>JAMZAV010000919.1:0-316038 GCA_024449915.1 Sweltsa coloradensis | reverse complement strand
ACTAGGCTAGTGGCCTCCAAAATAACGTGTTGATGTTTGATGGCCCCAACCGAAAAAAAGTAACCTTAGGCCTACCGTAAATGCCCATTCACATAAAGTCGTGGGCCTAGTCGTATCACAAGCAATGGTAAAGTTGGGAACACTTCCCAGGGTTTAGTCTCGCCCACTTCCTAGGAGATGAAATTTTCATCTTTCTTATGACTAAAACAAATTCTTTTTACGAGCAAATCGACTTGAAACGACACTTAAACAACCAATGGATGATACCTACTCGATCATTTTGCGCTACTTGTTGGAGCCCGTTGAAGATATTTCCCGGGTTTCCGTTCTATAAAGTTTTACGCGAATGACGTCACACCCAAATGCCATAGAGTTTTGGCCAAACATGATGCTCTTTAGAAAAGTTCTTTGTTAAAACCTTGTGAAACCACGCCCTCAAATCTTGTATCTAGGCCTACGACTAGACTAACCTTACCTAACCTTTTGTGAACTGGCATAACCTTACAAAGCCATTTTTGGCTAGCTAGGCCTAGGGTTAGTCCGTGACCCAAACTTAGACTTTGCTTCCAACCAAGTTTCAAGTTGAACTGTTTTTGAACTGAACTGAACTGAACTGAAGTGAACGGACTTTCCGAGTTCGATTCTACCAAACCTTCAATGACTACCTAGGCCCTACGTTCGTGCACGTTCAAAGCGCCTTGGTTGAAATTGCCTTGGTTTTTGGCCGATTTTAGACTGTGATATAGGCCTATAGGTCCTACATTGTTTGCCTCGAAGTGCCTCCGTCAATCGCTTTTGGAATCGACTTGGAGGGAACCAACTGCCTTGACTGATATAAGCCTAGGCATAACTTCAAATGTTCTTCGTGCAGCTTCGCGACCTCTTCGTGTGTGCGTGCCATTACGAAACGTAAACAAAGTCAAATGCAAAGCCCAAAATTCTAAAAAAGAATCTTTTTAGTGAAATCCTTTTGCTGTTAACCTAGAAATGTGTAGCCCTAGTATTTAATGGAGTGACTCCAAAACCAGTTTTCTAACCCCCGCTGAAAAATCTTGACATCTGTATATCTTGTCCTAATCTTGTCAAATCTTGCCAAGCCATGTTCTAGGCCTGTGTGGTACATGTGGCCCCTTTGCCTACCATTTAAACCATTCTACCTTATCAACTGTATGCTTTACTCATTCAAAATACTGTAAACTGAACAATGAGACTGCACAAAATGTGGCTTGGGCTTGTTGCTCCCAATAGCCTACTGTTTGGGGGTGAGCAGGCCAGACTGGCAGGGTTGCTGGGGTGCGGACATTCCGGCCTAGTGGAACTTTCCCGTACACACTACATCTTTCAGTTTCAGACAAAGTAGGCCTATATAGGATTGTGTATTTGTTTACGGGCAAAAAAGTTGCCGAAAAATACAAAAGATAATAATATAACGTGACTCATGGGTCCCTTAGGGAATAGGCAGCTTTCCAAAAGATATGGTTTATTTATTTATTAATTTATTTATTTAACGCTATCTATTCAGTTATAAAAACTGATTTACCAAAGGAGGACGACAACTAAATCTATTACTATGCATGACACAACAATGAACTACATTTAAGTTAAATTTTGAATGTAATATAGGTACAAATGCATTTAAATATTATAAACAAATTTGGGAATAACAAACCAAAAAGGATACTAAATGCAATTATGATGAATCGAATAATAAAAAAAGGGTGGGGAATGAAAAGAAAAAGAAAAGAAAAAGAAAAAAGGGAATAAAGAAAGAAAAAAGGGAAAAGGAAAGAAAAATAAGAAAGAAAGAAAAAAAACATTAAAAAAAAAGAAAAAATAAAAACTGATTATAGACGTCCCACTCAACAAATATGAGGTTTTTGCCAAAATCAGGAACAGCAAATTCAGGGAGTAGCCCTGGGGCCAAATCAATCCTTTCGCGGAAGAAACACCCGACGCGACTTCTTCTTTTGTTCAAATTTTGATAACAATTTTAGTGCAAAAGATCTGACTCTAATATATTAATCAGATATAATTATTTAAAATTTTTCAAGTCAAAAACTGATCATAGCAATGATACAAGGACACCTAATCAGTTGCAAGTTCCACCATGGCGGCAAACCAAAAATCTAGCAGAAAAATTCAATTGAAAAATACTTGAATACATCAAATAAAGCAATAATGAACAAACAAAGGAACAGCAAAATCATAATAGAACATATGAAGATTTTTATTTTTTATTTATTTATTATTTAACGTCTTCCTATTTCAGTATAAAAATTTTATTTACAAATTTAAATTTACAATTAACATTCTAAACCGAGACAACCCACAAAATAAATAGTAAAAATCATTCTTCTTTGTTCTTCGATTCATTATCATTGCTTCAATTTTACTTTTAAATTGTACTATTCCTACTCAGTAACTGGCTTCTATATCATAAAAAATTAAATTTCCCAAAAAGGATACTCCTCTGTACAAGAAGACTTTTCTTAATGATGCAGAATTAATTTAGGAACTTTCAAAGAGCGCATTAGAATAGAATTTCTATCACGTCAACAAATTGAAAATATTGGGTAAAATACCTGAATACATACCTTTCAATTTTTGTATGTATTTACCAGTACCTTAATTTCATTCTTTCCTCAATCGTGAAGCATCAGATTGTAAATCTTGGCTCATAGGAATTGAATCAAACAGATGGCCCAATTCTCTTCTGAAGTACAAACCATTTTGGTAGAAGGTCTTACTGCCCAAACCACTAAACAATAATCAATAATAGAGTGAATATAAATCTACAAGAAACCCTCAACCATTCTCTCTGTTACAACCTCTTCATTCTACTTATAATTCCTATTGCTGATGGATGATCTTTATTACATACATATTCATAATGTTTCTTAAAATTTAAATTACAATCTAAGAAAACTCCAAGATTTTTAAAATTCATATACTCTAAAAATTAGCTTACCATTACAATTCAAACGTCAAATGAATATCATTCATGCTTCTATCATTAGCCTTATGAAAAATCATAAATTTTTTTTACTATAATTAATATCAAGTTCTGAGTTTTAAACCAATCATCCATCCTCTTTAAAAAATTCTTGAAGACGTCTTACATCTCTTCAACATCCACACTTTCTAAATAAAGACCAAGTCATCAGCATATAAAATATAATTGATTCCTTCCATTATAGTAGATATAAACATCTATGTAAAGAAAAAATAAAAGGGGGCCTAATATTGATCCTTGTGGTACTCCACCAAAATATATTGAATACTTTTGAACTATATTTTTGCAAGATTGATAAAAATTTTTCTTTTTAAAAAATAATCCGCTAAATATTGATAACAAATAAGGACTTATGTTATACCTGGTTTTTAGTTTTTTTAAAAGGTAAAAAAGGTACTGAATCAAATGCTTTCCTAAGATCAAAAAAAACAGCTCCAAACCTTACCGTTCCGCTTGTCAATCCCTTTATAGATAAAATCTGTAAATGCTAGAAGGGCACTTTGCGTTGATCCACCTTTCCTAAAACCAGTTGTTTTCACTTAAACCTTCAATGCATCCCTTCATGTAATAACCTCATTGCAAAATATTTTCAAAAATTTTCCCTACAATTGGAAGAGTTGATATAGGTCGTAAGAAATTCCTATCACTCTTTTTACCTTCACCCTTATGAATAGGTGTTACCCTTGCCAATTTCAGCTGTGTTGGGAAATCACCTTCAAGAAAGAAATGGGAAATTAGATTACGCCCAAAAATCCGACTATTGATGCGCATTTCTTGAATACTATGCATGGAATCTCTTGAAGTGTTTGTCGAGCTTTTAATTTTAAAGGGGTTTAATTGCTGAAATGACTTCTTCATTAGTTACCTTTACATGCGGGAGATCATCTGCTTCTTTTCTATTTAAAACTTTAAACTTACATTTCAAATTTGGGAAAAAACTACATCGTTCACAAAAAAACTTTTCTGTAACAAACAGCAAATGTCCGGATTAGACGTGTAGGATACCCCATTATCTGTCAATGAGGCTATGCTACACTCTTTTTTCACTTTGTTACCTGTCAACTTATTATAAAATGACCATAAAGATTTTGAAGAAATATCATTATCAAAAGAAGACTTAAATGCTCACACTTAGAAAAACGAATCTGATTATTTACCTTATTTCTAACTTTCTTTTTATTCCTCCCACGTTGATGGCCTACTAAAAATTCTGAATTCTTTGCGCAAGTGGCCTCCTATGCATGATTTCCTAATATCTGCTGTTCCTGGGGCCCGGTTTCCTTTAAACTCTTATTTCAGGGGGTGCTTGCTCATTTAGATTTCCACGGTTACTTAAACAACATTTCTAATTTATCATCGAACTTACCGCCATAGCCATTGGGGCAATGTACCACTTGATTTTTATTTCATTTACCTGCTTCCAACCAACATTCTTATAATTTTCTAGTATTTTACAAATTCAGTGTTTCTTTACTTTTTCAGTTTTCAGTATTTGTATTTGTTTTATTTACTACAATTCAGAAATTAAAAAAGGTCCGTCCCACCGGGAATCGACCACGGATTTCCCGCATTCCAGACAGGCGTCTTAACCACTAGACCATCAGGGCCCCCGATTCATTTTACATTTTTATCCCGGTATAACAGGTTAGGTTGGTATAAATGCGGTAATAACCCGAAACCAATTTCATGAGACTTATCCCCCGCTCCACGGGGATAAGAAAATATGTACAGATGGGCGCCCTTTTAAATTTTGCGTCTATGTGTAAACGAAAAAGTTTTCAAATTACTCTCATAAAACAAATCAAACCGTCTCGGGCCCTAGGCCCAATGTAAGAAATTATTCAATACAAAATTGTAAGGCCTAAAGTTTCGATTAGGCTATAGGAAATAGTATAAATTCAATACGACTAACCTTTTGACAACCCTTGGCCTCTCCTAGGCAACCCTAGGCCTGCACGACCTTGTTTTTGACAACCCTTCCCGCACAAATAACTAGTTTTTGATTACTAAAGGCCTTATGCAGATGAACATGTATGATAGTCTAAGCATTTATTCCAAAATTTAAAAGGCAATAATACCCTTTTTTTTTTTCTTTTAATGATCTCACGCAATCTTCTGTCATAATAAAAATGTAAACAAAAATTGGGGCAAATTTTTTAAATGTTTTTTGCAAATCTGGGTGATTTACATGGCTTGAATGCAGTGAAAAAACTTTGTTGTACTTGTTGTTGGATTGAAAATTTCTGTTGGTGGATTTGCTCAAGACTTACCCGGCTTATCCTTCCATGTCCTGCATTATACCGTCCTTATACCACTTAACCCGGATAAAAGTTACATGAATCGGGGCCCAGACGGTAATTTTAAAGCTCTGAAATTGTATTGCATTATACATCTGAATGGATGGAACAGTACTGCAATGCAACAAATATCTGCTGCCTTTGAACTGACCACCAAACATTAATTACTAGGAAAACGCTTAAGTCCCGCCGCGTTGTTGGATGAGCGTAATTGGTGCATTGAGCTGCCATGTGTTATGCAAATTTTCTGTTGTTCTGTGGAAAAATCATTATTAAATTGAAATTTTTTAAAATTTAATTAAATAAAATAAAAAATTAACTTTCTTTTTTTAATTTTTTTTAATTCATCGTAATTGTTTAAAAAAAATCGTAAAATTGAAATTTTTATAAGAAATAATTTCTCGATTGCGCTCAAATTTAACAATAATAGGCCTATATTAATTCATAAAATTAACGTTCTGCGAAAAAATCATTTCAAATGGATAAAGCATGTAGGTGTTATAAGTCAAAGAATTGTTTAAAAAAAGAAAAAACCCGTAAAATTTTGATTTTTATGATAAATATTTTTTTAATTGCGCTCAAATTTCACAAGAATATCTTAATTCATAAAATAAAAGTCCTGTGCAAAAATCATTAAAATCGGATAAAGCATGTAGGTGTTATAAGTCGAAGAAATTTATAAATAAAATAAAATAATTATATCGTTAGAGACAATTATTAAATATAAAACTTGCTCTACTTGAAGCTCCTGCATGTTCTACATATTTTGTACTTGTTTGACATCCATAACAACGCAGTTGTACTAGTTCATAACATGATCTAAGTGAATTT
This sequence comes from Sweltsa coloradensis, assembly GCA_024449915.1. Lineage (NCBI taxonomy): Eukaryota > Metazoa > Arthropoda > Insecta > Plecoptera > Chloroperlidae > Sweltsa > Sweltsa coloradensis. The sequence goes on along the minus strand of JAMZAV010000919.1, from coordinate 309,897 downwards.
TGTGAAACATATAACAAAAAATTCGTCTAGTGAAGGCTTATTGAGGCACTTGATCATAAGCTAAAAATTGTTTGCTAAGACTTCACTGTAGGCCTACTTATTTTTCTCAGTTGTGTAATTTATTAACTCAACAGTTACAAATACAAAATAAGGTACCGGGTTTAACTATTAATAATATGCACGCATACGGCCTACACAAAGTGGCTATAATTATTATTTCTTATTACTTACCGTATCTAGCAAGGTGACATTTTTTACTTTTCACCAATGAATATTTTAATACAGAGCATAAGAATTTTGCAAATATTCAAATGTTGTGGCAGTTGCTTTAAAGCTTTGCAGAGTTTTGTTTTGTGGATAAACTAAAACACATTAAAATGTACGGGACAGGTTTGATTGCATTTTTCTTCTACTCACGAAAAAAAAATAGACAGAAGCGATTTTACAAAATGCAAGCCTAACGAAAATAATCACTAAGCCCTAATTATTCTTCATATATATAATTATGATGACTTCAGAGTTCAGACCTACACATAATTTAAACAATATTATACGTTTACGTGGTTGCGCAAAAACAATTGAGTTATGAATGAGTAAAATTCATTGTAAAAATGTTCCATAAAGAAGTGTCAATAAGACATGTGTTGTATAAACATACAAAAATTATAATTACCCTTTTAAAATGCTTCGGCTGCCTTTAAGATGTATAAACACGTTTAAATCACAGTGGTAACTTAATTACTAATTAGTGGTAAGGTAACCTAAACCAGCTGTGCATAATGAACCAGGCCAAAATTATACTATGTTGAAAGGAATGTTGCTAATGGGGGTTTGGCTTGTGTGTCGCTGTGACCCGTTGACGTTCACAATAACGAAGGCCTAAAGCCACTATTATTACACGCGAAATATCATCAGTTATAGTCTTATAGATATTATGCTAGTGCAGACAAAACGAAAACAGTTAACACGTTGGTGATAAAAGCTTTACCCTATACAGTGCTAGGCTACGCTTTCCGTGATTATTTCATTCGTCCGGTTAAATTTTTATATTTTTTCAATATCACATTTCTTGTGAATACTATGATGACTGAAGAATCGAAAAAATTTAAAATATGCGTCTGTAATATTATTTTATGTGCCTTTGGTATGAATTGTCTTATTTTTATGCAAAATGGTTCACTATTTATTTTATTGTATGTACACTTTGCAATGTAGGCCTATGTTAGAAACAAAAAAATATCATCATAAGCTATACTATACATAACACAAACAGTGACAAGACATGTAATACACTCAGAACATGGTCAAACATGAATGGAAAGAGTATACATTACCCAAATAAATCTATCTATCTATCTAGTGTATGAGTGGGGCACGTAGAACAGAATCAAGCACTAGTAATCAGTAAAAAAACGTGTTTGTTTATTTTTAATTTTTAACTTTAAATTTTGCAGTAGGTCTACGGTACTGCTGGTATGGATTAAGATTTTAAATTGATTTAAATAGAAATATTTGGTTTTATATAAAAAATAAATAGGGATTTTAAAACAGAGTTTTGTGGTTATAATTCAATTCCCCAGTAGTTTCTACAAACTCAATGGGAGTTGGCCTATAGCCCATATGAGTACAGTTTCCACGATCCCACACTAACACTGTCAATATTTTTTAATAAGCATAGAAAAGAATAATCATAAAAACAGTCTGAATAAAAATGTTAATTTAAAATACACGAATCATGTGGAACAATTACTGGCGCCGTTTGACAAAACGATGATGTTTATATGGGCTGCACATGGCTGTCGTCTGCCCCCTCGGGCGATTACGGATCGTGACGTACGCGGGCAGGCACCGGCAGCCAGGCGTTTTGGCGCGCATTCAAACGTGCAAAACTTTGACTGGGGGATTAAACCCTTAAAAATGAAGATAGAATTAGAAAAAACATGTTAACGTTATTTTAGACTAGGAAGAATTAAAAAAAAAAAATAGAAAAAAAGTTAAGGAAAACCTCCCTATTAATGAAGTCGAAACTTAAAATATGGGTTCCTCATTACCCCTACCCCCCCCTAATAGGCTAATTTTAAAAAATGATTTTTGATGAAAATCTCGCAGACCCCACTTTGATGACCTTTGCAACAGATGACTTTCATACATCCCAGTATTCACGCTCACAGATCATTATGAAAGAAAGGGATTTAATATGCTAGATGCCCTATGCTCAGCCTGTGATGACGTACCCCGTCAACTTAATGTAAGATATAAACTCTGTTAACAGTTAAGTAACATGTCTTTTTTTTATGAATGGGCCGTAAAAAGGTTGCGACTACTATAATACCAGTGAAGGCAAAGTATGCGAAAAAGCCGAGAAAGGCGGCGGCGGCTAAAAAGTTGTTGAACAATCATGTCCTAGTCCTGATGACTCATCGCTACTTCCTATTTATCAGTCAAGAATGGTCTTGAGAAATGTTTAGAGCCCGTGCAGAATGAAGGCAACACACAAACACCAGCCCGGAATGTACATAAAAAATTGGTTAAGGTGCAAAGTCCTTGTGACTGATGATAGTGCTGGCCACATAGAGCCAGGTGAACTGTCATTTGGTAGAAGACAAATGGGCAAAAATCTACTGGTGTAACAGAACTGATCTGGGATGACGATGAAGTGGTGGAGGAAACTGTTATTTGTGAGGGCATGGATCTTGAAGAGGAAGACACAAGAAGTCAGGAGAGTAATCAAGCAGAGCCACTTGATGAACCCGACAGCCAATGTAGTGATTTTGACCAAGAACCCGATGCTGTCACCCTAAATGCCCCGGTCGATGAATTTAATACTGTAGAGTTAGATCAAGTTCCACTTATTTCTCACCTTGTGACTTCTCATGAAGAAGTGTTCATATCGGAGGACATAGAATTGCCCAGTTCTCTAGAAAAAGAAATGGAACTAGATCAATTTACTAGCGATAAAGTACACGTATATTACTTTGACAGTGAAGGTACGTCCAAAGATGAGGATAGTCAAGGTAGTGAAAACCTGATAGCTGCTGTTGAACCAGAAATGTTAGCTACAGAAATTGCAGTTAGTAAACTTGAAATTGGAGATACTGCTTTTCTGGATGCCAATGTTACTGTACTGATCCATGAAAATGTGGTCTCTCAACCAGCAATATCCAGCAAATCAACGGGAGATATTCTTAGTAGTGGTTCAAAACTAAGTGATCAAGATGAAACAAAGGCAGAAGAGGAAAGCACTGGTAGTAGGCCTACAGAGACTGTCATTGAGCTTACTCCGAGCAAAGATAAAATGCGTACTAGAAGTTGTAAGAAAGCAGTTAAAAGTCAACCGATTGCCACTGTTCCCCAGGAAATTGGGGAGAGCATACACTCGTCCATATCTACCTCGCTAGATTTAAGTATTGAAAGTGTAGATTTAAAGGATACTATAACTAATTCTCTTGAAATGCAATTGAAGGAGATTGCTACTCATCCTGTTGATGAGGTCAGTGAAACACTACAAGGCTCTGATACTTCCAACAATGAAGTACTAATTGCTGAACCATTGCTGGTAAAAATTGTTGAGCAACAAAAAGAAAATGAAGCAGAGGACAATATTATAGTTCAAGATGTATTACAAGTGTCAGACAGTCAGTCAAGAAAAACAGATGAAGATGAAATCGACAGCAAGCAAACTACACCTACGTTTCGTAGCCGTAGTGGCAGCACGGATACTACAGGTTCTGAAAGCAGCTCTAATTGTAGCTCAGGAATTAGACGCAGTAACCGAATACGCTCTATCTCTGTGTTGAAACAACGCTCTAGAAGTCGATGTGAACCAGTTAGTACTTCTAGTGATGTGAAAGTAGCAGAGAGTCGAGACAGTTCAGATGGGAATTCTGGAACCGAGACTCAATCAGACAAAGAAAGCATTAGTATTAAAGTTCCTACTCCTATGAGTATGCACGGCTCTGTGACTTCTACTGGCAGCAGCCGACATCTTGATTTTAAACCAGTTAAGGTGAAGTCTCGATGGCGCAGATCTAGTGAATTAGAGATGGGAGGTAATCGGAGCAGTGACAGCGATGTAGCTGTTACACCACCAACCCCCATCTGTGTGTCTCCTCACCTAGTTATCTCAAGGTCATCGACTATGTCACCCCAGTTTGGAGTTGTTTCCACCCCACTACTACCTGCTGCAGGCCTAGTCTCGGAAACTATACTAGAAGATTCAAAAGGAGAAGACGTAGATGGAAGAGAAGCAAAGAAAGAAGCACCTTGTGAGTTTGAACAGGTGGTATTAGAAGATCCTGAAATGGAGGAGAGACTACGGCAGTTTGTGCATCTGAGAGAGAACGATTACTTAACTGAAAGGTAAGTAAGTAGGCCTACCCTACGGTACTGTACAATAGAAAGCCTACCTAGGCCAAAAATATTATAGTGAAGCCCACTTAATAGCTGTCTCTTTTTTGCTATGTAGTAAAATTCAATTCCATCAAAAGAAGAAGCATGTTGCATGTTATTCAAGATCCTCTGAATCTCCTAGGAGTTATGGTGAATCTCAAAGTAAGGTTGTTACATCTAGGCTCAAAATCTGCAATGTTGTATACATCCGACTACAAAAACCACGTTAATAGGCCTACCTGGATTCAAACTAGTCCGTATTCAAAATTATTTTAGGGTAGACCTACGTACATTTAATGAACACATTAAGACAGAGCCAAAATCTAAAATTAAGCCTACAAGAATATTAAGCATTTATACCAATATTAATTTACTTTTAAAAGGTCAGATCATTACCTTGTGATCATTGATTTTCCCATTTAAATTAGGTAGTTGATTTGATATACAAGAATTAATAAGCCTATCAAGTCAGTTAGGTTAGGTACCAAAATAATATAAATTTTTCACTGATCACATTATGCTACACTTTGTCAACAACATTCGATTCCAATTCCAACACTAGCAAGTTGTTGCAGTGCAACCAAAATAATTTTACTCTACTAGGCCGCTTCGCGAACGCTTTTTTTAGTCGCGTTGATGGATGAGCTTTTTTGGTTGAAATGCTTAAATATTAAAACCTTTATTTCTATGAATTCTGGCTATTTTTTCAACTTTTTCTTTCGAAAAGCAATACATTACCATAACCTTAATGTCCACGTGAAATATGAACGTTGTAGCCCCACCCGTTTGGTCAGAATCGGCACAAATATCACAAAAATATTGCATTAAAAATCGGAAAAAATTGTAAAAGTGCGATATTCATGAGAAATATTTATTTGATTGTACCCAAAAACGTGGCAAGTCTAAGTTCAGAGAGTTTGAAGGTCCCCTCCAATTTTCATCAAGATCGCATATGTCGTTTGCCCGGTAGAGCGCAAGCAAACAAGACAGAAAAAAAAACAAAAAAAAAACACCAGAGTTAAATTTTTGGGGGCTCAGTGAAATTGTTTTCGCTTCTCTCATCTAAAAACTTCTTGGTTCTCGGTGACTTCATCGACACGGACCTACCTACTTCAAAATATAAACTTTCACATCCCTACCAGATTTACAAGAAATTACATCCTCTTGGCAAGCAAACAAGACAGAAAAAAAACAAAAAACAAAAAAAAAACACCCGAGTTAAATTTTTGGGGGCTCAGTGAAATTGTCTTTGCTTCGCTCATCCAAAAATTTCTCGGTTCTTGGTGACTTCATCGACACGGACCTACCTACTTCAAAATATAAACTTTCACATCCCTGCCAGATTCACAAGAAATTACATCCCCTTGAAAATTCCATGTAGGCCTACTCGTATTGATGTTTTTAAATTTTCCCCCATCAACCACATGAAACTTAATTCATTTAAAAAGCATCTGTTGATGCCAGTTGAAAATAAACATGACTCATTTATCACTTTAATCTTATCACTTTTTCACCAGGTGATATATTTTATAACTTCAGTTTGTTTCTTCATTCATATCTTGTTTTTTTAGCCAATTAAAAATAAAGATTTGTTGTATAATTTAATTTTATAGTACTATGCCTACTTGTTCATACATACAAGTAGTTTTAGTTACCGGTACCTGATAAGTCTTGTGAGTTGATAACAACATGTTGTTAGTGATATAAATAAATTACCTAATTAGAGCCCAGAGCCCATTTGATTGAACTAGAAAAAAAATTGACCCGTATCTCATCTGGTCGTTTGCGTCGGGGCCTACAGGATTGGCTTGGTCGCTTTGGTTTCCTGTCCCCCACTGAAAATCAGTTATTAACTGAGTGGGTAGACTCTAAATACAAATTAATTAATTAATTATCTAATTTTATTTCTTTGTAGTTGTTTCCCATTTTTGCTCCTCTATTCATTATCTTTTCTATTTGACACTTTTGTTTGATAAGGCCGCGTTCACACTAATTGGTTTAGTTATAAGGGGATAGGAAATACGTGTTAAATTGTTTACGTTTTAGTCTTAACTCTTAAGAAATTGTTATAACAAAAAAAATTCTTACGATGCACAATCAGACGTTTTGTTATTTATACGACGACCAATGAAAAGGAGTAACTTCATTATGACAGGCCACTGAAACATTACCAACCAATCAGGATATCGGATATCTTATTACCATAACAACCAAATAACAATTTCTTAAGACTAAACCAAAGTTATGTGAATGCGGCCTAATATGAACTATTTATGTTTTCCAGAACAATTTGTAAGGAAGCAAAACGCATGGTGTGTGACTGCTTTCTCACTAAAGAAGAGATAGTCCGTGGTGAATTAGGTTGTGGCGAAGACTGCTTGAATCGTCTTCTAATGATAGAATGGTTTGTACCAAAATAAAGAGACGGTATAGTAGATTATAGCTAGTAGGCCTATACTAAGGGAAAATTGTTGATTGTAGGCCTAATAACTTTTTATGCACATGTATTTTCAAAAATTTATAAGATAGTACAAATAGGCCTATGAGTTTTGTCCCTGTGGCCAAAAAAATATTTTTTCAAGAGCAACATTTTCCCTTAACCTACATGCCAAATAATTACTATTTATAGGCTATATAAAAGTGTGTTATTGTTCACTGCTCAAAATTAAGTTTTGCACTTTGGTTGTGGTTTGTAGGCCTATGTAGGCCTACCATAGTTATTTTTAATATTGTTGTTTGAGAGGATGTCCTACCCGAACATTAACAAACAAAATAATTGTTTGAACTGTCTTGTGTTATAAATCCCTTTTTTGTTCTTTATTTATTTATTTTTTTATTTATTTATTTAAGTAAGCCTTCTACAGTGTTCACTCATATGCATGTCCATATAGACATGCGAGTATTTGAAGTTGTCAATGAGGAAGATCTGTACAATTGTTAAGAAAACAAACATAAACAACAACATAAACAGTTTACAATGTTAACAAAGTTCAATTCGATAAAAGAGTGCAATTGGTCAATTAAAATAGTTTCAATGTAGATACAATATATCAGTCATTAGATTAAAATTAAAATTAAAACTAAGATATTTGGGTTCACACAACATATGTACTGATACTATAGTTAGCTTAAGCTAGTCCTATACAATACAAGTCTCAAAATATTCACTTACTGAATAAAAGCTGTGTTCCAAAAGGAATGATTTAATCCTAGCCTTAAACTCCTTCCTAGAGCTTGTAACACCAACATTCCGTAATTCTTCAGGCAATTTGTTATATACTTTAATTCCCATGTTCACGGTATCATTATCCAGCAGCTTCAATCTATGGCTAGTCTGGTACAATTTTCCCTTCCCTCTCGTGTTTATATTATGGACATTTGCATTCAATTGAAATAAGTTAGGAAATTTATTTACAAACATGATAACCTCAAGCAGCTTTACAGACGTATCTCTTGTAATTTTAAGATATTGGTCCGATGATGATAAAATAACATACATTATGGCTTTATGAGCTAGATGCTTTGCTAAATTTGCAAACAGCAAAACCACTATTAACAGGTCTTCTACAATGTAAGTTCCTGGTCATAACCTTATTTGCCATGTTTTTGTTCTTTGTTTGTTTTAGCGTTATGTTGGTAAAAGTTTAAATTCATTCTTTTTTAGTGGCTCTCGTTGCACTTTAGGAGAGAGATGCACCAACAAGCACTTCCAGAAACAAGAATATTCTACGTGTGAAGTGTTCAGGACTGCAAAAAAAGGCTTTGGTTTAAGAGCTATAGAAGATTTGCCATCGTGAGTATTATAGCCTTGTCATTGTCCTACATGTATGTGAAAGTTTGTGTGCGATTTGTTGGCACTGTGTGTATGGTACAGGAAGGTTATACGTTTAATTAAACGTGTAAACGTTTAGTGGTCGGGTTATAAGTGGTCCAGTAGAGGTTATTGAATTCGTCTCAGGGTTAACCATTAGTAAATTAAACAAACATTTAACATTTATAAATGTTATTTTTGCGGGTAAACTGCGGCTAAAGTGCTGCCACCGCTGTTACAGGTTTTGCAGAAACAGACCGCCGTAATAACTGCACGTAAATAGTTTTACTTAGTGGTGCTGTATTTTTTCATCCGATGCTTGCAATTGGCTTCAATTACACAATATACACCGTTCCTTACGACGCGCACTTGCTGCTACTGTGTAACACAATCGGCCAACTCCTCCTGTGAGAAGTATCTATTTTTAGACGCCTATCCCTACCTTATGTGTATACTGACTGGTTCAACCTAACTAGGGAATTCCTATCATCCATACACAAAACATAGACTCACCAATCCCACCAAAATTGAGATCACCACTGAAACACGGACGTACCCCACTGAAAGGAACTTATAGAATAACACCACTCCTTGTGAATCAGTAATTATGAAGCAACAATGCAGTCTCGAATTCATAGATTGGGCTGTATTCTCCTTTCCATAGCAGATGTTTCTCAATGGGAGAAATACATAACATGTGGCCTACCTAATCAGTACTGAGTTCTGTCTAGAGAATACATGTATTTTTATGACTAATGATTATGATGTCATATGGACAGATTTTGAAAGTGATTTTGAAGATAATTTTTGTTATATTTGGCCTAAACATATCGGCATTTTAATAATGTGTTAAAATACTCATCACTCGTCAGCTCAACGACATCACATCCCTCTCGTATGCCGTGGAAGAACAGTCCGGCTTAATCCAATCAACACGCAATGATGATCCAGTCTAGTAGTATTCTCTTGTAATCCGGTCTTGTCCTACCACGATAGTATCCTTCCGTAGATCTTCTTATTTTGACGCTTGTAAATTTCCGAACTTTAATTATCTTGATATTAATGTTATATTTCTGTAGCTCACTTAAGTAGTTCCTCGTGACTATAAATCGTTTCAATAAATCGTAGAAATGTTCGATCAGTCCTTCATACGGTTAGATAGCACTTTGACAGATAGTTAGACAATATGTAAACATCGCCATCTTTCTTTTTAATCATAAAGAATGCGATCTATTTTCGATTGATATCAGTAGCCAATCACAACTAGGGTCAAAAGTCTTATGCTGAGGTCACGAATTCTCGCCTACAAAGCCATTCGAGCGCAACGGTTCGCCATTTGTAAAAACATTGCAATTTTTATTCCCGATGAGATAAAACGAATCATTTAATATTCTAATGCGGACTTTTAGTTGTTTATTATGTTGAATAATGTTCATCAATCAATTCTACGTATTTTATCTCTAGGACCCGTAATCCTGGCTTCTATTTCATAAGATATGATAATTTCCAACTTTACTTCGGTAGTGTCGGTCGGCAAAATATCTCTTCTTTCGATTTGCCGATTCACTTTTCATTCCTTAGTTTTAATAATTCACTCGCAAATTGAATGGTAAATGTCGCCCCAACTTTCTAATAAACGATGGAATTAACTTTCAAAGTTAATCTATTCCTGTTAATTGTATTATTATTGCAATATCAATGATAATGACGCACTTGGCTTAACTAATCAACCATACTTTTGGTTTCGTCGGAACTCGATTCTCCTGTGTAACTTTCTGTCGGAGAACTGTTCATAGCTTTATTATTATCGGCTGATAATACACTTCACTTTAGACTTCGCTTTTCCACAATTTTAACATGTATTTCTTATCTTGAAAGTGATTTCCGTAAGGCTAATGTAGCTTTACTGCTTAACTTCCAATATGCCAAAGCACGTTTCAACTGATAGCAACCTAGAACCACACGTAACTTGGTCTTTTGATAATTACTTGCTTATCTTCGTAGGATTTTTAATTACACTCGCTGACGATGTAACTATTAATTACACTCTCCTTTCTTCTAATTTCCCTAGAGAGAGATATTTATCACGTAACACTCACTTGTGTGGTGGACTTACTGCGACACAAAAATCCACACACCCTTCTGGCAAACTGCCTCTGATACAACTTAATTTTTTGTCCAAGATGGCTGGTTACCTAGCGTCCGGATGACCACCAAAAAGTCTTAAACCAATCACAGCTCAGCAAATGTGAACCTTGTGGTCGAAATGGGTAATTTCTCATGGTGCCATCACCAAATGCCCAAACAATCGTCATAACCCACTCAATGATTTTAAATGCCATAATATAAAATACAGTAAGATCTCTCTTATCCGAGTTGGATGAGACCGGGGGCACCTCGGATTTGCGAAAAACTCGGATGGCGCGGATCAATTGTTTATTTGCTCTCGTAGCATAGCCTGATGTGGTAAAATGATATATGACACATGTAATGGATAAAGGAACATAAAATACACACGATACACTTCATACAGGGTATACTAAATGATTTAATAGCTTGTAATTCAAGCTCACGAACACACGTACACATTTAGGCCTACATGTCGTAATAAAAACGTATGTCTAGGCCTAGGCCTAGGCCTAAACTCGACGCAGTAGGCCTAGGCCTACAATGCAAACATAGGCCTAGGCCTAGCTCTCTTTCTCATGTGGGAAAACCTCTCACTACTATGCCCGCGCTGAAGCTCACGACGCAAGATAAGTCTGGGAAAGAAATAAGATAAGCCCAGGAATAACAATTCAATGCGTCGTGATTACGAATTTCGTGAATCGGTTGAAACATGATTGCATCTAGTTCCACAACGACCATCTTTGAACAGCTGTGTGTGAGATGGCTGGACTGGATCGTATGCGCACGCGCAGGCGCGCGACGCACACTGACCTCTATATGCTCAGTGGGTGGCACTGACGCTTACCGGCGATGCGCCCGACGCACACTGACCACTGAACTCTATATGCTCAGTGAACTGATGCAGACTGCTCGAAAGTCGAGATATATCGCCGATCTATCTTCTTTGCACTCACTCGTAAGGCATGCCTACAAATGTATGCGAGTACATTTAAAAAAGTGCGGCGCGGCGTCTGTAATTATTTTTATGTTTTATTTACGTATTTAAAACTTTAATTTTTTTTTTTTTTTTTTTTTTTTTTTTTGGCGGCTCGGTTAACACGGAACATTGGATAAGAGGAGATCGGATAAGAGAGATCTTACTGTAATAAATCTAGGAAACTAGATTTTTATCTGACAGAGGTAAAACTGAATCGAATCACAAGATTCTTAATGTATTTTAGTACGAAATTTCCTTGTGATTCTGAAAATTTATAGCCCAATCCATAAAAACAAAAATATTATATTTAAATTATTTTCTCCGACCACAAAGAGTTTGACCACTGGTCCAACACCTAATACCATAAGGACCTAAGTCTCGAGGGGTGTCGTACGGTTACAACTGACAAGAGTGACACTTGACAAGCCGTCCGGTTGATCTTCTAGCACCAGCAAAGTGCGGGTAAACTGCCGTCGCTGTCATTACGGGTTCCGCAGAAATAGACCGCCGGAATGACTACGACGACGTGTAAAATTATCAATTTGCGTGGCCAGAAAAAAAAAACGTGTGTAACCGGTTTTTAAACGTGATTAGTTCAAGGGGTTAAACGTTGAGGAAACTACCTGTTTTTTCCTATCCCTAACTGTGTGTAGCTTTTGCTCCAGTAGATAGTCCCCGAAAATGCCCGTGGTTTGATTCCTACTTTAGTAAGATATTAACAATTACTAGTACTTTCCTAATTGTGTATACATACGCAACACATATAGTATATGTTTTTGGAAAGCCTAAAAAGAAAAACTGTTTGTGTATCATGTTTAGTGGTGTCCATCTCAGTAAAAAGTAAAAACAAGGGGTAGATAGACCTCAGCCTCAAAGTTTTAAGCAGCCGACGGTCAGTCGCATACAACATAACATAATAATACAATTATACAATACTAGTACACACATTTATTGTTATTAGAGAAACAGTAAACGTGTACACTTTAAAAAACGTGTACCTACACCCGGGGACATAATTAAATTAAGAGGTCTGGAAGATACCTCTTTCACCGACATCCCGTGGTCAACTCTCGGTGCACCTGATTTGTATTGCCTTGTGAACTGCATTATTGATCGATGGAGCCCCCTACATCATTTAAAGCTATTAATATTATTTAGGGGGCTTTGAATGACTGGTCAACAAAATAGTCAGTATCTACAATGTAGATAAAAAAATATCATTTTATAAAGACAAAAAGGGGAAAACAAACTGGCTAGCAACCGCTGGTTGACAGCATAGATGGAATTAATTGAAATAAATTGGAAACTAATGCAAAGGTAAGAAGTAAAGCCTAGTCTTAACGCTATGCCTAGTCCTAGGTATCGATATCTAATGCTCTCTTTAAGTTCCATATTATATTTCTTCTAGGCTTTGGCGGTAGCATCCATGTTTTTTTATTTACTATGATCATTGCAGTTCACAGGACGATACAAATTACGTGCACAGAGAGTTTGCTTGCAATGTCGATGAAAGAGGTATCTTCCAGACCTCTTGATTTAATTATGTCCCCAGGCCAGGTGTACACATTACACTGTCCCATCTCTATGTATGTGAAAGGTGACTTTGGAGCTGTCCTTGCCAAAAAGCTCAGACTAGATAATAAGTTATAGGCTATACTCCTCAGTTGTGCTGAACTATATTTGTCGATGCTGGTATCACCCTCTGATAAATTATGACTAGCCACCCAGCAAGCCTCTATTTCAAATACTGATAGTGATAGCTGGTTGTGGCATTGGCACCGACAGAGTTGCTTCAGGCTGCTTTAAATTAAACTCTTACATTGTAAATCAGTCCTCTGACTAAGGTTAGACTCAAAATACAAATTTGTTTATTTTATTTAATGCATAGGCCTATATAAAGAATCAATCCATTTATAATTGTGATCTTGTTTTGTGTCTACAGAGGCTCATTCATCATGGAATATGTTGGCGAAGTTCTTAACCCAAAAGAATTTAGGAAACGGGCAAAGGATTATGCTAAAGACAAGAACCGTCATTATTATTTCATGGCTCTTAAGTCAGACTCTATTATTGATGCAACGATGAAAGGAAATATCTCAAGATTCATTAACCACAGCTGTGATCCTAATTCAGAGACTCAAAAGGTCAGTTGTTCGTTTGAGCAAAGATTTCAGGGAGTCATTTTATTCATACAGCTGGTTTATTTTATGTCTAATTTGTTTCAGTGGACGGTAAATGGTGAATTGAGAATTGGTTTCTTCACGTCGAGGAATGTAGCTGCTGGTGAAGAAGTAACATTTGACTATCAGTTTCAAAGATATGGGTAGGTAAAATTAAATTCTATTCAATCTTTTGGTACCTAACTAGGAAGTAGGAAGTTAATGAAATTATGACAAACATTATTAGGGGTCTAAGTAGGTGTTAACAGTCCGGAAGAGGTAGAACAGTATTACGGTACTATATAGAAAAGAAATACAGTAAGAACTCTCTTATCCGAGTTGGATGAGACCGGGGGCACCTCGGATTTGCGAAAAACTCTGATGGCGCGGTTCATTTGTTTATTTGCTCTCGTAGCATAGCCTGATGTGGTAAAATGATATCTGACACATGTAATGGATAAAGGAACATAAAATACACACGATACACTTCATACAGGGTATACTAAATGATTTAATAGCTTGTAAATCAAGCTCACAAACACACGTACACAATTAGGCCTACATGTCGTAATAAAAACGTATGTCTAGGCCTAAACTCGACGCAGTAGGCCTAGGCCTACAATGCAAACATAGGCCTAGGCCTAGCTCTCTTTCTCATGTGGGAAAACCTCTCACTACTATGCCCGCGCTGAAGCTCTCGACGCAAGATAAGTCTGGGAAAGAAATAAGATAAGCCCAGGAATAACAATTCAATGCGTCGTGATTACGAATTTCGTGAATCGGTTGAAACATGATTGCATCTAGTTCCACAATGACCATCTTTGAACAGCTGTGTGTGAGAGATGGTTGGATCGTAAGCGCACGCGCAGGCGCGCGACGCACACTGACCTCTATATGCTCAGTGACACTGACGCTTACCGGCAATGCGCCCGACGCACACTGACCACTGAATGAACTCTATATGTTCAGTGACACTGATGCACACTGCTCGAAAGTCGAGATATATCGCCGAACTATCTTCTTTGCACTCACTCGTAAGGCATGCCTACAAATGTATGCGAGTACATTTAAAAAAGTGCGGCGCGGCATCTGTAATTATTTTTATGTTTTATTTACGTATTTAAAACTTTATTATTATTTATTTATTTTATTTATTTATTTTTTTTTTGGGGGCGGCTCGGTTAACACGGTACATCGGATAAGCGGAGATTGGATAAGAGAGTTCTTACTGTATAGAATATACCTAGATTAGAATAGATATTATAGAAATATACCTAGATTTATAGAAAATTATATAATTATGTATTCATTTTGTATGTCTTTTAGCAAAGAAGCCCAGCGATGTTTTTGTGAATCTCCTTTCTGTCGTGGATGGATCGGTGATGATCCTGAGAAGGAAAATGAAAAACCAGAGAGAAAGGAAAGGAAGGATCGAGAAGTTAAAAAGAAAAGAGCTGAAAAGAAGCAAGTGGAAGAAGAATTTTTAGACGATATAGATGTGAGTGCCATTCTTAAATTTGAATGCATGGTCATGGTTTTGCTAATTGGATGAGCGAAACGAAGATTCCATTTAACTACACTGGAGAAAAAAATCCGTATTTTTTTTCCTGTCTGTTTGTTAACACGATTCCGGCTAAACCAATACTCCAATTGCGATGAAATTTTACGGAGACCTTCGAAATCTCTGAACTTAGACCTGCTACGTTTTTGAGCGCAATCGGAAAATTATTTCTCCTTAAAATCGCAATTTTACGATTTTTTTGATTTTTAAAAAATTTCTTCAGCTTATAACACCTACATGCTTTATCCTATTGTAATGATTTTTTCACAGAACCTTAATTTTATGAATTAATATATTCGTGTAAAATTTGTGCGCAATCAATATTTTTCTTATGAAAATTTCAATATTACGATTTTTCCTTTTTTAAAAATTACAAATAATTAAAAAAATTAAAATTTAAGTTATTTTTTTATTTAATTTAATTTAATTTAAATAAAATCTTTTAACTTAATAATGATTTTTTCACAAAACAACAGAAAATCCGCATAACACATGGCAGCTCAATGCACCAATTACGCTCATCCAACAACGCGGAAGGACTTAAGCGTTTTCCTAGTAGGAGATACTGT
This sequence comes from Sweltsa coloradensis, assembly GCA_024449915.1. Taxonomy (NCBI): domain Eukaryota; kingdom Metazoa; phylum Arthropoda; class Insecta; order Plecoptera; family Chloroperlidae; genus Sweltsa; species Sweltsa coloradensis. The sequence continues at coordinate 294,302 of JAMZAV010000919.1, read as the reverse complement.
AGTGCAGGGTTGCCACCAAGTCAATTTTTTATCTTGAAAGAAAACTAAAAAAATCCTGAGAAATCCTTGAAAACAGTTATTCAGCATTAGCATATTATAACAGCGAAGGAATGTTACAAATTTTCAGGTGTCATGCCAAAATATGTTATACCAGCCTGATTTTCGAGAATCTAGTCAACATTACGTGTAGGAATGCTTAAGAATCGGAATTTTCTTCGAATATATTTTTAACGTTTTACTTTTACTCACCATAACTACCACTTGCGGGAAATGTTATGCAGTCACTTTATGTTTATTTTTACTAGTACCTGATGTTCTTTTACTGTCTACATTGCTTTTTGTAGCTGAATTTTAAAAAATGTATTAATTTAATGTATTTATAAAAGACAGTAGAAAATCCTAAGATTTAGCCCAAAATCCTGTAATCCTTGAGACACTGTAAAAATCCTGAGAAAGGGATAAAATCCTTGAAAGTGGCAACCCTGCTGTAGTGGAATTCCAGCTTTATGTAGATCTATCTGGCTAGATAATAATCTGGATAATGCTAGACTTTCATTTGGTTGTAGGCCTATGCAGTCTGTGCAAGTTCCCCAAAATAGGAACTTTGTAAAGTAAAGTTAATTTGTAAAAGAAAAGAACTAAGCCAAGTTCACATTACTCTTCAAAAATAGAAACATGCAAGTTCCTTTGAAATAAAGTTGCGCATCTCATAAAAAATAAAAATACACAAAACCTATCTCAGAATTACGGGAAGTTCCAAGAACCCAACTTAGGTATTTTAATTTTGTATTTCACATTGTCAAACAGTAAAATGTATAGGCCTATAAAGTAGATTTGGAATTATGTTTGTTATTTTATTGTCACTCCTGAATTAGATATGATTATCGACAGCAACCTTGTAAAGAACTCTTAGTTGGAGGAACGTTACATTTTGTTCCAAGTCTAAATAGTTACGAGTTTTTTTATTATGATGGTAAAGAAATATGTTTCTATTATAGTTCCCAGGAAAATATGTCTCTCGGTTGTGTGACAAACAATAGTACTGTATTTACCTCACTGCAAGCCTTAAAGCCTACAACATTCTTGTAGTTCAAAAGGCACCTCGGCTTGGAATCAATAGCAAACTTGTAGTTATGTAAATGCTATGTGTTTTGTTTGATTAGCTTTTTACACATATTCATTTGAATTGAATGTTAAAAAATTCTTCCTGTGTCAATACGTAGGCCTATGTAATTATTTGAATAACACCGCACTTGGTGAGCACTGTCCACGCAACAGTTTATGAAAGCATTGTTTGTCTCATCTTGTTGCTTGGGTCCATACAATGTCACTGGGGGCTAGAGGCTTTGTTACACGGCTATTGCAGCAAAGCCTCACACTTGGTACCTCTGCCTGCAGTTTGCGGGTAGCAGCCATGTAGGTCAGATTGTGATTGTCGGTGGGCGTAGTTATCCGCACTCACTCATTATTGTCACGCTGCATACAGCACTGCATTTAAAAATCTTCTTTTGACATTTCCGGTGTTGACGAAAATAAATCAATGGCCACTGCAAGTAGTAGACTAGGCTAGGCCTACAAATTTTTTAAATGATTATTTTTTAGGCCACTTATGGCCTATTATTAAATTATGTACATTTTTGGCTGATAGTAGATAATATAGTCACCTTCATGGAATATACCTACAGGCCACTGCTGCGACCAATCGCTTGTTATAGTCACCTTCATGGAATATACCTACAGGCCACTGTTGCGACCAATCATGCTTGTTTAGCGGGAAAATGGTCATTAAATTGATACAATTACACACTGTACCCTATTAGTATTACTCCCATTTGGATTGGCTAACACATCATTTTAATTTTACTCAATTCATTAATAATTAATTCTAACATTTTATGTGGCGGCTTATTTGGAAACAAAAACTTTCAAAAACCGATTCTTGAAAACGACTGTCTTATTTACAAGGGTAGGCAAATTATATGCGTGTTAATACTTATCAATTAATTAATACCGTTACTTAAAAATATGGTAGCCTACATGGTTACTTTAAGGTCTATTCATTTTAAGACAATTTCCTTGTTCTGATAGTTATTTCTTTCTATGCTTATCTAAGTCTAGTAAAAAGATAGGCCCCGTCCTACTACATCAGTAGCTATGGAGACAATCAAGGCAGACTTTTATTTTTTAGGCCTCCTAAGCATTATAATTAATTGAGAAATTTTGAAATTGTGTTTATTTTAGGGGTGTGCGAAGTTTCGAAATTATCGAATCCGAATCGAATCTTTTAGTATTCGAATTTGATTCGTTGGTCGAATCCGAAATTGTAAAAATTCGAAGTATTCGAAAATTTGAATTCGGCCCCAAACTCTCGAGAAACACGCTAATAAATCGATAGGTCGATTTTATAGTTTGCAATCGATCACGTGATAACATGGCCGCCGCGTACGTAAACGAAGAATTTCCGTTCGCATCTTGTTGTTCAAGAAAAAGCGATGTTTTTCTTGCACGTAGCATTCAAAAAACAACAGTGTGCTCTCTCCTCTCTTCTCTCTTGGACGATGCTGGCAGGCTGTCTGCAGGCGTTGCGCAAGTGGACGGCGCAGCTCGCGCGCTCTCTCTTTCTCACGCGAGCCCTAGCCGGCCAGCTGCCAGCTCAGATGACAGGCGGGCGCCGTGTTTACGTCAGTCAGTCAGTCCTGCACATAGCGATGCGTTTGCATTACATGAACGATGTCCATCTCCGAACTCGTACGTAATAATAAGTGCGGGTCCATACAATACATGTTATGTTTAGGCCTACTAATGTGCTCTTAAATGACAGCATGAAGTTTCCTCGCAATGTTATCTTGAAAAGTAGAACAATGCTAAAAGATAAGATAGGCCTACCGCGCGAGATAAATACTTCGCGTTCAGAGAAGGCTGGATGGATGAAGTGTTGTTGATTGGCTGAAGATGTCACAGAGTCTCGAAAATGTGGTAAAAACAATGAAAAACAGCACGGGACCATGAAATTATGGCATTTCTTTATGTTACTTATTCCGTGTGAGGTAAACCAATTTTGGATTCGGATTCGCGAATCTTTTTGCTTGGGATTCGAGATTCGGATTCGAAATTTAAAAATAGATTCGCACACCCCTAGTTTATTTGTAAGTTAAGTGTAAAGAACTTGGATGTAGATGTTATTATTTAGTTAATTTAATGGTTAAAAAATGAGCTTTCAAACCCCTATTCTAACCGTGTTTGCACATGTTCCTAGTTAGAGGAGGAGATTGAGAAGCTGTGCACCACCGGCCTGAAAAACAGAGCGCACACGGTGACACTCTGCCGACTGATGGTTCGTGGCCGAGATATTCAGACAAGGGTGCAGCTACTCCAGTTGGTGCAGCGAGGAGAACCTGCCTGCCGCCGCCTGTTCCTGGACTATCACGGTCTTAAACTGATTGGGAGCTGGATGCCCGATGCCAGTCAAGACCCTACTGATCTGCTCAAAACTGAGGTAAAAGAATCACTCGGGTTTAATGAAGATGTTGAAAAAAGTATAAATGACAAGGTAATTTCAAAGAAACTTGTAAATGATCTAATAACTCACAATCACTAATAACGGTAAACTTCAAGACAGCATTAAAGCCCCACAACTTTCATACAAAGATGCATTACCTATTGGACAAAAGAAGCAACCCTTGTAGTCAGTTTAACGCCTATTAACCACTTGCCATACAACCACGTCTGCCAGACGGGTGTGCCACCCGTGCCTCGCCATACTACCATGTCTGCCAGACGGGCGTCAAGGGGGTGTTGCTTTGTGAATAGTGGATGGCATGTGAATCAATGACTTTTGAGGATAATCATATTTTTAATATATTGTGTGTTTTTTAGAATATTAAAAATTGTGGGGAATTTTTTTTAGAAAAATTTTTGGGGGAAATTATCCTGTGGAATAGTGGCCAAGGGTGGGGGGGGGAGAAAAATGTCAAGATCGGATGAGATTGAGAACCAATCAAATTACCTAAAAGGCTTGGCTAAAGACCCTAAAATAGTTATTTTTATTTTTTTAGAATTTCATCCAAAATATTGGGGGGGGAGGAAAGGAAAGGGGGGGGATAAGCAGACAGTGGGGAGGGGGGGGGGAAGAATTACTTTGGAAGGTGTTTTTAGGTGGCTAAATGTCACTTTCAAATAAAATCCAAACAAATGACCTGCAGGTAATATTTTTTTTTGGGGGGGGGGGGGGGGGGGGGTAGTTGGGAAAAAGGGGGGGGGGGATGGGCAGAGGGGTAATAGTCTGCAAGGGGTTGGTGATGTCAAGGCTGGAAAGGATTAACAGATGGGAAAAAAATTCATTTTCATTTGTTTACTTTTTTGGAATGATAAAAATATGGGGGGGGGGTCGCAACGTGCTTTACTTGGGGAGGGGGGGGGGGGGGGTCGTTATGGAGGCTTATGTCAATATCGGATGAAATCTGCCAAAAATGTCCATTTAGGGAAATAAAATACTAAACTTGGGACTATTTTTGAAGATTTTAAAAAAATTTACAAAACAATATTGGGGGGGGGGGGAGGAAGGGGGGAAGAAAAAAATTCATGGGTGCTAAAATGTCAATGTGGGATAAAATAAAAAAAATCCGAAAAGGGGAAGAAAATTTAGAATTTATTTTTTCCCCCATAATTTCGATTTTAAATAGTATTTCATGGCAAAACAAGGATGTATTAATGGTATGCTAAGGGGTTAACTCAGGAAATGAACGCTTCTAAACTATTATTTTACCTTGTTGCCAAATCGCCAAACTGCTTTTGGTCCCTTACAATAGCTTAACAGGTGAATTGTCAACTGTGTAAGAGGTGGTGGGTGGGGTAGGACCCCTGGGCCCCGATTCATGTACATTTTTATCCCGGTATAAGCCGAGTTAGGTGGTATAAGTGCGGTATAACTCCGAATCCAATTCATGAAGACTTATCCCGCCTCGACCAGGGATAAGAAAATACGTAAACAGATGGCGGACATTTTAAATTTTGCATCTATGTGTAAAACGAGAAAAGTTGTCATTACTCTCATAAAACAAATCAGAAACCGTCCCGGGCCTAGGCCCAGATGTAGAAAATTATTCATAATACAACAGTGTAGGCCTAAAGTTCCATTAGGCTATAGGACTACATTCAATTAATTCTAACATAACACGTTTGACAAGCCCTAGGCCTCTCCTAGGCAACCCTAGGCCTGCACGACCATGTTCTGACACACATTCCGCACAAATAACTAGTTTTGATTACTAAAAGCCTAATGCAGATAAAGAATGGTATGATAGTCCTAGGCTATTCCAAAATTTACGGCAATAATAAGCCTTTTCTTTTCTTTAAATGAATTCACGCAAACTCCTGTCACTAAATGAAAAAGTAAAACAAAAGGTGGTGGAAATTTTCAGTGTTCTTTTGCTAATTTGCTGATTTACATGGCTGTGGAATGCAGTGGAAAATAACATTTGTTGTGTCTGTTGTTGCATTGGAAATTTTTGATTGGATGAGAGTTGCCCAGACTTAACCAGGCCTTATCCTGCCATGTCCTGCATTATACCGTCCTTATACCACCTATACCCGGGATAAATGTACATGAATCGGGGCCCTGGAGATTTCCGCTTGTCTGATTAATTCTGTCTTCAACTACCTTATGTTTCTTGTAATACAAAATTAATGTGATTTGGCTGTAAATTAGCCTATAGCCTAATTGGTTTTTACTTTTTAGTTTAGTGTATGCCTATTGCCTGCGGTATGTGACAAATTTTTGCAATACAGGACATTTAGCCTACAATAGCATGGCTGTTTGTCTATAAAGAGTATGACTATGAACTATAAGAGTAAAATAACTTCTAAATAAATAGTAATTTGCATTGGAATTATTTTAGTTTAGGTTCTCGTTGCCGTTGTATAATTGATATTTTGTTACAAGGTATTCAAATTTAATTTATGTAATGTTTATTTTGTTTCCCTCACTATTTGACAGATTTTAAAAACTCTGGTAATACTACCAATTCCCAACAAAACTGTACTGCAGGATAGCAAGGTTTTGTCATTTGTGGAGAAGTGGTCTGTACCTCACGTTGATGAGTCGACGACCGTGATCAGCTCCTCTAGTGTGCCGTGTGCAGAGCCGGAAGTCAGGTCCGAACTCAATGACGAGGGGAATACCAAGATGCTGGTAGATGACGAGACTCCCGCAAGTTCAACCATTGAGCCAGAACAATCAGCTGTGCTGGATGGGAACGAAGCGGCTGTTATGAAGGAAGAGGCTCCCAAAGACGAGAGTATTAATGTGAAAGAAAAAGAACCTATCAATCTAGAGCTGGCAAATGCTTTACTCGCTGAGTGGAGCTCTTTGAAGGAGGTATTCCGCATACCTAAGAAAGAAAGAATTGAACAGATGAAAGAACATGAACGTGAAGCAGGTAGGCCCAGTATTTCCTGGATAGGAGGATATATAGGATATAACATACTGTATTGTTCCAAATATAGCACAATCTCAAATATACCCTAACACGACCCCTAATTTTTCGAAATCATTTCAAGAAAAATAAAAATCAAAGAAAATTTAAATGAACAAGCATTTTTATTTACAATACAATGAATGAAAAGCCTAAAATTTCACCCTTACAACAAAACATTTTGAACAATGTTAGGGCCTAGGCCTATGTTTTTTAACACTTTGGATCCGGCGCTTGGGCGGCCGCCATTGCGCGAGGGACCTACGCCCGAGCCAGACTCGGGCTGCGTTTCATCTCTGCCGAATCAACAATAAATAAGCTGTGGCCGCGATCTAAGGCAGCAGAGCTGTTTTACGACTTTCAGAAGTGTTCAGATGGGTTGGTGCTGAGATCTGCCGGGATTTTTGTGAATTAAATGAACGAACAAGGCGAAATAAAGATGTCACTTGTTTGTTTACGCTTTCGTGTCTTGATTTCGATGTTTATTTCGTAAATAACTGTTATTATAATGAATGATAGTGATATTTTAGATGAGTTAGGTTATATGTCAAATTCTATGATGACAGTGTCTGGGAAGTGAGGTGGAGAATTTTATTTGGACCCTGAATATTAAGGTAAGTCCTAGACATTTCTAGGCCTAGGCCTATACCTTGGCCTACTGTCTGGAGTTTTTGTTTTAAACCCCAAAACATATAATAATGATTTTACTCTCAGACAAAAACCAGAAATGTTATGGAATTTGTGTTTGAAATTAAATAATAAGGAATAAAAATGCATTCATATGACATAAATGGTATTATTTTCCAACAAACAGCTAAAAAATGACTAGATTGGGAATATATCCGAAAACACCCAGGTTTCTAGGCCAAATATCCCCTTAGCAACCAGGCTCCAAAGTGTTAACAGTGTAGGGCCAAGCACAAGCTCACATAGGCCAACCACATTTCACCAGTGGGATGACATCGAATCTTATCATTGTGAACTCGATTCCCAAGAAAAACTTTTTAATTGTACGCGCAGTTATTTTAGCGGTCATGTCCTGCGGAACCCGTGATCTGCGGCAATATTCTTGCGGTTTTTAACTGTGGAGCCCATGATGACATCACCCGCCTGCTGCACTTCGAGTGAGGAAGGTGAGGTGATGGGCGGGAGTTGTATTGCGGGATGGCCTATGTTCAGGCACTATTTCTAATGCAAGAGCGCGAAAATAAAGCAAGTGCTGTTTTTGAAATTATATTTTCTGAAAAACAAAAACATTGCACTATATTCGGGACGGTAGTTATCGGTACTGGTACTAATGAATTAATTATTCATTATGTAGTACCGATAGGTAGAGGTAATGAGAAATGGTTGTACTGTATAAAAAATAAAAAAAACATTAAAAAAAAATTTGCCTTTTGTGCAATTTCACAAAAATTATCAATTCAGAATTGATTCCCGACCAAAAATAAATATTTGTACGCATTGTTATTTTGGTGCACTATTTCTGCAGAGTCCGTGATACGCACCGTTATTTTGGTGGTCTATTTCTGTGTACCTTGTGAGTTGTGACGTCATGCACTAGTTTACACAGGCTCTAGTCGGCTTACACTGGGCGCTAGCTCTAGGCCGGCTACATGGCTTGTTAAACATGGAGCCGGCCCAGATGGAACGATCTAGACCGTTGCACGAGTCTAGACGCTTCAAACGAACTAGTCCAGTTGATAAACACTTCACTGCACTTGATGAGGACGATAATGAGTATCCAGGTACCGTTCTAGAACAAATCGGGCGAAAATAGATGCGTTCCATGCAAATAAGTCATAAGGCATATAATTAGCTACAATTAATAATTGGTTCATTTAATAATTTGTTGGTAAATTTAGTGTTGAAACGACGTTCTAGTAGGTCTAGCAGGCTGTGGCTAGTTCGGCTTGAATGGGCTAGAGTAGCCGGCTTAGTTTTGTTGTATACACCTCGACTAGATGAACCGCCCAGTGTAGCGGACTAGAGTGTGTGTAAACGTAGTATGGAATGCTGTTGCGTTGTCGTCTGTTGACTGCACCGCCTGCCACACGAGTAATGTTCTGTCTGAACCGGCACCTCCACCCGCCCCTCCCCATTTTGCGCACTAAAAGGTTCGTTAATTCGCGTTTTGACTAGTTTTTGTACAATTTTGTTCGTTATTTCGCGCTATACGCGAGATTTCGTGAAATTTGCGTTTTCAAAATGTGGTTTTTCCATCTCTAAATGATGTAGTTTGTCGACAATATTACATTTTAGGCAATAAAATGAACATTTAAAACATTTTGCGGATTTCGTTATCACCATTTTTCACTAGCCCTACCTCTACCGATGGGCGATAACTTATTTTTGTTATTTAGTAAATAGTAAACAAACCCATGTTAATTCAAACTTGGTTAAATCATGGAGTTTAAATAGTACTGTCGTACTGGAGACGCAGGTGTGTTGTGGGCAGTATATGAGATAGCACACCACGTCGCGCAGGCACAGTCGGACCAATTTGTTGTTTATCAACAATTAGACAGTTGACGCGCTAGTTTTGTGGTTATGTTAGGCCTAGTTCACGTGGGGATTACCAAGTAAGAACTTTTAAATTCATGTGGAAGCCAACAAGGGCTTCCAAATATGGAAAATTTGTCATAATGTTAAGACTAGGGTTGAGAATATGTACAACACTAATGCCTATGTGCTACAATGTTAGTTCACTGGTGTCGTAGAATGCTTCATTTAGGATATACTTGTAGAGTTTCTGTTTGAGGATCTCTCTGGTCGGAGCCTGCGTAATCTCGTGAGGAAGGCTGTTCGTTACCCTTATTTCCAGGTGAAGCGAATTCTTGTCAAGTTTCTTTAGCCTGTGTTGTTCAATGAAGATTTTGTCAGCAGATCTAGTGTTGTGGTTGTGAATTTCAGCACCTGTGTTAGTGCAGGGTTGTCTCTGATGAATAGTGTCAAGACTTTTATATGGATTCTGGGTAGTGTTAGAATTCCTAGCGTTTTGAAAGCTTCTCTGCAAGATTGTGTTGAACTCAAGGCTGCCATGTACCTCACTGCCCTTTTTTGGAGGCGGAACACCCTTCTTCTTTCTGGGGCACCGCCCCAAAATATGATGCCATACTGGAGATGAGATTGGACAAGGGCAAAACACAGTTTTCACCATTTGTGTGTTTTAGTACCCAGCTTGATGTTTTTTGGCATATCATTTACATTGATAGATACTGAAGAATGTTGGGCTCAGGATGGATCCCTGAGGTATTCCATGCATAGAATCTTCCCATTCTGCTTCACCCCTGCCGTCCCCTAGCCACACACTCTGCTTTCTACCAGTAAGGAAAGACTTGATCCAGCTGTTTCCTGGGCCTAAAATCCCGTAGAATTAGAGTTTTTTGATCAGAGTGGCGTGGTTGATAGTATCGAAGGCCTCAGTTAGATAAAAAAAGACTGCTCCTGCCATCTGTTTATGCTCAAGCGCTTCTTCCACAGCGCTTGTAACCCGGAGGATAGCAGTTGTAGTAGAGTGATCCCTCCTGAAACCGTGTTGTTCCACGCACAATATATTGTGATCTTCTAGGTGCTTCAAGAGCTGGTTCAGGAATAGTTTCTTTAGTATTTTAGAGAAAGCAGTTAGTAGGGCAATGGGACGATAGTTTGTCTTGTTTGTTTTCTCACCTTTTTTTAGTATTGGCTTGATAATGGTGTATTTCATTCTGTCGGGGAATCGGCAGGTGGTGAACGAGTGATTGAAGATGTGGGTTAGTGACTTTATTATTTGTGTTGCACATTCCTTTATCACCAACATAGAAATTTCATCCCATCCCGCTGATGTTTCTGGTTTCATATTCCATATGACTTTCAGAGTATCCTTTTGTCCTTGGAAGGCTCCAATGACTGGTTGTCGATTCGCACTTTCTAACAATTCACAACATTTATGGGTTGTGTCCGTGTGAACATTTGTTTTTATATATATATAACCAAAATAGGCCTTCTACCTTTCTTACTGAAATAATTTTTATAGTCTCTTATGATATTAATAATAAAAAAAACTTATTCATATATACTTGATGAGATATATCCACTAAGTGGACACGTCTTGTGGTTTAAATACCGTACTAAATATTTTCAATCCTTTGAAAACAGCCATTTAATCTGATCTCTTTGGCTGAGATGGACGCGAGATGACTCGAGTAGGGAGGGGATGGAAATGAGATGTCTGGCAGTTACTTTCATCAATAATTTGCCACACCTAGGGATGGGAAAAAGCGTTTAATTTCGTAAACGTTTAACCCCTTGAACTTATCGCGTTTAAACTTTTAAACGTTCTAAACCCTATTTTCTAAAAAAAAAAAAAAATTATAAATTTAGGTAGGCAGAAGCCTAGGTTTAATAACAAAAACCTAATTTTGTACTTATGACGGGCCGACGAATAATAAACAACGGTTTTATTCTCACTCTTGCATTTAATGACCCGGCACTTCCACGATGTGTAACAGACAAGATGTCTTAATACAGCCTGGGACCCAGCACCTCCACCAAAATTGAGCATTTTTAGAAAATCATCGGCCTAATCTGTTAGCCCGTGTTTGTGTAGGCTCCAAAAGTGATAACAAAATAACATTTAACATAACAAATAACAAAAAAAAAATACTCTACTTTACTAAACGTTTTGCGAATTTAATAACCTCTAACCGTCCACTAAACGTTTAAACGTTAAAACGTCCCATCCCTAGCCACACCAAGCACATCCATTACTGAAATAGGTACTACTTGCTTAACCTCTGTACACTATTGTACGTAGGCTATAACTATTATTTATTTCAGGCCTATATGAACTGAACATTAAAAAAATGTAAGCTATGAAATGCAATTTCTTCAAAACAAGAGTTTGTAAAGTTTAAATGTAGGCCTACATGCCTGTTATCTTATATATCAGATTCAGTTATCATTAAATCAGTTTCTAAAAAATATAATCAAGTATTTGTAATTTCTATTACAGATCGCGGATACAAGGAATACTTGGATAAAGAGGGTACTCCTGATAAACAATCCTATGACAGGTGAGTATTTAAGAATATATTGGCCTACTATTTTTTTGAAATATTTAATACAATACAGAAATTAAGAAATCCATCCCGATCGGGGTTCGAACCCGAGTCTCCCACTTTCCGGGTGGACGCCTTAGCCAACTAGACCACCGAGACGGTAACTATTAAACTTCTGCATTGTTAATGTTGTTACATTATAGAACTTGAATGGATGGAACAATAAAGCATCGAAAAACTGTTGCTGTTGAATTGACCAAACAAACATATTTATAATGTCATTACCTTACGCAGGTATGAGCGAGGGTATATTTCTCGATTTGGATAGTCGGGAAACATTCCCGTAGGTGGAATTGTTAATATTTAATACAATCCAGAAATTAAAAAATCCATCCCGATCGGGGTTCGAACCCGAGTCTCCCACTTTCCGGGTGGACGCCTTAGCCAACTATACAATATATGAAGGGCGCTATTCCATAAACGTGGTAAGTGCCAAATTAGGATAACATTGCTTTTTTAGCAAATTCGGTTGTATGTGCCACTGTCTACTGGCACAAATCATTTTGAAGCATTCCGATGGCCACTCAAGAAGAAAAAGAACAATCACAGTTTGTGCAAGGGTCATAAGGTGGTAAGTGCCAAAACCTATCATGGCCGACTTGGACAATAAGAATCAAGTCGTGAGGGGCAAAAAAGGAAGAAACACTTGAAACGTGGGCTTAAATGTAAGGAAAAAAGCTAGAAAGTCTGGAGAAGGGCATTTTAATGCTAAAATAGACTTATATTGGAAAAGAACCCACCAAATGAGGTTGGTATGTGTTACATAACCTAAAAGTAGGATGCCTAGGCCTAGGAGGATTAGGTTGTGGACTTACCACGTTATGGAATTTTATTAACTTTAGACTTTTTTATCAGTATGCCAGTGTATTTTTTTTATTGGTATTGTGCTCAAATATTATGTGTGTTACCAATTGGTATCAATATAAACAAACACAATTGACAATTTACTTACATTTGTTTACCCAGGCAGAAAAATACTCCTCCTGAAAAATTTTGTTTTTGGCACATACAACGTTATGGAATGGCGCCCTTCATATATACTATACAACTGGATTGTATTAAATATTAACAATTCCACCTACGGGAGTGTTTCCCGACTATCCAAATCGAGAAATACTATTTTTTTGTTTAACCATATTTTTTGAATTGTCATTGAACTCAATTTAGGTGTCAACGGGTTAACGGGGGTCAACGGTAATCTTGTTGACAAAATGAACTAGTAGGTCCTACTAAGTTGAATTACAATGGTGTTCACTAGCATTAGCAATGCTTCAAATTGACTGACTGTTTTATGGCAGCTTCATCTTTCTCAATGCAAATAACACTTGTAAGTCATAACACTTTCAATAGGCTAGCCGCTAGCTCCGTCCATTTGTTATCATGAAGGAAATCTGGATACGTACTAGTTTCAAAAATGGGACCCTTTTTGTTAGTTATTTATTGTTTCCTATTCAACTCTTAAGGCTAAGATTGTTACCCATTTTTTGACAGTATAAGCTGTTTATATGGTGACCAGCCAGAAATTAGCATTGACCTAGTCTGAGAGTATCATTTAGAAAACCTTTGAACATCAGTAGGCTACTTGATACTTCACTTCAGGCCATCATATTTTCTTAGTGATGTGAATTTACTGAAAAATTAAATTTTGGTAATCTATCCGTAATTTTACTGTTAGACGGTAAAATTGGTAATTTCACTAATATTTGTAATAGTTAGAGGTAATGAGAAATGGTGATACAAAAACCCAAATTTCGTTTTAAAAAACCCAAATTTCGCGTTTTTCGCGATTTCAAAAAAATTGTCAAAAACGTTACTAAAAAATAAAAAAAATCACTAAAAAAAATTGTACACACTGTTATTTTGGTATACTATTTTCGCGGAAGCCATGATACGCGCCGTTATTTTGGAGGTATATTTCCGTGAAGCCTGTGACGTCACAGTACCCCGCCTACCGCGCGCGTAATATTCGGTCTGGACCGGCACCTCCACCAAAACTGGACCGGCACCTCCACATCACTTTACATTTTGCACACTAAAAGGTCCAATTTCGCGATTTAATTCGCGTTTTGACCAGTTTGATGTAATTTCGTTCGTTATTTCGCGCTATACAAGAAATTTCGCGAAATTCGCGTTTTCAAAATGTGTTTTTCCATCACTAAATGGTTTAATTCGTCGTCGATATTACATTTTAGGCAATAAAAAAGGACATTTAAAAAAATTCGCGAATTTCGCTATCACCATTTTTCACTACCTCTAGTAATAGTGTACGTCGTACTCAGCTTTTGGGAGTATTTAAATTATTAAACTTGAGTATAAATGTGTTAAATTCAATATTTATTTATTTATTATTTATTTAACGTCTATCCTATTCAGTTATAAAAACTGATTTACAAAGGAGGACAACTAAATAAATCTAATTTCATAGATGCAGAAACAACAATAACCTACATTTAAGTAAATATTTGAAATAGTAGCATTACAACAACATTGCATTAAACACAACAATTTTGGTAACAAATAAAAATGATATTAAATGCATTTAATGAATGAATCAAATATAAAAAAAGGGTGGAGAATGAAAAGAAAAGAAAAGAAATGAAAAAAAGGAAAAAAGAAAGAAAGAAAGGGGGAAAAAACATTAAAAAAGAAAAACGAAAAGAAAAAAACTGATTTATTAGACGATCCCACTCAAACGAATATGAGGTTTGCCAAAAATCAGGAACAGCAAATCAATATATATATTGTTTAAACTTGACTTTATAGTAGGCGACTATGACGCTATTATGTTAGTACTTTAGACAGAAATTAAAAAAAGTGACTACACCGGGGTAGTCACTTTTTTAATTTCTGTCTAAAGTACTAATATATATATATATATATGTAATTATTCACCATTTTTTCTAGGTTTTGTCACACGATAAAACGAGTAGGTAGTCTCACTTATCGTGTGACAAAACCCAGAAAAAAATGGTGAATAATCACATTACTTATGTCCGCGAAAATTTAAAACTTAACATATATATATACAACCCTTGACAATCACACTCGCAAGCTCGCACTTTGCGAGTGCAAATTTGGTGCTTGCGAGTTGGCCCATTGCCCCTCGCAGATAACTTATCGTGCGACCGCGCTTTTCTTACGATCTAGCATTTGAATCGCCGCGTCTGCAATACAACTACTGCGCATAGCCTGATGCGCAGCATGGCCTGTTACCAACCACTCGCTAAAAACAAAGTATCAAAAAGTCAAGGTCAAGTTCCAGGCTACTTAACAACGCACGTAACAAAGAGACGAACGAGACGCCTAAACTAGGTGTAAAATCAACGCGAACGTCGAAACCATTCTTAATTATGTTTTTAACTTCATCTGACGTTATTGGAGAGATATATGAGAATCCACCGACAGCCCTACATCCCGTGCAACATCCTCCTGATAATAAGTGTGATAATGAAATCGTGAAACTTGTCGAGCATCTCGCTGACTTGCAAACGTCTGCTAGGTTGAAATCACAATGGGGCCTAGGCCTTCCGCGATCTTGGATTTAGTTTTATGAATCATAATAAACGAAAGTAGTGTTTATTATAATTATTAAATAAGTGACCTTGCCCATCCTCATGAAAACATAGACGTAAATCCAGCAGGTGGTAGGTCTAGACCTATTTGAACTCGCATTGTGCCGCGGTCCTAGGCCTAGGCCTACTTCACATTGACTGAGGATCGAACTCCTATTACGTGACGTAAGGAGTTAATAATGCAGTGTTTGCTTTCTTTTAATCGTTTTTTTAAGATTAGATGTCGCCACAAATCGCGTTTTAGGCCACCAAATATAACACAGGACCCCAAAAGTTTTCCGCCTTCGGCGGATTTGCCTCCGGCGGCTGGGGCTTCGCCCCAGACCCCGGTTTACCCGCGCCACCTCGTTGCGAGTGGATATTACGCCTCGCGAGAGTACTTCTCGTTGATTTGTCGAGGGTTGTATATATATATGTGTTAGTACTTTAGACAGAAATTAAAAAAGTCGGTGAAGTAACATAACAGCGTCATAGTCGCCTACTATAAAGCCAAGTTTAAACAATATATATATATATATATGAAAAAAAAAAAAAATGAAAATTTAAAAAGAGCCCTTTAAGCCTTTTAAGTAGGGATGACATAGATTCCAAAAAGTTAGAATCGATCATTGTGACCCACAAATCTATTCAGAATCGATTCCCAAGCAAAAATAAATATTTGTACGCACCATTATTTTGATGGACTATTGCCGCGGAGTCCGTGATACGCTTCGTTATTTTGGCGGTCTATTTCCGTGGAGCCTGTGACGTCACGAAACGATGTACCATCCGCTGCGCGCGTAATGTTCGGTCTGGACCGGCACCTCCACCAAAATTCACAAAATTCTGGACCGGCACCTCCACCATCCCCCAACATTTTGAGCACTTAAATGTTTAATTTCGCGAGTTCATTCGCGTTTTGAGTTTGACCAGTTTTATACAATTTTGTTCATTATTTCGCGATATTCAAGAGATTTTACGAATTCGCGTATTCAAAATGTGTTTTTTCCATCTCTAAAATCTAACTGATGTAATTCGTCGACAATATTACATTTTAGGCAATAAAATGGATACAGTATTAAAAAAAATTCGCGAATTTCGTTATCACCATTTTTCACTACCTCTAGTTATTGATTGTAGTCAGTGTTAGGGCTGTGCAAATTGGTAAAAATGCCTCCCCGGGTACCCGTCGATCTTACGGGCGGGTACCCGGGTACCCGAAATTACGAAATTTTAAGATTTTTTTACGATTACAAAAAAAAAAAAAAAATGAATTCAGTAATTTATCTACTTTATATTGACACGCACGTTCTCATAAACGTGAACATGTCGACGGTCTCGAGCGCCAGAGATGCTCGTTTCTAATGTCCAGCTGTTGAAAATGCACATTCATTAGGAATTGATGTTGCCGGAATGCATAAATATCTCCGCCAGTCACTTATCGGCGATTACGATGAATAGGGGTGCGCGCGCAGCGTGTTGGTGACGTCACTCACTGGAGCTCGACGGACGAAATACGAGCGCGTATTAATGACGAATCACTTACTGCCGCCGCTGCGCGCCGACGAGTGCAAGCCTGACCGGCGGCCGCGTTAATTGAGCGGAATTTGAGACAAAAAAACGGTTCAAACGCGTACCCGCCGCCTCATTTCCTTACCCGGGCTGTTATCAACGGGCGAGTACCCGGGTGCCCGGGTACCCGTTCACAGCCCTAGTCAGTGTCACCACAAATTGACTCATAATATTGAATCGAGACCTACACGTCGATGTCTTCATCATTTGCAATTTTAATTTGCTAGCCTGAACTTGGTTTTCAGGACCACCTCTTTTCTCTTTTACTAACTCAAAAGTAGGTACTGTACTACTTTGCTACTATCTCCTTGGGTCTCATTGTAAGCCTAATAAAAGTATGGAAAAATCAATTCTTTTATCTTTAGGTTGAAATTCCAGTGCATTGTTAATGTGTTGATTCTTAGGAGTCATTAGAATATAATCCCAGGACATTTAAAAAATCTCATTTTACCACATGCCCCGTAATGTTATGGTTACTTACTAATTTACCTGACTGCGATCGGTAAATTTATCGACTCGCATCACTATCATTTTAAGAGGCTGTAAATAACTTCATCATAACTCTTCCTTAAAATATTGATGGGAGCTATTTATGTTAGCTGATATTTAAAGTTTAAGCATAATCTTGACCAACTTAAATGGTCTGCTAGAATAAAACCTGCTTTTAAAATAGGCCTAATCTCGTGGTGATTAAAAATAATATGCAACTTTGTTTATTAGGTGGCCTCAGCGTAGCAGTGAACGAGATCGCAAAAAATTAAAGGAATCTCCAGAAACAGATAAGATAGCTGTACGAAAATCTAGGTTTGATGACAGGTAAGAAAGAGTCTTTAAAAATTGTTACACTTAGGTAGGCCTACCGGTAGTTTCATTTCATTTTTGTCATTTTCAAAATCTTCCCTTTTCAAATTATTCAAATTCAAATTGAGGTTACTTTCTTGATGATGATGACTTTGGTTTAGTAATTTCTGAACTGATTCCCGCATAACGGGACTTGGTTCTTAAATATTATTTATTTATAGGGATGCACATCAATATTTTTTTTTATTATCGATTATCAATATGGTTGTCATTATCGAATCGATATTATCGATAATATTGATAACACCACAAAGCCTGTTCCAACCTATAAGTGGAACCTCAAGTGTGGCAAGTGTAAGTCAAAACAATACCATCACGTTCCATTTGCTGCCTCGCTGTCTTCGATGTCATGTGTTAGTCTCCCGTTATTGACTGATAGCTCATTTCCAAACATAAATCTCCAGTGTGACACCATCAGCCCAGCCAGTGCATGGCACAACGTGAGATAATCTCTGTCTTAAGAGTTTGGTTCGTATCACTATTTAACCTATTATTTGATATTTCGATAATCTATAATGAATTTTGGTTATCGATTATCCATTGTTGATTATCGATCGATAATATCGATTATCGTGTGATCCCTCTTTATTTATTTCACACAGTCTCATCGCTCGCAGTGCGCAGTGCGGTTGTGTGCGTCAGGGCTCCAGCCATAGTATGGCTGTCCCAGGTCGGTTGCTGCTTGTTGTGTTTCGTATGATTTTGGTATTTTTAGCAGCTAAACTCTTGATTAGGCAGGCACATGCGGAAACGAATGTGTGGGTGAACTCTGGTGAACTCTGGTTTAGTGTCAGAATTAAGGAGAACCTCCTAGTGCCATCTAGATTAAACATATCGTGTTTTCTATATGTGACTCGAGCAAGTACGCGAGCTGGCTTGCAGGCCTTCTTACCGGGGTGTAATAAGGCATGGTTGTTTCTATTGTTGTTGTCTCTGAGCGGGGATATACAGTTCAATCCTGGTCCGTCAACAGGGAATTTTACCCTGTTTTATATGAACGCTAGGAGCATATCAGGTGCAAACAAGCTTCACGATTTCAATCTTCATTTTGCGGGCAATACGGTGAATGACATTGTGTGTGTAACTGAAACCTGGCTTTCAGACGCGGTGTGTGATGGTGAAGTCCTTAATGATTTCTATTCGGTATATCGCGGGGATCGGAATTCGGAGAACAATTCCGAGTCGTCATCTGGTGGAGGAACCTTAATTGCTGTGTCAACCAATTTTCAGTCACGTCCGTGTCCTCAATTTAATGCTAAGTGTGAAATTACGTGGGCTGAAGTAGTTGTGAATCAAAATGCTAGTGCAGGGTTGCCACCAAGTAAATTTAAAAATCCTTGACAGATACCTAAAAATTCCTGAGAAATCCTGAGAAATCGCTATTTAATTTGCCCTTAGCGTAATTTACACAGTTACGAAGGGAAAACAAAATTTCAGGTTTTGGTTACAAAATAAGGATAGTCAGCCAGATGGTATTTATGAGAATTTAATCAAAATTAGGTTTGTACTTAGGATTAGGCCATAAATACAATTTAAGAATGTCAGAAATTATATATTATGAAGATTAGGATGATCATAATAACAAAAACAAACTTGAGAAGTAACAAAAAACTAAACATAAAGTAGACAGAAACTACCATGTAGATAGATGTAGATATGATCCTTAAAAATTGTCATAAAAGTTCAGAGTAGGATTAGGCCAGTCATTGCAGTTGTCAATTAAATTAAATATGAAGACAAGGCCTATCAAAGATAAAAAATATTAGACTACTTGCAAAACGCTGTTGTTTCGGTTTTTCCCTTTTGAAGCCATTTAAAATCTTTTAGCCACTCGGTTTTAAACTTCTGTAGGTATGGCTTTTTTAAATAGTCCATCGTTTTCAAGTAGGCTAGGCCTGCTTTTGATGCACACGAAAAGAAAACAAAAAAACACGGCGACCGCCGGCGATGTATTGTAGGCCTAAGATAAGTCGACGTTTTGAAAACGTTTTCAGTAGCTTAAACACACATAACAAAAACTTGTAGAAATACAGCCAAACCTTACACACTCAAAAGGAATGAGATCTAAAAAAGGGCCAAGCTCATCTACCCTTCCACATTTGCGCATTCTTAATTCATAAACGTACAGTGTCCCATAACAGCATCCTCGAAAAGCTTGACAAAATAGAATTTGCGATTATTAATTTAAACGTAATAGTTTATCCAAGTTCTTTTTTTCTAATTAATTTAAACGTAAACATGCAAATTCTATTTTGCCAAGCTTTTCGAGGATGCTGTTATGGGACACTATACGTTTATGAATTAAGAATGCGCAAATGTGGAAGGGTAGATGAGCTTGGCCCTTTTTTTAGATCTCATTCCTTTTGAGTGTGTAAGGTTTGGCTGTATTTCTACAAGTTTTTGTTATGTGTGTGATCTCATTACTTTTTCAAGTTCCATTACAAAATTATTTGTTAAAATATAATATTTTTATCAAAGTTGATTTAATTTTTATGGTATTAGCAATAACAATAGGATGTAAAATATCTAGGCCCGGATTCATGTACATCCTGGGTATAGGTGGTATAACCATGGTATAACGACGGTATAAGGACTGGTTAAGTCTAGGCAACTCACATCCAATTAAAACTTTCCCATGTAACAACAAACGCACAACTAATGTTATTTTACACCTATTTCACTGCATCCACAGCCATGTAAATCATCAGATAATCAAAAGAATATTGAAAATTTTCACCATCTTTTGTTTTACATTTTCATTAAAAGTGACAGGAGATTGCGTGAGTTTATTAAAAGAAAAGAAAAGGCTTTTTATTGCCGTAAATTTTGGAATAGCCTAGGACTATCATACCATTGTTTATCTGCATTAGGCTTTTAGTAATCAAAACTAGTTATTTGTACGGGATGTGTGTTGGGATGCATAGGTAAATTTAAAAAATTAAAATGTACAAGAAACATTTTATATTTACAATACAATAAATGAATAGCCTAAAGTTTCACTCTTACAACAAAACATTTTTAAATAATGTTTGGGCCTAGCTAGGCTAGTCATATTTTTTTTAACAGTATAGGGTCAAGCTCAAGCTTACATAGGCCAACCACAGTTCACCAGTCTAATTTAGGGATGACAATTGGAATCGATCATTGTTACCTAAAAATCTCAAAGAAGAAACTTTTTAATTGTACGCACAGATATTTTGGTGGTCATTTTCCGCGGAGCTCGTGATATGCGGCGATATCCCGTGGTCTTTTCCCGCGGAGCCCGTGATGTTGTCGCCCGCCCGCCTCACGTCACGGGTTCGGCTGGCGTCGAGTGGGTGGGTGGGCGGGGCGATGCGCAAAGGCCGATGCGCAGGAGTTGTATTGCGGGTAGCCTATGTTCAGGCGCTATTTCAATATTCACAATTCAATATACGCCGTGCATATACCCCCATTACACCACTGGAAATAATCACTGGAAGCCAAGTCTTGAGTCAACTTGCTTTCGTTCCAAGTCGTCCAAAATCGCCAAATCGGTAGTCTTGGGGACAACACCACAAGTCGCACGGTGACTTGGAACGAATATTTTTTCACGTTTCAAACCACGAGATATTTGGTGGTGAGTTGGACTATTTCACGCGATTTGTCTGCCACATCGAAAGTTTTTAATGACTAAATAAATAGTTATAAGGTACATCCATTGTATAAAATCTTTTTTACTTTTTTTAACTCATGGCATAATTATTGTTCACTTGACAGAAACAATTTTTATAACTTTTCAATGTAAATTAACTTTTTTTTACATTTCTTTGCAATTTGTTTTGGTATTTTAGGTAGGCTAGGCCTGGCCCAAGAAAACTTACGCAAATATAACAATATAAAAATATGATTAATTAAATAGAGAGTACGATTGCCTTTAGGCTATTTGATAATAACAATAATCTGAAATAACATGTAGGCCGAGCCTAGTATACGCCTAGTGTGTTTTGACAGTTGATTGAAAGTGCAAATCGATTATAGCATCGATAGTTCGTAACAATCGATTATAGCATCTATATGCGTCACAACATCGATTATTTATATCAAAATTTTATGTAACACTGTTTGTGATTGGCCACTCTATGAGCTGTGGGGGCGGAGCTACAAGTCGCGAAAAACGAGTCGACTCGGAATATTTTTGACTCGCTTGCCGTTTCCGAACACATGGTGGGTTTCAAGACTACCCTATTCGATATTGCCATAATCGATATTGCCAAGTCGCTCGCGACTTCGACTAGGTGACTTGACTCACTTCACGACTCGAAACGAGTGGTTTCAAGACTTGGCCTCCTGGATGAAGGAACATGAAAGTATTTCTGAAGAATATTTTGAGGTTGTACTTCTTTCTAGTGGGCCTTTACAAATTATTTTACTGTCTACAAATTGCCAGTTGTGATGAACTGTAATGGCATTGTATTGTAGATTTGTAAGAAAATAATACTTTGTTGCAGAGGTCCAAAGTTAACGAAACAGGAGCGGCGTCAACTGTTTGCGATGAAAGTTGCCCAAGAGGAAGAAGAAGAGCGCCAGCGACTGCAGCACGAAGATCTGTGGCAAAGTCACGAGGAACAGTGCCTGCAGATAGGGCTAGATCCCTACAACACTCTGGCCTTTGACCCGGAGACGAGCCAGCGGTGCTTGTTTGACCCGACTACACGCTCTTGGCTGCCCTATGGTAGGCATAAAGTTAACTCTTGGTATGGGCATTGTCCATATAACCCTACACAGGCCCATCACGGGACAGAATACATTTAAACTACTACTACTCTTTGGGTAGCTTGCCAAGTGTTTTTTCATATTATATTGTTGTAACTGCTCTTGAGTATTGTCACAACTACAGTCGAGTGTTGAGTAATTATTAGAGCTCCCCAACAATCTTGATAATTTGATACGATATTGATTTTAAGAAAAAAATACAATATCAATATTGAAATCCTTATCGTGATATCGTAAATTTTGTTTTGATAACAAAAATTAGTTACCACTAGGAAAACGCTTAAGTCCCGCCGCGTTGTTGGATGAGCGTAATTGGTGCATTGAGCTGCCATGTGTTATGCGGATTTTCTGTTGTTCTGTGAAAAAATCATTACTTAGTTGAAGATTTTTTTAAAATTAAATTAAATTAAATAAAAAATTAACTTAAATTTTTAATTTTTTTAAGTAATCGTAATTTAAAAAAAGGAAAAAATCGTAATATTGAAATTTTTATAGGAAATAATTATTCGATTGCGCACAAATTTTACACGAATATATTAATTTATAAAATTAAGGTTCTGTGAAATAATCATTACAATTGGCTTGTTCACTGCGACTTTTACTCACCACGCTGCGCTATTGTACTAAACCCCCCACCGCCGTCTGGATGCCTGTAAAGGCGGATGTAGAGTGTAGACGGCGGTGATAGCCCAACTTGCGGGTGTCATGGCTGCTCATAGCTGTCAGCAGCCTACTGTTTTTACTGTCAGTTTGCATAGTTTTATGTTGAAAGCAAAATGCCCAATTGCTGTGTGTATTCGTGTAAGGAGAGAGGAGGGCATACTGTCGTGTTTATTACTACAAATAAATACAATCACACATAATATACTGACAATGTGTCTTTATTTGGCCTCCTGCCTACGTAACCTCTCTCATGTCAACAAATCAACATTGGCTAGGACTAAGCCCTAGGCTTTGCTGAGGCGTATGCAAGTAGGGCCTAGGCCTATGTATTGATATGCCTAGGTCTACATCTAATGCTGAAGAAAAGCCTAGGCCCTAGTCCTTAGTAGCCTTATTCCAAGTAGGCCTAGGTCTAATCTCAATAACAGTGCTAGGCCCCAGGTTTAGACTTCAAGGGCGCCATCCATGTGCTTTCAGCTCTTATTAATTTTCCTATCGTTCACGTTTTCATTGTTTAAAAGTTTAAACAACCAAAATATGCTATTGAATAAAATTACTTGAAATATGCCGTACGACTACTTACGTAAAACCATTGATTTAAGAAAGAAGGAATGGTAAAACAATACGTAAACAAACAATCTAGGAAGCATACAGATTTGACAATGCAGAGCCTGCTATACATAGTTTATTTCAAACACCGCCACGGTCTTAGGGCAGGGTCCACTAGATACCTAACAAGCAGCTCGGAATAAGTATCTAGTGGACTCTGGTTTTGGGGGTTAGTGCAGTGGCGCGATCTGCGCGGAGCTTTGCGTGAACAAGCCAATTGGATAAAGCATGTAGGTGTTATAAGTCAAATTTTTGTTTAAAAAATAAAAAAAATCGTAAAATTGTGATTTTCATGAGAAATAATTTTTCGATTGTGCTCAAATTTCACACGAATATATTAATTCATGAAATAAAGGTACTGTGAAAAAATCATTACAATCGGATAAAGCATGTAGGTGTTATAAGTCGAAAGAATTTTTTTAAATTGAAAAAAATCGTAAAATTGCGATTTTCATGAGAAATAATTTTTCGATTGCGCTCAAAAACGTGGCAGTTCTTAGTTCAGAGATTTCGAAGGTCTCCAGAAAATTTCATCGCAATTGGAGTTTAGGTTTAGCCGGAATCGTGTTAACAGACACACAAAAATACAAAAAAAAAAAAGAAAAACATTCCGGATTTTTTTCTCCAGTGTAGTGAAATGGAATCTTCGCTTCGCTCGCTACGCTCATCCAAAAAACATCAACTTTGCCGTTCTGTTGTCCAATAAATTATAAATCTCAGGTCGAAAAACATGTGTGCCTATTGTGGCACACGTTTGAGTATTACGTAAAGATTCGTAAAAAATAACAAGGGATTTACTTACGAGTACCGATAAAACGCACGTATCCCAATAGAATAACGTTATCTTGTCTGAACAGCTGCCGGGGCTGGTTTCCCCGCGCCACTCCGAGCCCGCCTCACTATTCTTCCCCTCACTACTCTTCCCCTCCCCACCTCCGCTGGTCTAGTCAGCGGCAGCAGCTGGCGACCGGCAAGCGCTTTTGCCTTGATGATGAACACGATTAGGCCTACCATTAAGCATAGACCTATTTCTACCATTATCATTTTTATCATCATCAATATCCGACTAACCTAAACTTTTTAGCAAATCTTTACTAGTATCTTCAACCTATAAATCCAATCATGAATTTAGGCTTACAGAACTTGGAAAATCAGAATAAAATCCAATTGTATTTGTAGTATCCTAGGCAGAAAGACGTTTTCTGTTCCCTTGGGAATCCATTCTAGATGCAACACGTTGTCATTTAGCTAACATCGGCAATTCCAAATCTTAAATAATGAAACCAGTTGAAAATAAGGAGTAGTTCTGAACGTATCACTGCATGTGACGAAGTTCATAAGAGTTGCCACTGGGATAGCGCTAGTGATTTAGCATATGTAATGCACAGGTGTTAACCCTACCTCGAACTGCTCACACGGACGCGCCGCAAGGACGTAATTACAAACTGGCTTATAAGGTTAATTCGGATTCCCTCTCTAACTGATGTTTTAACTTTTAAGGGCACTCGGATGTGGCTATACCGATAATGTTAAATTAGTCAACTTAGATCTACGTTTTCACAGGAATTATTGTTGCTATTGATATAATTGTTTTGGAGGTTAATGATATCATATAATAGGCGTAACATTTATCATGAAATGTAATTTTTTTTTTTAAATATGATATTATACTTAAACTTATGTATTGATAACATTTTCACATCCTTCACAATATTAACTAGGAAAACACTAAAGTCCCGTCGCGTTGTTGAGCGAGCACCGGTATGTGCAACACGACCCGAGTACGACATTCCCATAATGTTACATACCAATAAGTCTTTAAGGTCTTGACCGATTTAGTTGAAATTTTGTAAAAGAGGAGAGAATGTTGTACTTACTGACCCTGCAAAATTTCATAACGATCGGAACATTTTTATTTGTATTTTTATTTTTTTATTTTTTATAACCAACGATCGGATTTTGTTCAAAAACTATACAGCAACCCGCATAGGTGGTATGTAGGCCTACATGTGTGCAAAATTTCAGGTCGAACAGAGAAACGGTGCGACCTGTACCGAAGCAGTAACAGAAAAGAAAAAAAAAAAAAACAGACATTCGAGCCATAAGAGTCAAGTGGAGACGCTCGCTCAATTATTCAAAAATATATATTTAAATTCTGCTCCTATAGAGTTTTGCGCTATATTCCTGTGTAAACACGACCTAAAAATGTCATCACTTTCTATCAAGCCAATATTGAGAAAAGGTAGCCTATATGAATAGAGAAAACATAACTTCGGAGATAATCGCAGTTGAAGTTTTGGGTTTTAAATTTAATTTAGACAATATGGGCCTAGGCCTAGTGATGGGAATTTTCATGAAAATATTTTTCATTAAAAATTTCCTGGAAAATTTCAAACCATTCAAATTTTTTAGAAAAAACTTATAAAATTGTTTATTTTTTGTTTTGGTAAAGGCTAGCTAGCAGCTAGTAGCTTACTAGTACTAGTAGCTTACTAGTACTAGTAGCTTACTAGTAGCTAGTATGGCAAAAAATGATTTTACACATTGCCTAACATAAAATGTGTTTCTTTCTACAAATTAGATAGCGCCTGTAGGTATAGCAAATAAATACTTATATATATAATAAATAAGTACTGGTATGATTTTAAAACAAATTACCCACATAATCTTGAAATTTCAAGGAACTCGAGCAGTGAACCATTCGAGTGAAAAAGTCAGATTTAACCATATTATCACGTCCGAGTGCCCTTAATCGAATTCTCTGTACATAATCAGCTGGGATGGTTTTTACTATGCATTGGATTATTCAGGGCTGCCATTTTAACGGATTTTATCCGGTTTTACTTTTAACGGATATTAAGGGTGCAAAACGGATCAACGGATATTTTAGTCAACTATTTACGAATATTTTGTTAATTAGGCCTACGTTTCTACCTATGCTTATTGTCGTAAATTTGAACCTGTGCGGGCTAATTTCAATGGAAGGTTAATCGATTTGATTTTTGATAGGGGCAGAGCTAGCCGTGTCGCACACATCGTAGGAACTGCTACTGAGGAGCAGTTGTGAAGTTAGTAGCTTTTCGGGGGGGAAGCAAGTTAAATTGAACAGGCAAGAACAAAGGAGACTGGAGAGTGGAGCCACAAAATTATTTTCTTCCAATTTTGTTTATAAAGTTTGGATTGTGTGATCTTAAACGTGAAAAATAGAATTAGTATATGATTAAAATGTTATTAACAAGTTCTGCAATGTTATTATTGTACACAACAACACAACATGAGCCTAGGTCAAAATCGTGATGCAACATTCATAGGGCCTATGCATCTTTTAACCAGGTCAGAAATGATTTTAACATTTAAAACTGATTTTTAACATTTTTATGCAATCTATGCCAAATTAAAGCCACCACGGGTGTACTGGCTCATTTATTCTCGTCTGTGCGTAGGCCTAATCACTTGACAACTTTTAGGTTATGAATGATGGTAACAAATATAAACATCACATTTAGCCATTTTCATAGATTGATCAATGAAATTAACATTTTTAGATGTTTCACGGATATTTGGAATTGCGGATATTTAACGTCCTCCAATAGGATTTGAAAAATTTTCAGTGTCTGTCCTCGATTATAATATGTTGTGTTATTTTCATCTTTTCAGATTGTAGTGCTAGTGAAGAGGATGTTCATTCTTCGGGCTTCAATCCAAATAATGCATCAATGGACCACTTTGACCCAAACAACCCTCAAAATCTCCATTATGATTCAAACGATCTCACAAATGCTCACTTTGATCCCAACAATCCAGCAAGTGGCCCATACAACCCAATCACCCAATATGATCCAAACCATCCCATGGGCCATTTTGATCCCAATAGCCCGGTTGGCGCACTCTACGGACCAAACATCCCCGTTGGTGTGCAGTACGACTCAAACAACATGTTGCCTCCCCAATTCAATCCTAATTACCCAATGAATCCTCAGTTTGACCCCAATAATCCCATGCCACACCAGTTTGACCCACACGGAACATCAATGAAACAGGAGATTGCATTCAGTTGTGTAAACCCACCCCTTCCACCGGACCAACCCCCATTACCACCGGATTCTGGTAATCCTCCACTGCCTTTAGAGCTTGCAAATCCACCTCTTCCTGTGTCTTTTATCCCCCCACTTCCTCCAGACTCACTGAGCCATCAGATTAATGGTAAAACTCAACAAACAGAGAAAATCTTGGTTTCATCAAACCCTCTTCAGGCTCATGCCAAGCTAGAAGCAGAACTAGATGACGATGAAGAAGACATATTTTGTCCAATGGAATTGCTTCAGTTGCCGGCCAAGTGGAGATCTGTACAGGATGAACACGGTCGCACGTATTTCTACCACGTTATTATTCGCATACCTCAGTGGCACCCACCGTGGGAAGATCGTGAAGAACAGATATCTGATTCTAGTGATGAGTCGAGCGAAGATGAGGCAGTTGAGGAAGATGAAGAGGAATCTACATCTTCAGAGGAGGAGGCTGAAGTTGAGCTGTGTATAAAGCAAGAACTGGAGTTTGATGAGGAGGAAGATAAAGAAGAAGCTATTGACAGATTAAGTTCAACAACAATATTGAAAGAAAAGAGTCAAGTTGAAGAATTGAATCTCAATGGTGAACCTTGTACAGTTGATAAAGAAAAAATAGAAAATGCAGGAGAAGAGTCGGATGTAGGCCTAAATATTGAACCGGCATTAGAAGATGAAAGCATTCCGGTTAGTAATAAAACTAATAATAATAGTAATGCTTTCTATAATATTAATGTTAAGTAGGGGTGTGGAAAGGGAACCCAACAGCTTACCTGGTTGGTGACTGCAGGGGTCTCGTAGAAGAAAGACACAAATAAATAAACATAATACAAGAAAACGTCGAAACTGTTTCGGCCAAACAGGGCCTTGCTCACTCGACGAGAGCGGAGAGTTAACTAAACTAGGTTTGTACAGATATATACAGTTATTTACAAGTCACGCCAGTGGCGCTGTTGGGTGGGGGTGGAGTGCAGGAGAACTAGGAGGGGGGGGGGACGGATGTTGAGGTTAGGGGGAAGCCTCGAGTTGGTAATCCACTGGTGAGCCAGCTCCCACCTCCTCAATTCATGTTCATTGCAGTGGGCAGGTAGGGCTCTCACAACACTGGCCTGGTAGCATTCGTTGAAAGGCAGGTTGTGAGATGCAGCATGTAGGGCCACTGGTTTTTCAATGTTGCCTGCTTTGGTATCGTGTCTATGGCCATTCATTCGTGTGTTGAGGGCGTTGGTAGTAAGGCCTATATATTCAGCTGGGCATCTACTGCACCTCAACTGATAAATGACGTTGGTGCTTTGGCATGTGTTGTGTCCCTGGATGGCGTATGTTCTGTCCGTGGCTCTCGCTGTAAACGACTCGGTGGGTAGATTGAGTTGGCATGTTTTACAGCGAGCGCTGTCACAGGGGTAGGAGCCAGGTGGTAGGGCTACTTGGGGTGTGTCGGTCCTGTTCCGGGGGTTGCGTTTAACCAACAAGTCCTGGATGTTGGGCGGACGCTTGAATGTTACCGCGGGATGTTGAGGTTTTTGGTCAGGGTCGAGGTGTTCAGCAGATGACTGTTCCTCTTCATGATGCCGTTGAGGGCATGTAGGCCAGGGTGCCACTGGGTGATGAGGGGGATTGTGTTCCCTTGTGTGCGAGTGGTAGGGTCTCTGGGGGCACGAGTCATCTGCTGTTGGATCAGTTTAGGCGGGTAGCCTCGGTTGCTGAAGGCTTCCGAGATTTTGCTGCAGTATGCGGCCAAGTCCTCCTTGTCGGAGCATATTCTCCGGCCCCGGGTGGCCATGGAAAAAGGTAGGGCCTGCTTCATAGATGAGGGGTGGCAGCTGTCGAAGTGGAGATATTGGAGGCTGTTGGTAGGCTTGAAGTGTACCTTAGTTCTGAGTTGGCCTTCCTCCAGGAATAGGTCCACATCTAGGAATGTCACTTGATTTTCTGAAATGTTCCACGTGAACTTCACCGGGAAGTTCAAATTAAGGGGGTCCAGGAATGGGAGAAGTGCACGGGATGGGAACACTTCTCCCATTCCTGGACGCCCTGAATTTGAACTTCCCGGTGAAGTTCACGTGGAACATTTCAGAAAATCAAGTGACATTCCTAGATGTGGACCTATTCCTGGAGGAAGGCCAACTCAGAACTAAGGTACACTTCAAGCCTACCAACAGCCTCCAATATCTCCACTTCGACAGCTGCCACCCCTCATCTATGAAGCAGGCCCTACCTTTTTCCATGGCCACCCGGGGCCGGAGAATATGCTCCGACAAGGAGGACTTGGCCGCATACTGCAGCAAAATCTCGGAAGCCTTCAGCAACCGAGGCTACCCGCCTAAACTGATCCAACAGCAGATGACTCGTGCCCCCAGAGACCCTACCACTCGCACACAAGGGAATACAATCCCCCTCATCACCCAGTGGCACCCTGGCCTACATGCCCTCAACGGCATCATGAAGAGGAACAGTCATCTGCTGAACACCTCGACCCTGACCAAAAACCTCAACATCCCGCGGGTAACATTCAAGCGTCCGCCCAACATCCAGGACTTGTTGGTTAAACGCAACCCCCGGAACAGGACCGACACACCCCAAGTAGCCCTACCACCTGGCTCCTACCCCTGTGACAGCGCTCGCTGTAAAACATGCCAACTCAATCTACCCACCGAGTCGTTTACAGCGAGAGCCACGGACAGAACATACGCCATCCAGGGACACAACACATGCCAAAGCACCAACGTCATTTATCAGTTGAGGTGCAGTAGATGCCCAGCTGAATATATAGGCCTTACTACCAACGCCCTCAACACACGAATGAATGGCCATAGACACGATACCAAAGCAGGCAACATTGAAAAACCAGTGGCCCTACATGCTGCATCTCACAACCTGCCTTTCAACGAATGCTACCAGGCCAGTGTTGTGAGAGCCCTACCTGCCCACTGCAATGAACATGAATTGAGGAGGTGGGAGCTGGCTCACCAGTGGATTACCAACTCGAGGCTTCCCCCTAACCTCAACATCCGTGCTGGCTCCCCCCTAGTTCTACTGCACTCCACCCCCACCCAACAGCGCCACTGGCGTGACTTGTAAATAACTGTATATATCTGTACAAACCTAGTTTAGTTAACTCTCCGCTCTCGTCGAGTGAGCAAGGCCCTGTTTGGCCGAAACAGTTTCGACGTTTTCTGTATTATGTTTATTTATTTGTGTCTTTCTTCTACGAGACCCATACAGTCACCAACCAGGTAAGCTGTTGGGTTCCCTTTCCACACCCCTATTTAACATTAACTAGCCGTTTGGCATCTCCTTTCTATAATATTAATGTGCTTTATGTGATGTAAAGTCTAGAAAGTAATTACATCCAACCACAACATTAAACAGTCTACCGCTTGCAATCAACTAACCACAACTGTGTAATGTATGTATCCAATATCCATCCCTGGTATTGAACTAGATTTCAAGGAGTGATGAATTATGAAAGATCTAAATCACCAGTCCAAGTGGCATTAGTAGTTACAGTCAAACCCGTCAAAAATGTTCCATTTCATTACGTTTTCCCACTGGTGGCGTCCAAAAATATAGGACCCGAAAATACATCCATAAGTGTAATATTAAAATTACCCGCTCAAAACGTTCCTATACGATACGTTTTCCCGCCTAATAAGCGATAATAACTGGGAATTTAATGTCTTGCTAGCCCATGAGATACATTTCCTTCCACCAATTTCTGCCACTTGAGAATTTATCCAAATGCATAGTTTTTGCCTTTTATGAACACCGACGTACGAAGCACTATTTCCTGCCAGACTTAATTGACAGCAAGCGCGATCTTTTGTCAAGCCGGGTTCACGACGTTGTGCTTCCAAGCGCGAGCACCTGTTTCAGCCAATCAGGTTCCAGAGCGCCCTAGCACGAAGCGCAAGCGCAAAAGTTGGGCAATGTTGGAATTTTGCGTTCGGAGCTCGCATTTGTGCAAGTTAGAGAGGTATTTAATTGAGGTTATGTTGCAACATCACAGCTTGGTTTCAGCGATATAATAATTCTTTTTAAGAGATGGTAATATTGCCATTGGGGATCTTTTAAAGCTTCACCATCAAGAGTGCAGTGCGGAAACATGTGGACAAAACCAACATGGTTGCTCTAGATGTCAACACAAGCTACATTCGCATTTGACATAGGGTTTTAACTTTTAACGAGCTTAATAATATTCATAATAATTATAAAACCACTCAACTGAACTTAAACCTACGTTACTTACTGAATCGGGCATGGACGATGCTTGATGAAGGAGACGGAGTCTCCGAAATATCGCGAATAAAAGTAAGTAACCCAGGTTAAAGTTCAGATGAGTGGTTTTATAATATACGTTTCCGGGTTAATGAGTCGTGAAATTTTTAAATTTATAATGTTATATTATCATATTATTAAACAACTATGATGGTAAAGCTCAACAAGATTGACCTTCTTCTTCTTGTTACCGGAGATTATCGAAAACAATAAGAATTGAGGATTTTACAATAAAGTCAAATTGTTTTTTGTTTTTTTTGGTTCACAGAAACTCCGCTAGGGTATTCAACTTTGGTTCTCTATCCAGCCAAGTTTGAAAAGCTGTGTGCAATAAAAAAGTGAGAAGACACGAAGGTCGGTCGCTCTAGTGACAGCTACTGTCATGACTATGAGTCGAGCCTAGGCTGGGTAAAAGTGGGACCAACAATTATTAATGTTTTCTTTGTACAATATACCGTAATTTAAATTAGTCTAAATCAATGCAACAAACAAATAATGTGTAATACTAGCCATGGACGCGATAATTCTTATGTTAAAAAGCAGTCATAGCCCGGGTTGTTCTGAGCTGTTCTGACAAAACGCGGCAGAAAGACCCTCATTGTTATTTAAGAGGGAATAGGACACATTTGGCAGTTACTATTCGTTCAGCAAGAAAGAATCCGACATACTACCTATATATGAAACTTATCTACATATAGTAGTTGTCAATAAAGCATACAGTCATACATGGACACCCCCCCTACAGTAATAGATTTTTATTGCTTTATTTTAATCAGCCAGAATCAATTCACAAATTATATAGTATATTTTTTATTTTGGACTTTTAAACAAAATCCAAAATTCTTATTTTTTAAAATTTAATTTTTGTAAATTATTTAAAAATAGTTTTTGGGAAAGTGTTACTTTAGAACCCTATATATTTCCACTTACGGCAATTACCCAAAATTTCATACATGTGGTGTCAGTCGGCTGAGCAAACAGGAACTTGCTTAAAAGGTTAAAACTTAAAACACATGACCTATGCCTCTAAACAAGATGGTAATATTGTGCAATAAGTGGAGCCACTTGGCATGTAGGCTAGGACTAGGCCACGCCGAATATTATTGCGCCGTTAAACTTCGCTATTAATATTTATTTTGATGCATTATCTTCAGGTGCAAATGATTATAGTGACATTCTTGCAAAACATGATTTGTGACATCCAGTAGGGGTAGTCTGGTCAGACTATGGGCGGTGCAAGTAGTGTTTTGCAGGTAGTGTTTTTTTTTAATGGAACCGGGTCCTTGGTATCCAAAGTCATCCCTAATAGCGTCATTTAGTGAAATAAATCATTCATAACATTTCAAGGTCCCTATCTATTACTATTGATTTATTTCATACCACATTTCAGTTTTGGCGGTTCAAACTTCCTAACAGTCTTTCCAAAGCAGGAAGGGCAATTTGCACTGCATGCAATAGTAGGCCTACATAGTTCATGTGCAAATGCCCAAAAGAGTCTTGATAGTATATGCCTTTTGCCCAATAGGCCTACCACTAAGTTTGGTAGTTCAGGTATTATGCAGTGTCAATGTTAGATTTCTTTGTTTTCTTTGTATTATTAATAAATAATAATTTATTCACAATTTGCTAGATGGAAGAAAGTGATGAGATGGAAGATACTATTCCAGAAGATTTGCCGGAAGTTCCTCAGGCACATGACGAACCAGATGGATCACCTGATGGTTTTGCCGTGGCTCAGGATCAATCTGAACCAATGGATCTGGATGAAGACGAGGAGGAGGAAGAAGAAGAAGAAGAAGACGAAGAACCACAGTTGGTTGAAGTTGGGACTAAGAAGCGGAGGGAGGGTCTTGTTCAAGAAAGAATCATTAGTGTAAGCACCTGCAGTCTCTGAAAGCCCTATACTAGTAGCTATGTTATTCTCTTTTAGCGCAAAGAAATCTTGGCCTATCAATGTGAGTGAACTCGAAAACTCAAAACTCGAGTCGACGTGATACTTAAAATCGGTACAAGCTAGTTTTTTTTGCAGAAATAACCCTAGTATTCTTACCTTGTTAACTGATTTGATTTGACTTTAAGATAAACTAAATGCACTACTTTGATTGGAGAAGGGTTGACAGGTTGGGAAAGCAAAGAGAACATAAATCCCAGCCTGAAGGGCTGGGGACGACAAAACTTTTCACCTGCTGATGACAACTGCAGCTAATTTAAAGTTGTTACCTTATGCAAATGCACTACTTGTGTAAATAAATATTAAACATTTACTACGTTTACATGCATTGTGGAAAAACTGAAAAAGTTTTGACTCCATAGTCAATATGATGATGCATTTACATGATATAGATCTGAAAACGTTCTCAAACTATTATTTAGTTGACTAATTTCACGGTAGACAGCACAACGTAATGATCAAATTTCACCGTTTTTTAAAGAAACATATTTATAATTTTATTGTGTCTTATATAAGTAGAACTTTGTTATCTGACCAAAACCATTTGCCTAAACATTTAGTGAGAACATAATTCAGAATAACAAGATCACGTTCTTGACTTGCTTTTAGCAATCGTAACCACACGCAACGCAATGAGCGTTTTGGGTGCAGCCTAATATTTACATACTTTTCAAGTCAACCCTACGAGCAAACGGAAGGATTGACTTGGACTGATCCGCACTCACTTTTGAAGCGTTTACATGCAGTTTTGAAATTAAATTCAAACCTGCATGTAAACTTACAACTTAGTAATTGACAAACTTTAAGAGTCTGTTTCTCGATTTGGATAGTCGGGAAACACTCCCGTAGGTGGAATTGTTAATATTTAATACAACCCAGAAATTAAATTTTAAGAGTTTGAGTAAAAAAATCTCCTTGAACATGGAAAATCATTCCAACTAGGAAGTCAACAAAAAAGCTCAACATTTGGAGTATTTTCCAAGAATTAATTGATTAATTCATTCATTTTCTTTAATTTTTCTAATTTCTTCTTGACTTGCAATTAAGTATGTTTCAAATCAACTCTGTGTACATCTGTCAACTTTGAGTGGACTTACATATAAAAACTCAAAGTTTAATGTCTAAGTTACAATTACTAGAGATGATGCAAAAATGTTTTTAAATTGAAATTCGGCCTTAAAATACGAGACGCACATAAACAATTTCATTTTTAAGCGATTTGTCGGATTTAAATTAATATGTACTATATATTCAGACAACTTTTATACAAAAAAACAAATTTTCAGAATAATTTATGAATTTAATGATTAAGAAAAACAGCTCATGAAGTGAAGTTCAGAATCAATTAATTTAAGCTCATTTGGGCTCATTTTCAATTTTCAGAAGTTTAACCACGATTAAACTTCGTCTACCCGGACTGCACCGAAACTTTACGAAATTTTCATTTATGTAACTTTTGATATGAATATGAGTTTATTGAGCTTCAACCTCTGTAAAACGATAATTTCGATTTACAATCGCAGTTTAAGACCTGCACTTTCCCATATGTACGCCGTATAATTAATTCCGACTTCGACCGTCAATTCCACAAACTTGAAATTTTTTAATTTTTTAAAATTCTGACTGATAATTCGCAATTTAAGGACAAATCGCAAATTTCGCCACTATTTGGGTATCAACGAATAATTATTCGCGAAATTCGCTAATTTGAAATTGCTTTCATTCATACAATTAGTGAGATCTAATGTCAAACTGAATTTGAGTGGTTATTGCAACTGTGAAAAATGGACTTTCGTTGTCAACCATTTTTGCAATCTTCCAATTACTATCAAAATTCATAACAATTAATCAAGCTCAAAATTTCTTTCTGATATGAAATAGAACAAATAAGTTTTTGAATTTATTGTTTGTTGGACATGAACTGAGGATGGCAAACCTTGGCTGAAGAACCCTACTGATTCTTGTTAGGGTAGGGGGCTTTAAATTTGATTATTTTTCAATACTGGTGAACTAGGTAGAATCGTGAGTGTGTACCAGTAAGCTGAATAATCGCAATATATCAGCTTTGTGTTTTTCTTTTTATTGTCTTTCATATTCATTTTTGTACTGTAGGCCTACATGGAATGAATATAATAATATGTACTATGTACGTATTAACACACCTGTTAGATAGCCCCATCAGTGTCTTGAATGTTGCCGATAAGTCGATAACAGCTGGAGGAATAATTTAACTTTTGTCCACTGTCTCTATTCCCACCTGTTGTTGTACAATCACATTTGACTACTACAGGTATTCTAATTTCTCCTTAAACAAGATTTTCAAATAGCTCTATGTTTTAGCCTCGTCGAGAAGAAGATAGACCAGAAAAGAAAAACTACCGTGAAATTAAAGAAAAACTTAGGAGAAAAAAGGAACAAGCGCGTAAAGCTCGAGCCAAAAAGAAGCGCCGTGATGCAAAGGAAAAGGAACGCTCTCTCCGCAAAGCAGAGAAGCTAGATGGACCCTCGGCAATAGACAATTCGTCGGAAGCTGCAAGGAAGATTAAAGATAATTTCCGCCTCCAGATGGCAGGTGCAATGGTGCAGTACCTTAATCCATTTAGAAAACCGGACTGCAAACAAGGCAGGATCAACAATACTGAAGACTTCAAACATCTTGCTAGAAAGGTGATTTGTTTGATATTTCATTTCTAAATGCCATATTCTTATATAATTAATTATTAATTTGTGTAGTAGCCCTGCCATATGTAGCCTATATAGTATATACCGGTAAGAGGCTACGAGAAAGCTTTTTGTTTTTATAAAACACCTTTCTTATTCTCTTCCCAATAATAATAATAATAATCGAATGTTATGATGAAATTTGCATAGGCTACCACAGGTTGTGTTTTTTTTTTCTACTGGAGCCAGTCCAACTAGGCTACAATGACTAGGATTGCCATTTGATGATGGATACGATTATTTCCTGAAATGATCAATAATCGATTCAGTCTTCTCGCCCCTCCGAAATTTTGTAATTAACTGCTTGCTCTGCAGAACTTTATAAAATATTTCCTGTTAAGATATTAATCGCTTTATTTCGTGAAAAATTCGTCCACTGCGAGATTTACAACACGCGTAAAGTGCAGTGAAGTGCAACGCATCGCCCTTGCCCTGTTGCAGTGTAGGCAACTTGCATGGCGTGCGTGTGTTGCCGGGCGGCTTCACTCGCCGCGCCTGCAGGCGCCGATTGCTCAACCTCGCCTCATCACAACCGGTATTGTAGTACGGCACTCAAGGTCAACACAAGCATCAATTGAGAATTGAGATACATTCCTCCCCACCCCGCACCAACATGGTATCGCTGTACTTCATTCCGTAGTACTACGATAATATTATCTTATCATCAGTTCTCTCAGGCCAATATTACGTTGTCTTTCAAAGTAATGTTGTTGTCATGTAGAGGCCTAATAAATATTGGAGCATTGAATAGTTACTGATAATATCTTGTAAATGAATGAACAACAATCACAACAAAAGCTGAAATGAAACTTCAAGGAACTAAGATAGATAAGATTATACAAAGTGATTGGATGAGCGAAGCGAAGACTTCAATTTCACTGACCCCCCAAAAAATTTAGCTCGGTTGTTTTTTTTTTTTTTTTTTTTGTTTTTTTTTTTGTTTGTTTTTTTGTCTGTTTGTTCGCACGATTCCGGGCAAACGGCATATGCGATCTTGATGAAAATTGAAGGGGACCTTCGAAATCTCTGAACTTAGACGTGCCACGTTTTTGGGTACAATCGAAGAAATATTTCTCATGAATATCGTACTTTTACGATTTTTTTCGATTTTTAGTGCGATATTTTCGAGACATTTGGGCCGATTCTGACCAAACGGGTAGGGCTACAACGTTCATATTTCACATGGACATTAAGGTAATGGTGATGTATTGCTTTCCGAAAGAAAAAGTTGGAAAAGTTAGTCAGAATCTATAGAAATAAAGCTTTTAATATAAGTTTTTTGACTTTTAGTGCGATATTTTCGTGCCATTTGGGCCAATTCTGACCAAACGGGTGGGCCTTCAACGTTCATATTATACATGGACATTAAGGTTATGATGATGTAGTACCTTTTAAAAGAAAAAGTTGAAAAAGTTAACCAGAATCCATAGAAATAAAGCTTTTAATATAAGTTTTTACGGTAAATAATACCAATTGACAGGTAACAAAAGAAATTTGACAATCACTTACAATGCGTAGGTAGCAAAACAAAGCACTTGGAAAAGTAAAGATATCCCACGCAAACTAAAAACTTTAAAAAGCTCATCCATCAACGCGGCGGGACTTTAGCGTTTTCCTAGTTATGGAGTGTTTAATAGTCTCCTTGAGCACGATCGTCACAAAGACAACACTCGAGCCGGGTAGCAACAGTTTACACTGTACATCGCGCTCTTGTCGGCCGGCCAGCCACGCGTGGGAGGGGGTGGGGCTCGCGCTCTTGTGAAAGACATAGGAAAAACCATGTTTTGAGTGTCAAATTGAAATAACAAAGGTATGTACTCTCAAAAGGTCCACGGTCCGTGTCGTATGCAAGAAACTAAGATAGGCATAATTTTTATTTGATTATCAATCGACGTAAAAAATATTGATATTATCGATTGTTAATCGTCTATAAAATCAATATTTTTATCGACGATTGATAATCGATTGCACATGCGCGATTATCGATATTCAAATTCATATCAAACGGCAACCTTAGGCTACAGGTCCTATTATGTACCATATCGGCATCACTGACTTGGGCGTGGACATCAGCTGTGTTTAAATTTAAATAGAATGAAAGTCTCAAAATTTTATGACGGAACCTGTACTTACTTGCTGTACTTCCTTACCCATATCTAAGGAGAGGGATTAAAGAGAGTACTATGTACCAATAGCCTCCTGAAGTGGAGTGGACATTCTATGTTTTCTATCACAGCTTACTTACTTACTTACCGAGATGGATTTTTGAATTTCTGGATTTATCTCTTTCTCTTTAATCACTCTCCTTATTCAGCCTTTTGGCATTCTGTACAATTACCCGTATGTATCTAAGATGGCCTTGAATTTAAGATGACTCCCTCCTCTCAGGAAGCTTGAAATCCAAGACTCAAAATAATTTTTAAATGTTGTGCCCTGCTGGAGAAAATTTAACATGCCCGACAGAAAATTTACATGACAATTAATTAGTAATATATTTTATAGCAATTATACTTTTTATGTAAATCAATCCAGAAATAAAAATTCACGGCTTAGGGGTAAAGCATTCGATCGGACATCGGAAGACCAGGTTCAATACCCCGCTGAGATGGATTTTTGAATTTCTGGATTGATTTACTGTACATTTAAAACTAATTACACCTACGGGAGTGTTTCCCGATTAATGAAATTGTGAAATAACAATTATACTGTAAGATAGTGTTTCACGGTATAGAGGCCTTACTTATGATACGTAATGCTATTTTCCTCTTTCACATTATGCCCCTTGCTCACTTGCCTTGCCTGGACGGTGATTTTGACATGCCCAGGCATGGTAATTTTTAGCCCTGTTGGAAACTGATTAAATTAATAAAACTCAAATTTAAGCCGACATTACATTATTTTTTTTTGAAAAGTAAAGAAATAATATATAATAGGGAAGTCTCACAACTCTTTTCTATTATTCTACTGTATTCAGGGCCAGTTTCTGATTATATAAATATCAAATTTTTGTTATTTATAAAATATTTTCAGTCATAAAAGTGAGCTTAAAGTTTTACACGTAATAATGGCGGGAAAAACAGGGCAATACCGACGTCATAACCCTACAACCAATCACTGTGTGGTCATTGAAAAAAAATCATTTTTGCTGATTATCTTACTTAGAAGCCTTTTTGAAATGAAATTTGTTTCTAGCATGATTAAAAAATGCTAATAAACAATAATTTGTACATCAAGATAATAACATTTGCAAATTTGTGTATACTGTACATTTATAACAATTAATGGTTTTATGATAACATTTAGGTTGTGTTCCGTAAAGGCGACCGGTCGACCATTCTGGGCTCGACTGGGGATTGTTATTTTCATTGTTTCACTCAACGTCTGATTGTTGGGAACTGCTGTGGCTACGGAATGGTGCGTGCTTCTACAAGGCCGTGTTTTATGAAAATTGTGATAATATTACATAAATCATATCATTTTACTAAATAAATGAATGATTTGAATGAATGATTAATTTATTGTGTACCCATGTGAATTACAGGAACATTCTCGGTAGTGGACATAATTCCATGATTTTCAATGATATAATTTGAAATAACCGCGCTTTCCTCAAAGACCTGCCCACGACCGGAATAAAACTCTGGGCTTCTTGGTCTCGACCACAACAATCGAAACAACTACGCATCGCATACGTTCCTTGCAAATCTGATCTATCATTGGTGCAAATTGTGTTTACTTAAATTTCATTGGTCGCATACTGGTCGTTCTGGTCGTCTTTGCGGAACACAACCTAATAAAGAACATGTCAACAATCAATTATTGTTTTAACACGAGCTGGTGAACGGCCCGAGAGGTGAATTTAGCTCCGTGATCTAGAAGACCGTGGTCAATTTCATTCATAAACAACGCTGTCTACTGAGTTATGACATCACACGTCTTTTCACAATAAAATCGCGGTAAAGAGTAAATGTAAAACTTTGTACCTCTGTGGAATAGACAGTTTTTACTTTTAGAGTGTTATAAACTACGGCAATGGTGTTTTTAAGTGAATATCTACTGATTCTGTACAACAGCACTAATAGGTCTACGACTGGGGAGCCTTCCCTATATTGTGTATCCTCTTGATTACCTACTTGCCTTGTTATTGGAAGATTATTTTCTGTAGACTAAGATTCACTAGTATTCACATTTTAAATATTTGGTAAATATTTGGTTAATTATTTCCCAAAAAATAATATTCTATTCCAGACGATAGGACTGACAATGACTGGCGGTGAGAGTGTGTTGTGTCCTCCACACACCCTTCAGTGGATCTCTAACATTCAAACTTTTCTGTTTCAGCTCACTCATTTTGTGATGGTGAAGGAGTTGAAACACTGTAGGAGTGTCGATGACCTAGATTGCAACGATAATGTGAAACATAAAGCTCGTG
The DNA here is from genome assembly GCA_024449915.1 of Sweltsa coloradensis. Classification (NCBI taxonomy): domain Eukaryota; kingdom Metazoa; phylum Arthropoda; class Insecta; order Plecoptera; family Chloroperlidae; genus Sweltsa; species Sweltsa coloradensis. The sequence continues at coordinate 253,294 of JAMZAV010000919.1, read as the reverse complement.
ACTTTATCAAGAAATATATGTCTAAATTTGGACCTATATATCAAAGACCAGATGATGAGTAGTAATAGCATAGGCCTACTACGTAAAATGTTAATATCCTAGTCCTAATTTTTATAATTGTTAAGACACTATCTGTAAATATAAATAATAGGTCTTACTTCAAATATGTAATGTAGGCCCTAAATGTAGTAATTTGGCTTGGCCAAATATAAATTCAGGTATCTTTATAAACCTTTGTATAAATTGTCTTTTTATTTTACACCAACTTTATGAATTTTACTTTTACCATAGTGAAGTTCTATAAACTATAAAATTTTTATTGCAGTTTTCTAAAAAGTGCATAGAATAGGCATAAACTTAAATGTAAAACAAAAATATTATTTATCATTTACTTCATTTACCTATTTTGCTACTATACAATTGCCACATAATAATTTTCAATTTGATCTTTTCACTTAAGACACACATAATATTAATAATGCTAATGCACATACCTACATAATGTACAAATCAATGCTCAGTACCTATGTTATGTAATTGAGCTTTGCTCTTGATAAAACAGGTTTTTGGTAACATTTTTGGTATAGGTGTACCGCTGGGCTTAATCCCCTGGCTCTCACGTGCGCGTGCATCGACAAGAAGGTAGACTCTCTGAGGGGTGCGCTGTGAAATGAGCGTCTCAAACTTAGCGCGCATTTTGACTAGACTCCTCTGTTCAAAAGAATGTTACTTTTGCTACATCTAATCAAATGTTCAATAATATTAATATTATATAAGGGATAAAAATAATATCAAGTTTTGACTACATCAATTAAATACATTCCACTCACATACAAAGGCCGTTTAGTATTTGTAGCGAATCCAGCACACGCACAATTATTGTACTTCGTCCAGTCGACTGGTGAATAATAGCTGTCCATGCATGTTTGAGTTGAGTCCTAGCCTGAGTATTTAAAATAACTTAACTCTAGTATCAAGCCCAATTTAAGTCCGAGTACCCTACTTTAAAAAAAAATCACGTACCCGGTCTTTTGACTCTATTTACGATATGTACAATATTAATGTTATTTATTGATGTTATCTTCAAACATGTAGGCTCCAAACGAGAAGACTGAGTAACATCTTATTGATTTTATAATGTAACATCTTTCTAGATCATTTAATGATCAAGCACAAATGTTGTTACTCAAGATTATGACATAATTCAGTAAGTAATATTACATGAAAATGTTGATACAAACATTATAGTGACATGTTTTTATTATTTGTGTCAAAAAAAGTTCAAAACTTCCAAAAAGAATACAAATTTGTATCTAAAGACTGAGGTTACTATTATGGCTAATCAGGGTTGGTAGGGCCTAAGGTTGCGCCAAAAATAGATAACGATTTTTATGTTTTTACACTAGCTCGCGACTCGGCACCTCCACCATTTGTACGAATCTGGGTGAATTTGCTATAGGCTACCCGACACCTGCACCAAAGTCATAACTTTTTTAAACTAGATTTCTAGTACCAAATACTGGTCTCGACTCGAAATTTCGGGTATTAGCACACCCCTAATTTACACTCAGATAATTATGATGTTTTATTCATTAAGTCTGAGACAAATTGGCATAGCATAACTAGCGCAACGAAGCAACGCAGATATAAACAGTGCACCTGGCTGCTTGAACACAATTAGTATGCTAGCGTAGGGTGAAGCACAGCGCAAGGATGGTATTTTATGTTTCTATCTTGGCTTGCGTTTGACCATAGAAACCGAAACAAACGATCACACAACCTTTTCAGTTAAATCAATCACACTATTGTTGTTGTGTCGTGTCAATTATTAATCATGGCGAACTCAGAAGACGACGTCTTTCGATAAATTGAGTCACGTCTAGCGACGAGCTGCTATTCGTATTAGGCAATATCCGCATCTCTAATAATAGCTACGCAATGTTCAAGACAATGCAAACACATGACATGCGCTCTGATCACGAGCCTTCTAACCTTTGCACGGCTGAGTTTCTTACGCCTCGCTTCCGTTATGACAATTGTGCGCGTCATTCTTGTGTTGCTTATTTGCGCTGCGTTGTGCTGGCTTATCTTGCAATTGTGCGCCGCACTAGTCATTAGTCATTAATCTAACATGATTTAAATTATCTCGTATTAGTGCAGTATGAGAAGTGTCCTAGTTAGAGTGAATGAGTATCGCGTGTTGTGTTTCAAATTGGGCTTTGCACGCAAATAATTTGTGTGAGAATGCAAACATATGTTGTTTTATTGCTGCGTGAACACTGTGTTCATACATGGCACGCCGAGCCGTGCCCCTCCACCCCTAATCTCGCGCGCTAAACTGTTGGGGTCTGACTACGTAGTCGGTTTCGGCTAGGGGATTAAGCCAAGCAGTCTATCTAAAACTGTCAACTATCATTGGATTTTGTCATTTAGTTTTTCAATTGGTCTTTGCACATAAAGCTTTTCGCAGGTCGCACCACCATAGTACCGGCCCTAACTGTTACCAATCAATCAATCATCAACATAGTAGGCTGTGACTGAATGACTAGTTCTTTGGGCATGGCCGTGTAGATCATTTAGACGCCTTACTCTTTGGTCTTGAACTTTTATTTTTTTATTTACTATTTTTGTCTCTATCCTATTCAGTTAAAAAACTGATGTACAAAAGAGGACACCTAAATAAATCTTATTACATAAGTGCAGACAACAATGAACTATAGTTAAGTAAAGTAACATTACAACAACAATGTATTAAATGAAATTAGATAATGAACCAAACATAAAAAGGTTGGAAAAAGAAAAAAATGTAGCGCTATGAGTGTAAGAAAGTGGCAGTGCAAAGCCCAATTGCATTGCTGCAATAGTATTTGCATCAGTTGACTGGAAATTGGTTTCAATTGCATTTTGGCAAATTTCACATTGTACTGTACTATTGGTATATAAAAATGGGGTTCAGATTTATTTATTTATTGTCGTCCTTTAGAATGAGCAGTTTCTAGTTTTTACGCTGTTCTTAAAGGGTTGGTAAAAGCAGAAATGACTTCTATGGATGCCTAAAGCTGGCAGAATCTTGATGGGTGTCATGTGATTTAGTTGTTTAAAGGTCAGTCTACCATTGCCAGAATAGAACTGTTGACTGGACCCCCGGTTGGTTGTCAAATTTAACTAACTTTAAAGGAACAGAAATGTACTTGAATACACAATATGTGTGACTAGTGATGTTTTGTGGGTGCCATCCGATAAACGAGTTGTGTGTCCGGTGTACATAGTTTTCTAGCTTAGTAGCTTGCATCTAGCTAGATGTATGCTTAATGTGTTTTTGGTTTTGTCTTCGGTAAAACTAGGTAGCCGATAGGCTATTGCTTTCTAAAAACAAAAACCTAAGCTGAATGTGTGTGCATACGGTATAGTAACCAGTAAAAACAAGAAATATTTTGTTTATGAATTTGTATATTGGCCTATTAAGGACCCTATTTGCAAAGCACAGGGACCGAGTGGACATCCCAGGATGCATAGAGCCTGGTTCTCCACACAATAGCTATGGTGTACAAGGTCCATTTGATGTCCGCATGTGTTAGTAGTTAATACAAAAGTGTTGCACTACATATTATGTGCACAGGTAAAGTCGCGTTACAGTAACTATGGATCTGGTGACGTAGAGGTTAGGAATGTGCGGTCGGTTTTTGCGCGCTTTTGTCAACTGAACTCGAGTAAGGCAATTTCCCAATGCCTGCTTGTAGTTTCAGCCCTAAGTCTTAGAAATGTGAAATACCAACCAAATCCAATACTTGTACACACCATTAAGTTGTAGGCTACACCAACAATCAGGTATTGGAAAAAGTCTGCCAAGGGATAGAGTTCCCTTGTCAAAGCGAAGCGAGAATAAACTAACCGCGCTTTCCTCAATTCTATGTTAGCAAATACATTGCTACGTTAATGCGCCTATAATACATTATCCAACAGACCTTACTTATGTGCTCTAGGCCTATACAGTGCTGTAGTCTTTAACCCTTTTTGGTCATCCTCATAAGTCACTCATTATGTCTGGAGAGCCCCAATATGGGTGTTTCTGCACATTTTTCTAAGTCCCACAAAAAGTTTTTTTTTTTTTTTGTGGTACCAGTAGGTGTAAAAGGCGATTCAAGAGAAAAAGTCAACCTCACAAACATCAGCTAGTAAGAGGGGAGTACATTACTCCCCGAAACTAGAGGTGAGCTCTGGCAATCGTCGTCGGGGACACCTCCCCCTTCCCTTGACGACCTCCCCGACGACGCTGACAATGACACAACGAACGATGACAAAGACGATGACGACTGCGACGTGAGAACCCCCTGCCCTCCCCTTACCTGTGGCTGGTTCTGACCAGCATGGGCCCCTCCTCCCCCCCCCTCAGGTTAGAGTGGTGCATTATGACCTAACGGTTGACGCGTCCTTAATCCAAATAAACCCCCCAAAAAAGGTACCAGTAGGGGATTTTTTTATAAAGTTGCCCACTTGTACAAGTCTTTCAGTGTACTTTCTACATTTACAGTTCCACCGATTACTAAATAATACAGTAATGAACAAAAGAAGCTGACCGAGAAGGGTTAAATGACCTATGAAACTATCTTGATCCTCTTTGCATCACAAATGAGTAATGAGGTAATTAGTCATTAGTAGTACATAGGCTTAGGCTTACTGTAACTAGGTAGGTCTATTATAATTTACAATGAAAGTTGCATGCCAATATTCAGCAGAGATTTGCAATCTATGTATGCCCGATACCTGGAACGCATTAGTTGACTGCTCACATAGCTCAGCGGATTCGATTGAAAATATTGTCTTCTTTTGGTTCCACTTTCCATGTCCGACTGAGTTGGTTAAAATCTCATAAAATTTGATATTTTTCTTATGGTTTATTAGTCTTGTGGTTGTGGGGGAAATACAGTACTACCGGGTATTTGAAAATATTTGATGATGTGTAGGCCTGTACTAACAATACTAGTAGTTGATATTTATTTAGAAAAGAGTTGACTAGGGTAGGCCTACTAACATTGTTGTTGACTTGTTGTCTGTGAATTACCATATAGAGTTAGAATTAATTGTTATAAAATAACTAGGAAGCTTCACAAACACTTTTTCAGGTGCATTGTTGGATGAGCGTAATTGGTGCATTGAGCTGCCATGTGTTACTCGGATTTTCTGTTGTTCTGTGAAAAAATCATTACAATCGGATAAAGCATGTCAGTGTTATAAGTCGAAGAAATATACATAAAAAAAAGCGTAAAATTGTGATTTTCATGAGAAATAATTTTTCAATTGCGCTCAAATTTCACACGAATATATTTGGCTAATTTATAAAATTAAGGATATGTGAAAAAATCATTAGAATCGGATAAAGCATGTACCAGGTGTTTAAAGTCGAAGAATAAAAAAAAAAAAAATTGCAATTTTCATGAGATAGCTTAACTAATAACTTAAACCAAGCTCATTGATGAGCGTAGCGAAGATTCCATTCCACTACACGGAGAAAAAAATCCGGAATGTTTTTCTGTTAGTATTTTTGTGTGTTTGTTAACACGATTCCGGCTAAACCGATACTCCAATTGTGATGAAATTTTCTGGAGACCTTCGAAATCTCTGAACTTAGAACTGCGACGTTTTTTAGCGCAATCGAAAAATTATTTCTCATGAAAATTGCAATGTAATTTTTTTTTATTTTTTATTCTTCGACTTTAAACACCTGGTACATGCTTTATCCGATTCTAATGATTTTTTCACAGACCCTTAATTTTATAAATTAGCCTAATATATTCGTGTGAAATTTGAGCGCAATTGAAAAATTATTTCTCATGAAAATCATTAGACTTACATAATCGATTGTTCCCTCTGAAAACAAATTGTTGCAACAATTAAAAGTATAAAAAGTTAGTCCCCGTTGTTGATGAACGTCAATTTTATTCATGTCATGCTGATTTTTTTGTTTGTCAAAATATGTATACACTAGTCGAAGATTTGCAAACTTATTAAATTTTAGAATAGAAGTAACTTTATTTTTAAAAAAAAAGTAATAAAAAAAAAAATATGCAGATTTTCATAAGAAATTTTTTTCGATTGCGCTCAAATTTTCACACAATATATTAATTCATAAAATTTAAAGGGTTTTGTGAAAAAATCATTACAATAGGATAAAGCATGTAGGTGTATAGTCGAAGAAATGTTAAAAACAAAAAAATCTAAAATTGCAGATTTTCATACAAATATTTTTTGATTGCGCTCAAATTTCACACAATGTATTAAATTAATAAAATTAAGGTTCTGTGAAAACACTTACAATCGGATAAAGCATGTAGTGTTAATAAAATTAAAAATCGAAAAAATTGTAATTGAATTTTCATGAGAAATAATTTTTCGATTGCTCTAAAAACGTGGGATTCTAAGTTTAAGAATTTAGGTTCTGACAAAATTCATTCCAATCGGATATTAAACGAATGTGTTAACAACAGCCAAAAATAAAAAAAAAAAGAACAAAAAAAAAAAAACATTCCGGATTTTTTTCTGTAGTGAAATGGAATCTTCGCTACGCTCATCCAATAAAAATTAGAAAATACATTTTAATGTCAAATCAATATTTATTTCATGTCATTTGAGTTTTTATACTGTTTTTCACCACTATGTTATGTATATACTAGGAAGCTTCGCAAACGCTTCTTCAGGTGCATTGTTGGATGAGCGTATTTTTTTTTAAACAAAAAAGTATAAAATTGCAATTTTCATGAGAAATTATTTTTTGGTTGCGCTCAAATTTCACACCAATATATTAATTCATAAAATAAGGTTCTGTAAAAAAATCATTACAACCGGATAAAGCATGTAGGTGATAAGTCGAAGAAATGTAAAAAAAAGGAACAAACTAAAATTGCAATTGTTATGAGAAATTGTTTTTTGATTGCGCTCAAATTTCACACCAATGTATTAAATTAATAAAATTAAATTTCTGTGAAAACATCATTTCAATCGGATAAAGCATGTAGGTGTTATAAAAAAATCGTAAAATTGCGATTTTCATAAGAAATAATTTTTCGATTACTCTTAAATTTCACACGAATATATTAATTTATAAAATTTAGGTTCTGTGAAAAATTCATTACAATCGGATAAAGCATGTAGGAGTTATAAGTTGCAGAAAGTTTTAAAAATCGCAAAAAAACGTAAAATTGCGATTGTTATGATTGATTGATTGGATATTGCTTAATGTCTCACATTTATGCACTTTGGCTAATCGAGACGAAGGGAGGGACGTAAGGGGAGACTCGGGGGGGACAAGGGGTGGACAGGCCTGTGCTGGTCAGAACCAGCCACAAGCGTATGGGGAGGGCAGGGGTTCCCCCACCCCACCCCACGTCGTGGTCATCTTCGTCTGTGTCATCATCCGTTCGTGTTGTCATTGTCGTCGCCGTCGGGGAGGTAGTCAAAGGGAAGGGGAATGTTCCCCGACGACGACCCAGAGCTCGCCATTAGTTTCAGGAAGTAAAACTCCCCTAATCACGGGCCAAACCACGAGAAGGTTGTGAGTTGGAATTTTAATGAGAAATAATTGTTCGATTGCGCTAAAAAAAGTGGCCGTTCTAAGTTCAGAGATTTCGAAGGCATCCAGATAATTTCATCGCAATTGGAGTATCTGTTTAGTCGGAATCGTGTTAACAAACAGCCAAAAATACAAAAAAATCTGGATTTTTTTCTCCAGTGTAGTGAAATGGAATCTTCGCTTCGCTTGCTACGCTCATCCAACTATTAAACATTCTGTTACTAGGCATGCTTACAAAAAACTGTGATCTGTAAACACAGAATGAATACTGAATACATAATATAACATAATATAATGGATTTCTGATGTTTTTTGTAAAGCAATACCAAATTGTAATCATTAAAATCAAATTAATGTGGCGAGGGAAATAAGTGCAGCCTTGGTTGTCTTGTATCATTAATCAAATATTGGCAGGATATAAATGCAGCTTGTTGTCTATTGTATTACGTATTCCATGCTTCGAGGTACATGTAGTATAGTTTAATGCACGTCATTTAAACTAAAGATCATCCGATACTCGGTTTTCAGATCTGCTTACACTACCTTATACTCATCAGTCATCATAGATCAAGATCAGATCACTAATCTGCTGATCAGATTACCGGTACATGATCCATGAGCTCTTGAAATAAGGGAAGGTAATCAATCAGGTATAGATTGGTAGGATCAGGTTACCCTTAGGTCATATTGTGATAGAACTACAGCGTACACTAAATTTAAACTCGATAATAGTTAAAAACAAACATTCAATGAACTATGTACACTTGGTGCTAGAAGTAAATCAAGGGGTCTGGAAGAAGCCTACTGTTATCGACCTAGCTCTTGAATATTCAGTTTGTTCTGGCGTCGCTATATTCACAGAGCCATCACTCGCATGACGTCATCCAACAGATCGTGAAGAAACATGGCGGCCCTACTTTACGTAGCATTTGGGCTATTGGGACTGGTAAACACGGCTCAGGGCGTAGTTAATATTAGAACAAGGTTTGTACTATATTTTAATGGATTCACCAAACACTGCATAGTGCAGGCTTATTTCTAGTGTAGAAATCAATTAGGGCCAGTTTTTCTAGTGACATGAATATAGGACAAGCCGTCCACTCCTTGCCCATCCGCTGGGTGCTAGCTTTTTGTATTTAGTGCAGTGTCTTTTAAAACAAATTCGAGATTTGCCGAGTGAGTCTCGGTGGTGTCAGTAAATGATTACCCTTGATTTACTTCTGAAGCCGATCGTACATAGTGTCTAAGATAGTATTTTTCACAATATTTAGCCTGAATGTGGATATGGAAGGTATGACATAATGATGTTAAGCAAACATAAATCGATGAAAGGAAAATCTAATATACCATAGGAGTACTGTATCAAAGATTGTATTTTGTAAAATTTATTGACAATGTGGGATATGGAAGGTATGGAGTAAAAAACGTCTTCTAGAATCTAGGTAAGAAATAATGGAGAGCTGTTGCAAATTATAATGGTAATTGCTAATTGGTTAGAAATTAGGATACACAAGACTTAATCATTGATATCACGCTGAAAATTTTGATATTGATAGCATACGTCAAAGAAATTATTGAGCACACAATACATTTCATTTTTAATTTTTATAGAAAAATATGGACCAAAAAATGAGGAAATATTGCAAAAAATTCTTATTGATATTTTTATTTTGTCTTCAATTCAAGTCAACCTAATTTTTTGTGAAATTCCTTGTTCTCTATTAGTTACAACCACAAAAAGTTGTAGTGTTGTCAATATTATATATTTAATTTGTCATGTTTTTGCACTAAAAAAATTGCTTTTTTATGTGAATCTACAAAATCCAGATATAAAAATATGTATTTCCGTAAGTGGATATACTACAACCAAGAGAGAAGAGATTGATGTTTTTGCCCATCCTTTGTTTCAAACCAATAATAATAATTATCATCATGTTATTAGCTATAACTGACATGATAACTTATTTTATTTTTACAAAATCTTAATATTATCTTTTTAAATTTTTTTTTAATGTTAATCAATCCAGAAATTAATTATTCTATCCCAGCGGGGTATATACATAAAAATATTACACCTACTAGAGTGTTTCCCAATTAATGAAATTGAGAAATAAACCCTCGCTCATACCTGCGTTAGGTAATGACATTCTAAATCGTATTTAGATGGACAGTTCAAAGGTAGCAGAATCGTTGCAGTACTGTTCCAGTCTATTCAGATTTACAATGCACCAACAGTCCAGATGTTATGAAGTTAACCGTCCCGGTAGCTTAGGGGTAAAGCACTCGACCGGCAATCGGGAGACCAGGGTTCGTTGCCCCGCTGGGATAGATTTTTTAATTTCTGGATTGATTTACATAAAATCTATTACACCTACGGGAGTGTTTCCCGATTAATGAAATTGAGACATATTCTCATTGTACAACAGCTAACTACATTGCACTAACTTGGTACTATTCACTATCTACCTTCTTTATCTCTAGTTTTGGTGTGAAAATAATTTTCGCTGTTAAAGCATCCTAAAACTAATAATAATAATAATAATAATAATAATAATAATTAATAATAATAATAATTAAGCGAGCGTTTCCATTTGACTCTGCCGGAAAAATTAGTCACTTTTCTTTTTGTTTTTTTTGTATTTTTTTTTTTGTATGTCTCGCCATAACGTTTGAACGGAGGCTCGGATCGAGTTGAAATTTTGACCATCCGCAAGCTTCGTTCTCGATTGAATGCCATTAGTTTTGTGGCAAAATCGTTCAAAAAGTTAAAAAGTTACATTAAAGTTAACCGGAAGTTTTTTTCCAAACTAAAGGGCGACAAAATCTGAGATAGCCAAATCATTTAGAATGTCCGTCCGGTCACGAATATGTTAATTTTATTTTGATCCGATAAGTAGTATGGATGGACATTACATTATAACAAAAGTTACGTTGCCATGACAACGAAAAGACGCGCGAAGTTTCTAATGCACTGCCACCTAGAAATAATCAAAATACTTTCGAGGAAGAGTGTATTATTTGTCAACAAAGAGTTTAATTAATGGCGTTTTCCATTGGCCGCACTCAGGTCGCACTAGTGCGCCCTAGTGCGCACTGGATTGCCACTTGTCTTTTCATTTGTTCAGTTTTGTAATGTTATTCAAGTGGAGGTTGACAACAATGACATCTCTGCACTCGCCGAGTGCATGCCAATGGAAAACGCCATAAATAGTTTTCCCAAAGAGTCAAGGTCCTCTAGATGGCGGTGGATGCAATGTGGGTCTAGCTATAGCACGTGCTCGCTTATCAACGCGTCCAACAGAGCGTTTCCTAGTAATAATAATAATAATAATGAATATAAGCATAAGCCCGCTTTAAGGACATAGTTATTGATTCATAGCAGTTGTCGAAAAAGTTTGCCCCGACTGGGAACTATGTCCTTAAAGCAGGCTTATGCTTAAAAACCTAATAATAATAATAATAATAATAATAATAATAATAATAATAATAATAATAATAATAATAAAATAGCCTAGGTAATCTAGTTTTGGTGGATTATTGGCAAAGATAGTACAGAGAGATGAACTTCTTGAAGGCATAACGCATTTAAAATTTATATAAATACTACATATTTTAAGCAGTACATATTTTCATAATTAAACATTCACATTTAAGTGTTCAAAAAGAGTGCTTAGTTTTGGCTCACATTTGTATAAATTTTTTCAACTCCTGCAATCATTTGCCAAAATATTCCTCACTATCTATTTTATGGGAAATATGGTCTATAAAATTAATTGTTAATTATCTTATTGAGTATCCACTCAACGAATTATGGTATTGTTACAGTTTGTATAATTATTGTGTATGGTGTTTTAATGTAGGTCTGTAAACGATAATCTTTATTATTAAGTGTATTAAATGTGTGTAATGTAAGCAAATACATATTCTTGCTTGGTTTTACTTACTGTGAAACAATTTGGTGTAACAATAATTTCAAAGTATAGAATTCCTGGCATGTAAATGACAATAGTGTATACATAATTGAATTCCAGCACAAAGTCTATCCTACCCAATATACTCTATAAAAGTTTTCATTTATAGCTGTTGCAAAAGTGTTGAAATGTGTGCAATAATATGGCAATAGCAAACCAAACATCTTTATGCAGTTCTGTATTGAGAGACAATCTCTCATTTAATTAATTTGTATTTGGCTATTTGTATTTTTTTTTGTAAATCTGGTTGGGAAATAAAATAAAAGATTATGGTTAAATCAATGTGGTCACTATGAGGTTTCTTTTGCAATTTAATTGTATTTGCCTAATCTACAATGAATGTTGACTGATGAGTGATGACTAGGGCTCTGATATGTAATTATTTGCTTAAAAATTGTCAATGTATTATTTTATATTTGCTTAAAAATACCAAGTTTTGATTGATTTGATAAATTTCTTTGTACACTTTGGGCAGATAATTTTTTTGCACTGTTAATTCATCTATGCCTATATGGTGAAAAGGCTGGTCCTTGTCTGTTTGTCACATTCTCTATGTTTAGTAACTGTTGTATAGTTAATTTTTTGTAGTCAGGCACATTTCATATGCTTTGACGCAGTTATGTGGTATCGGCATTTATGTTTACTCCCCTAGAATTTGTAGAAAATACATTTAGAAAATGAGTTTGTATAGGAAATTTACGGTTGGTTCTTGATTTTATTGAAGTAAAGAATATTCGTTTTTTGTTATATATAAAATATGTGCTTATGGCAAGAATGGCAAGAATATTAATTTTATTAACCAAATAAAACAAAAAATGTGAAAATATTTTATTAAACAAACATATTTGAGATCACTATCAAACTGTTCAAGGAAGGGCATACGTAGGTTCAGAGAACTTTATACACATATGTATTTAAATAAATATTATCTTAGCCCTAGTGATGACTTAATGAGTCATGAATGAGTTAATTTTTTACTTCATATAAACCCAGTCTTTCAAAAACTTCATGCCATATTTTCATTTGCTAGTAATTGTGTTTTATTATATTCATTAACGTCATTTGTTCATTTTCAACAATGCCATCATGTGTGGAATATGGCCGCTATATATTGGGAAGGCAATCCCTGACGTTGTCCTCTTTGTGAATCAGTTTTTTAACTGAATAGGATAGACAATAAATAAATAAAAATAAAAACAGCAATATGTCGGCCAACAATGTTTATGACGTCAAGTGCATACAAAGAATAGGCCTTGGCATTCTTCTAATGTGAAAATATACTTATTACAAAATGTGGCATAAAATGGATGATCAAATCAAATGCAATAGTATAATATATAACTTGACCTTGAAGTAAGTCTAGTTGAACGAGTGAGCGGAGCGAACGGAGTCTCTATGGCAAGTTTTCGACACTTTGTTGTGTTTATGTGTGTTTGTGTGTATGTATGTCTGTGTGTTCGATGCACAGGGGCCAAACTACTCGACCGATTTTGACGAAATTGAACACCAACGTCAAGGACCAATAGATAGTGCTGTTAACATGGACAGCAAAATTCGCAGGAATCCAACCTACAAAAAATTAAAATTAATAAAATTCATATTTTATTTTTAAAATTTTTATTTTATTTAATTTAATTTAAATTAATTTTTATTTAATTTTTATTTAATTTAATTTTTTGGAAAAATACCCTTTCTCACCAATGTTACCACTATTAATGTTAACAACTGTGAAAATTTTCAGAATTATATCTTGCCCTGCCAACTAACAAAAAATTAATTACTGCAAAAAATGTTTTGCAGAGCTTTACTAAATCGGATTTGAATTGAGGAGCATAAAAGATGGATGCAGAACATGTCGAGCCGAACTTAGGTTCATGTATGGACCTTTCGAACACATATTTTGGAATCTCGGTAGCTTTAATACTTTGGCGATGTGATATGTTTTCATTTTGGTGTCGCCCGCGTCGACGTGCATAGCGATCAGTGGCAGACAACTCTCAACTTGATGACTCATGCAGAGCTGCAAATGCAAATGTGGTACTCGCTCACTCGCCCAACAACGACTTTGTCGATTTCCTAGTTAGGCAAAGTCATCACAATTATATTTGAATCGGTTATTTGAGAAACCGAAGTCATGTAACCATTGTTCTGAGTAAAATGCAAAAAACGTGCATTTAATACCCTGAAGTAAAAAAATGCAGGTTTTTTATGTAGTAATTTAGATGTGGCATAGTTACATTGATTTTCGTTGATATTGATATTTATTAGCACGAAATTTCATAATTACGAGGGTGTAATTAGCGTGGACTTATGTGGTTTCTCAATTAAATGGGGTGGCCGGGTATATATATATATTCAATTAGTAAAAATAAGGTAGTATCATAAGTTTTTATGATTGTTTACTGTAGTAAACATAAAACTACATTTTTTTTAAAACTTTGTTTAATTAAAATTTCTCGGCAATGAGAGCCAATTATTCATTTTACTGAAAGTGACTTGTTACGTTTCTCAAATCAATACAATTTTTTCTTCAGAACGTATGGACTGACTTATTCGGTTTCTCAACTTAAAGGGAAAATTGACACCCTGTAATATACACAGGCATGGTCGAAAAATATTTCGGTTCTCTACTAATCGATAGGTCTTTAAATTCTGAACAAAATGGCTATCTTAATTCATTTATGCAATTTGGGTGACTTATTCGGTTTCTCAAATAACCGATTCATTTGTTCTTGCATCAGGACGTGTGAAGTCGGAAGTAATGTACGTAATATACTACTATATTGCTGAGTGTGCTTCTAGTTTAATTTAGTTTTGTAAGATGACAAGACATGAACATTAACATACAAGTAGGCCTATGTAGTTTATTATCTTTGTAAATGTGTCAAGACTAGGGTCTAAAGCTAGAGGCTTATGCAATGCCTATTATATTGGGTAGGCCATATTCGATATTCCTTATAATATGACCTAAGGTTTGAACAAGTTCTATTTAGTTTAATTTTGTTTCAGGGAGCTGACTAACGGAAGGAAGGCTTGACGAATGAAGTTAATTGATGAGTATTTGTCACTTAAGTCGGTACCTGACTCAAAAGCTGTTGAACAAACAGCTGTTTCAGATTGAGTAAGTGAATAAGCTGTGTTCATATGTAGACCTGCATATAAATGTAAAGAGTGCACATGGCATATTGGCTTATATGAGGGAAAGTGACTTCAACTTTAAAAATATTTCTTTTTACAGTTTACATACTACTTAGTTCATAATTGGTTACCCACCGGTACTTCAAAGAAGGAATAAAGATCAGATTTAACATACCTAAAAACAATGAACATACCTTGTATACTTGAAACTGTTTTTACTAAAAACGTGTTTCAAACCATGTAAAATTGTTAAAGAAGTAGGCCTGTCATTAATATATAAATAAATAGATAGTTAGTTTTTAAGTAATATATATTAACACAATAAGTCTATATTTGAAAATGTCTAAACAAACATGTATTCAAGTTCTGTCACATTTATTTGAAGTGGTCAAGCCAATTTTGTTTCATTTCCTGCCCAGTCAAAAACTTAATTCACAATAACATTTGACTTCTTGCACTCGCAAATGGGATCTGTTAGTTTCTTTGTCTGGGCACGTGTGTTCACAAAATGAAAATGCTCATAACCTTTTCCATTGTTTGTATTATTTGGTATAGGTCAGCAGAGGAAAGTAGGGTAATTTAATATTTCTAATATTTATCGACATGTGCAAATATGCATGCTTAAATAGATTCCAAACTACTTATAACAAATTAACTTAACTGAACTGTAACTTAGGACATTATTTTCCTTAACTTATCATTGTACACGACCGAACTAAACAACACTGTAGGCCAGTAACCGCACATACACGCCGCAGACAGACCACACGCACATCCACACCTACACGACGCATACACTCACACGCACACGTATAAACACACAGTTATACACACATGTATATATTTTAATCAATATGCTCTGTAATTTTTCTGTACTGTATTTTTGTGTTTATCTTTGTACTATTATATTTGCACTAGTGGAAATGTATGTTTCTGTTGTGAATAAAGGCTAAATAATAATTTTTTTTTAAATGCTAGAGCAGCAGCAGCTGCTGCTACAGCAGAAATAATCAATTTTAGCATAAATTACCAGATTCCTCCAGTAAAAATGAACACAATCAATTACATGAAATGTATAATTGGATGAGCGGGTTCGCTCGGGTGTTTGTTTGTTTTTTGGACCGTTTGTTCGCTCTCTACCGGGCAAATTTCATATGCGATCTTGATAAGATGTTCAGGTGACCTTCAAAATCTTTGAACTTAGATCTGCCAAGTTTTTGGGTACAATTTGAAGAAATATTTCTTATATCGTACTTTAATGATTTTCCCCGATTTTTAATGCAATATTTTCGTGATTTTTGCTCGCGATTGGCAAACGGCTACTCCGATTTGATGAAACTTTATGGGAACGTTTTAAATCACTAACTTAAGATATGTTATGATTTTGGGGACAATCAAAGAAATATTTCTCATAAAAAACATACTTTCAGGGCAACGATTGGTCAATATAGCCTCGCCGCTTCGCACCTTTTCGGGTCTGACACAACGTGGCACGTGTCGGTTCTCAGTCTCTTTCAGACTCGCAGTCGGTCGCATTGCATTGTTGAAGGCAGACATGGTTCACTCTTGTCTTGATAATGATGACAACAATGACGACACAAAACAGTAATCATTGAACAAACATAATCAACCATAAAAGCTCATCCATCAACGTGACTGGAAAAAAACATTCGCGAAGCGGCCTAATATTAAAAGTTAGTATAATCTCAAAAACGCATTTATAGATTTTTAGTAGGGCTCTACTCATGAGCAAATCAATATCACAAATGTTCCTCTATAGACTCAAATATTAATAGGTTACAGAATGTATCTGTTTCACTGTTTGTTGCAGCACACCACATGCAGCATGGGCACCACTACGTAAAGCTGGGTTGATGTTTCTTGGCCTTATGGGAAGAAGTGGTGGATCGTTGTTGGCGCCAGAACTCTTGCCGGTTATTGAGGAAAGAAACACCTTCTTGAGCATAACTTAAAATGTCTGCAGAAGAATCCTGATGTACACACTTGATATCTGAAAAAATATTCATTATTATTTGATAGGATATATTTTACACACTCTTGGTCAAAACCGGAGCTAACATGTTGTACGGACATTATGTCAAGTACTTCCATGTGTACCTATAAATTATTAATTTGTCTAAACTCTAACTAAAGTAAGTCATTTAGAATATTGTTTGTAGATGAAGTTTTCTTTGCTCTGTACGGTTGTGGCTGATTTCTCGTCGCCATCCTAGCATTTGCTCTTCGGACTATGGGGAACCACATTCTCGGAATCTCAAAAGTATCATTCTTAGCTTATAAATTACAAACTATTATACACGTGTTGAGAGTTGCTGCCTTTTGAGTCTCGATGTATGTCATATTATTGGGTCGAAGATCTAGTTGTTTTATGCTGTCATGTAGGTTTCTTGGTATTATGCCATTTGCCGATATAATTAATTATTATTATTATTATTATTATTATTATTATTATTATTATTATTATTATTATTATTATTATACTATTGAAATGCTCTAAATTGTGTGGTAAAAAATAATGTTAGGGGGGTAATAGCACCTTCAATGAAATTAATTAAACTAATATATTACGTATATTAAAATAAAATATATATTAATTATAAGCTAAGAATAATGTAGGCATACGTGAAGTAAAAGTAAAATTGCAGCAGATATGTAACACTTATGTGGCAAGATATAAGATCCAATATTATTTGATTTACCAAACATGTCCAATTATAGTCCATTGCCAAGTTGTTATTATGTTAGTAAAAATAATTGTGAAGTACGATTAGGAGGTTGGTGTCGGTGTGGATAAAAATTGGTTGAAACATTGATTGATTGCTGTCATGTTCATCATGTCAAATGGCATAGGTAAGATTAAGTTTTTAACAGTTCAATTTTTTTGTGTATTTTAACTTTTTTAGTGTTTAGTAGTATTTCCACTATAACGTTGCAGGGTAAAAGAATGAACGTTGGTATGCAGAGTTGCGGTGGGTACATCAGAACCCCTTTTTCTCTCTCAGCATACTGATACACAAGTTGGACTTGCTTGAAAAGATTGATGTCCATAATTGCCACAGGCCATGCTTTTGACAGTGTTGCAGCCGATTGCTTTGGTAAAAGTTTTGATGGTGGGGAGATGAGAATTCTGCGCTCAAGTTCGTCCCTGAGTGATCCATGATGATTTTAGTGGTGTGGTTTTGGATGCATTGCCAGTTTGGCTATGTTACTAGATGTTGTAGGGGGCCAAGCTGGAAGACCATATTAAGTAAGTATTGGCTTGTATAAATATGAGACGTTTAACAATATCCAATTAATTAGAGCCAAGTAAACGACCCAGAGGCCAGAATGTTCTTGGTTTGCTTCCCTGCCATGTCCTGTTTAGGAATCTCATTAGTTTACCTGTTCTGTTTGTGATAATTTCAGTTTCCGGAGGTTCCACTTGAGGTCCGTAGTCACTGTGATTCCTATAAAATTCAAACTACAGAAGGTATAACGTTGCCACCGATGATTGGTTTGAATGGTATCGGATGGAGAGATCTGACAAGCACATGTGTTTACTTTTGGTAAAGTTCAGATTCATGTGGTTCACTTTGCAACAAGTTCCGATGTTCCTCAGGTCGTTAAGAAGAGCCTCAAGTTGATGTTAGTTTTTTTATAATTGCTATTGAGCATTCTCTTTTAAAATTCAGAACCATTTAACCATAATATTAAGCACCATAATTGACCATATTGCATTACAAACAACATCCTAAGGAATAAATACCTGGTATGGATGGGGTATTTTTTTATAGTTTATCTTGTGTTACCAATTACCATATTGATGTCTCTAGTTGTAAAGGGTGTTGTATTATATTTATTAGCAGCTGTTCGATTACTTTGGAAGCCGTAACAAGCACGTGCATTGTAACATAAGCAATGTCATAATTTTATTGTTGCTAATAATTGTGTTATTTACAATGACTATTACACACTATTTTGCCCGTATATACGAGATAGATTGTGATACATGTTATTTGTGGTATTTTGATAGTGGGGTTGGAATGACCAAAGGTTGCCAATATTAGGAACCAATAATTTACTCATACTATACCCGAGTAAAATTGGTAAGTTTGGATTGCCATTGACTGGCATTTATAACCTACTACATCCTGAATTAGACATCTTCATTCAATGTGCACAGTGTAAGCATGTTGTATACATAGAGTTTACCTGGATGCGACAGAAGTTGCTCAAGATATTCCTTGTCCACGCACAACTCTCCAAGCAGCCTGTTGGAGGATCGTCGCCTGACAGTTGGTTCTGATCGGTTCTTGGATAGGCTGCTACCAGATCTCTTGCTCGAGCTAGTTGCGCTTGCTACTGTCTTCCGGTCCTGTACTCCGCAAGTCTCCACGGGTACCAGCCGACCGCCAGCAGGCGATGGAGGCTTGTTGATGATACAGGGCAATGTCTTGCCTGAAACGTAGTAATGAGATAGAGAAAGTAATTTCTGCTCAAGGCTTTATCAGTAAATTTATTGTATTTACAAAATAAATGTATCCCATACAGTAAAATGTGTAGGACCTATCCCACCATTGTATAATTAAAATTTCAATATGGGTGAATAGTTATATTATTGTAAGATATATTTTCACTCTTACTTATAGTATTCTGTTCTAAGGCTAGACGTAGCTATGCATACCTCCAATAGTATTTTCAATTGCCTCCTGAGCTTTTTGGACACCAAGTCTAAATCCCTCTAGTTCTGGACGTATTCGTTGGCCACGGTGGTAGTACATGAGGCTGTGTTCGAAATCACCGAGGTGATACAATGATTCGGCTTTCTGAAAAATAGCTGTACACAAAGAAATGTAATCTTTTGTTGTAAATCAGTTTTAATAACTGAATAAATCAAATATGTGGACATATTTTCATTAGTATTTTTTTTTCCAGGATCCAATCAATAACAGCAGATAAAAGGCGTTGCAACTGAAAAGGAATTCAATTGAGAGGGACGACTTCAATACCAGTAATTTTGAAATCAAGACTATCCTGAACTGCCAACTGACATCACGGATATCCAAAATTTGGCACAAATCCAATGTAAATGTAAAATATGATGAAGCCTTATATTTGGACACTTTTTAAGGGTGCAATCAGCTGCTGTAACGACCATAGCTGTTACTTTTTTGATTTTGGATTTCATTTGACAAAACATTCTACTGGTAAATCAATAATAATAAATCTATGTCTGTTTGTAGCAAAGTGTACATAGGTAGTATCTGAGCTTGTTAAGTGCAAACTATTCAAATTGTCAACCAAATGCTCAAATGTTTGTTCATTATTGCTTTGATTTTGATGTATTCAATGTATTTTCAATTGATATTTTTCTGCCTAGATTGTCTGGTTGCCGCCCACTGGTGGAACTTGCAACTTGAGTTAGGTGTCCTGTATCATTGCTGTGATCAGTTTTTGACTTGAACAATTTTAAATAATTATATATCTGATATAATTATATATTAGAGTCAAGATCTTTTGCACTAAATTGTTATCAAGATTTGAACACAAGAATGATGGTTAAACACAAGAATGAAGATTCGCGTTCGGTGGTTTCTTCCGCGAAAGATTGATTACTCCCTGATTTGCTGTTCCTGATTTTTGGCAAACCTCATATTCGTTTGAGTGGGATCGTCTAATAAATCAGTTTTTTTCTTTTCGTTTTTTTTTTTATGTTTTTTTTTTTCTTTTTCTTTTTTCTTTTCTTTTCTTTTTCTTTTCTTTTCTTTTCTTTTTTCTTTTCTTTTCATTCCCCACCCCCTTTTTTATATATTCGATTCATTCATAAATTGCATTTAATATCCTTTTTATTTGTTATCAAATTTGTTGAATATTTAATGCATTGTTGTAATATTACTATTTCAAATATTTACTTAAATGTAGTTCATTGTTGTGTCTGCATCTATGTAATTAGATTTATTTAGTTGTCCTCCTTTGTAAATCAGTTTTTATAACTGAATAGGATAGACGTTAAATAAATAAATAAATAAATAAAAAAAAAATGGCTGCAGGATCGAGCAGAATTGAAGTCTTGTCTGTCTGAGCTTATCCAACATTACAGTTTTCCCATAAGTTCAAAATGTGAACACACTGTGAAGTCTGCTGGTTGGTGGAGGTGCCAAGTATAGTATTGCGTTGACTTTGCTTTGAGTTCACAGGCGAAGGGGTTTAGTGTTTGTTAAGCGAAAAGAAAGCTCATTGAAATAGCTTTAGACCAACTTCATCGGACACCAAGATACACTTATCTTGATTAAAATATCTAGCTCTAAGCTTTTATTAGTCGAAAAACGTTCCTGTGGGTGAATTGATAAAGACGTGATAAAATCCAGGAAATCAACCTCCAATCGTCGATTGAACCCGGGTCTCCCGTTAATTGAGCAGACGTCTTAGCTAATAGACCTCCAGGATCATTAACTTCTGAGTTGGTGGTGCATTTTAATATCTGAAGGTTCATATTATATTGTGTAGGTATTTTATTTAACTTGGGGTTGGTGGAGGTGCCGGGTCTAGTTTTTCTGGATATATCTGCCGTTTATAAACAGTATAGGTATTAGTTACTTTGAAACTTTCTCCGTTATATATTTTTTCAAAGTTTTAATTTGCCTAAACTTACTTGGTCTACCCCCGAAAAAATAGTCATCCATGCAAATTCAAGTTTTTAGTAATGCCTTTTATGTGGCACTTATGTGAGTGGTCCTAATAATGTGAGTAATTTTATTTCGAATAACTTTCTCGTTTTATACAGTTACCCGGTAGTTCAATGTCCAGTTAAAGTGGTAAATAAATTTTACTCCCGGGTAACTTGTTATTACAATGGTAGCCACCAATGAGAAGCCTTATAATTATTCAACTAGAGGACTAACTGACAGATAAATTTGAGCCATAGACATTGAAATACTGCAGGGACCTAAGAGAGTAGAGTCGTGAATGACCCCCGTGTACAATCTCAAAACTATTTACGTATTATGTTATGATTATCATAGTGGTATAAGACTTTGCGACTTATAGTAGCGGTCACAATTTGCTCTCCTGAGTCACCATTGTTTATTCCTATGTCTGTGTGTTTGTCGATCTCGGGGTAGAACCCACCTCTGATGAAAGCCCGGTCGTACTCGAGCGCCGTCTCTGCGTCTTGCAACGCGAGCTTGGGCTCTCCGAGGAGGATATAACACTTGCTGCGAGCCACTAGGGCGTTCTTGTCGTTCGGATTCAACTCCAGAGCCTGAAACAAAACACACGTCACAATTACGTCATCCTTATAGTTATAACCATTCAAACCACGTCCCATTTGTCTCGGTACGAATCTTTGGCAGTCTTTTTCTAGTCATGTATAAATACATCTGATTGGCAACTGATTTTATCTCAATTCGTCTCTGTTTGCGTGTGTAGCCTTTCATTAAAGACTATCTTCGAGTTAATATTTGGCAATTGAATTTCACTAGACTTATCTTATCATATACCATCGTTTTCAGTTTTATAGATGTATTCGAAATAGTTTGCTCCACGTTTGACTTTAAGATAACGTAAATTTACTTTAGTACGGTATATCACTGAATTCGTAATGAGCAAGTATTCAATATTGGAATAATTCAACCATCAACTCACAACAACGGTGGGAGTTTGTCGCGCAAATTTATAAATGTTATTTTGCCTTTGAGGAAGTTATTGAATTGATTACATTTTCACATGACGTGAATAAGTAAACCGGTTGTAGGAAGGGGGTGTAAAGGGTGGTGGGGGTGGGGGGTTATGCCTTTTCGTCCCAACCTTGTGCACGAAGTTGATTGCGTTGGCCACGTTCCCCCCTCGCATCTCGTGGTTCCCGAGAGCCAACAGCGTTCCCGAGTCCGCCTCGTCGGGAATCTGCAGCGCCCGACTACGATCCTGCCTCCTCTTCTCCCGGAGCGAGAGCTTGATGTCGCGGCTACCGAGGTTCACAGCTGCCGCGCGGTCCTTGTCCGTGTAGGACTCCTCCTGTCGTCGCGTGCGTCGCTTCCGTCGTGGCATCTTCTCCAGCTGCATGTCGCGCGTAGCTGGGAGAAGCTCGTCTTGGCCGGGGGCCGTGGCGTCGTGTCGCCGTCGCGGTGCTGCTTCTCAGAGGGCTGCGTCGTCGTCGCCTCCGCGGCGTCGGACGGTGGAGGGGCGGCGTCGCCCGCGTCCTCCGTAGACTTCTTACTTGAGGATGGCTTCTCTTCGGGTTCAGAGTCGTGACCGAGGTCCACTCTTAGGAAGCTTTGCATGAACGCCGTGTCACGCTCGATGTTAAGCATCATCTTCTGATGGTCACTCAGAGTGGATGGATCTTTCGCGTCTGCCATTGTAGCCTTCTTCGATATAAAATTAATTAACTAAATCACTTATAAACCCACTGAAAATGTAAAATTACCCCTCATCCACGCAAAATCACGTCAATACCAGACACCTTTTCAGAATAGATGTTTTCGCAAATGTTGATACACTCGTATTGTGTACGTTATCGCACTTCCTCTGCTGTAGCAAAACACATGTGCATGGTTTACACGTACACACATTCAGCTAATAACGAAACCGTGACACCTTGCAATTAACAGAAATAACTTAGCACCCGCAAACCTGCAGGTATAAAGATTTTCTGTTTGACGCACACAACACCTGCATTCAGGGCGTATTGTTATCACCAACACCTAAGCTGTTGGTTGCCCAGGCAACGTGGCTAGATAATCAATTTCTGCCGAGAGCTTTGAAACTTTGCCGCGACAGCTATTATTATATACGCAGCTGATTTCAATCAATTCGGCGTGTTTGTTTCTTTAGAGATGAATCTCCACAAGAAAAATCAATTGATTACTGCTGGATTAATGTATTCAAATAATCACTTAATTTGTGTTATTGGATGAGCGTAGCGAGCGTAGCGAGCGAAGTGAAGACTTCAATTTGACTTTCTGTTTTTTGTTTGTTTTTCACTTACGTTACCCCAAAAAATAGCTCGGGTGTTTTGTTTTTTGTTAGTTTTTCTGTCTGTTTGTTCGCTCTCTACTGGGCAAACGGCACATGCGATCTTGATGAAAATTGGAGGGGACCTTCGAAATCTCTGAACTTAGACTTGCTACGTTTTTGGGTACAATCGAAGAAATATTTCTCATGAATATCGTACTTTTACGATTTTTTTTCGATTTTTAGTGCGATATTTTCGTGACATTTGGGCCGATTCTGACCAAACGGGTGGGGCTACAACATTCATATTACACATGGACATTAAGGTAATGGTGATGTATTGCTTTCTGAAAGAAAAAGTTGAAAAAGTTAGCCAGAATCTATATAAATAAAGCTTTTAATATAAGTTTTTTTGATTTTTTGTGCAATATTTTCGTGCCATTTGGGCCAATCCTGACCAAACGGGTGGGGCTACAACGTTCATATTATAAAGTTTTTTACGGTAAATAATACCAATTGACAAGTTACAATAGAAACTTGACAACAATCACCTACAATGCGTAGGCAGCAAAACAAAGCACTTGCAAAAGTAAAGGTATCCCACGCAAACTAAAAACTTCAAAAAGCTCATCCAACAACGCGGCGGGACTTAAGCGTTTTCCTAGTTTAAAATAATTGGATGAGCGAAGCGAAGACTTCAATTTCACCGACCCCCCAAAAAATTTAGCTCGGGTGTTTTTTTTTTTTTTTTTTTTTTGTTTTTTTTTTTGTTTTTCTGTCTGTTTGTTCGCTCTCTACCGGGCAAACGGCATATGCGATCTGGATGAAAATTTGACAGGACCTTCGAAATCTCTGAACTTAGACTTGCCACGTTTTTGGGTACAATCGAAGAAATATTTCTCATGAATATCGTACTTTTACGATTTTTTTCGATTTTTTGGGCGATATTTTCGTGCCATTTGGGCCAATTCTGACCAAACGGGTGAAGCTAAAACGTTCATATTATACATAGACATTAAGGTTATGGTGATTTAGTACATTTTGAAAGAAAAAGTTGAAAAAGTTAGCAGGAATCTATAGAAATAAAGCTTTTAATATAAGATTTTTGGTTTTTTGTACGATATTTTCGTGCCATTTGGGCCAATTCTGACCAAACGGGTGGGGTTTCAACGTTCATATTATACATGGACATTAAGGTTATGGTGATTTAGTACCTTTTGAAAGAAAAAGTTGAAAAAGTTAGCCAGAATCCATAGAAATAAAGCTTTTAATATAAGTTTTTTACGGTTAATAATACCAATTGACAAGAAACAAATGAAACTTGACAACATTCACCTACAATGCGTAGGCAGCAAAACAAAGCACTTGCAAAAGTAAAGATATCCCAAGCAAACTTAAAACATTAAAAAGCTCATCCATCAACGCGGCGGGACTTTAGCGTTTTCCTAGTATAGCAACATTGGAGCCGTCGTACCATCAAGGCACATAATATCGTAATGTTTTCCGAATTGGCATTGTTGATTCTGGCGCTGTCCGCGGGTGGAATCGTGTCCAGCCTGCTCGGCCCGTGTTTCCTATTAAAAATACTGGTCTCTGGTTGGTCATTGTTCGCTCGACGATGATGTCGGTTAAATTTAATGGCCTCACTGAAAATCAGTTATGTGATTGAGTGGATAGCCTTCAAAGTTTCAAATGCGAATTTATTGGATGAGCGAAGCGAAGACTTCAATTTCACCGACCCCCCAAAAAAATTTAGCTCGGGTGTTTTTTTTTTTTTTTTTTTTCCGTTTTTCCGTCTGTTTGTTCGCTCTCTACCGGGCAAACGGCATATGCGATCTTGATGAAAATTTGACACGACCTTCGTTTTCTCTGAACTTAGACTTGCCACGTTTTTGGGTACAATCGAAGAAATATTTCTCATGAATATCGTACTTTTACGATTTTTTTTCGATTTTTAGTGCGATATTTTCGTGACATTAGGACCGATTCTGACCAAACGGGTGGGGATACAACGTTCATATTTCACATGCACATTAAGGTAACGGTGATGTATTGACGTTTGAAAGAAAAAGTTGAAAAAGTTAGCCAGAATCTATAGAAATAAAGGTTTTAATTTGAGTTTTTTGAGGTGTTAAATATTAAAACCTTTATTTCTATAGATTCTGGCTAACTTTTTCAACTTTTTCTTTCAAAAGTCAATACATCACCCTTACCTTAATGTCCATGTGAAATATGAACGTTGTTGCCCCACCCGTTTGGTCAGAATCCGCCCAAATAGCACGAAAATATAGATTTTAGATCTTTCTCACAGCCTTGTATGAAAACTTCACAGGAGATTTTATCTTTCTCAATTTGGTTAATCGGGAAACACTCCCGTTTAGTCCGTGGAACAAGTGTAAAAACATTTCAAATCCGGAAACCAGCACCAAATTTAGGAGCAGGTAAAGACGTACTTTAGAATGTTATTTTCACGGGGGACACGCATGGTAGCAAATAAGTCACCTGTCATGGCGTCCACAAGATGGCCGCCAAAATAATTCTTAAATTGCTGTAACTCAAGAGTAATCATCAGATTTGGATAAACTTGGTTTTGTTTTATTCGGTTTTTAATGCTCTACAAAAATGTCATGTGAAATTTACCGTAAATACAATAGTTTTAATTATATTTATATATTATTACAATGTATTGCAATTATAGCACTTTTTGTATATATATAATTATTTTTACGTAGAATTTGCTAGATTGTCATAAAATTTTTCAGACCATACTAAAATAACGGCCAATAAATCCAAAATTTAAAGTCCCGAAACGAAATTCTTGTAACTTTTTGATTAATTAATTAATTAAAATTAAGCATTAATTAAATCCCAATTAAAAGTTTCTTATTTACTTACCAAAGTCACGTAGTGTATCACACAAGAACAATATGACCACAATGAACCAAAAAAATATAAAAGTTCCAAAAATTAATTCCAATCACTTTTCTATTAATTCAATTAATTCAATTAATTAAAAATAATGACAATAATCTCAATTAATTTTGTAAAATTAACACAATGTGGTCGACCTTGGAATCATTTTAAAGCTAGTTTTTAAGGCGAATAAATGTAATGAAAAAATTAATTAATTAAATTAATTTATCACCGAATTAATTACATTTTAGTTAAATTATCCCACTTTTGACATATGTATTGTTATGTATACCTAAAACTCGATTGATCGTCATAAAAATATACTGTTTTACTAACATAATGCCAATGAATCCGAATTGTCATGTCCCGAAACAAAATTCTTATAACTTACCGATTAATTAAGAAATTAATTGAAGAATTTCTTATATTTGAATAATTGTTGTTGTCACTCATGTAACACATACAAAATGCCAACAGAAATATCAAATATAAACAATGCAAGTATAATTTTTAAAATTAATAGTCCCAAAATTAAGTTCATGCTACTTTCCCGTAAATTGAACTAATGAATGAATTAAATTAATTGATATAATCACCATGTGTTGTGTAAAATTAACACAGCCACACTGGGAACCATATGCATGCTTATTTTACAGGAAAATAATTTTGTGGGAAATTCACTTAACAGAAAAGAAGCATGAACTTAATTTTGGGACTATTAATTTTTAAAATTATACTTGCATTGTTTATATTTGATATTTCTGTTGGCATTTTGTATGTGTTACATGAGTGACAACAACAATTATTGAAATATAAGTAATTCTTCAATTCATTTCTTAATTAATCGGTAAGTTATAGGAATTTTGTTTCGGGACATGACAATTCGGATTCATTGGCATTATGTCAGTAAAGCAGTATATTTTTATGACGATCGATCGAGTTTTAGGTATACATAACAATTCATATGTCAAAAGTGGGATAATTTAACTAAAATGTAATTAATTCGGTGATTAATTAATTTAATTAATTAATTTTTTCATTACATTTATTCGCCTTAAAACTAGCTTTAAAATGATTCCAAGGTCGACCACATTGTGTTAATTTTACAAAATTAATTGAGATTATTGTCATTATTTTTAATTAATTGAATTAATTGAATTAATAGGAAAGTGATTGGAATTAATTTTTGGAACTTATATTTTTTTGGTTCATTGTGGTCATATTGTTCTTGTGTGATACACTACGTGACTTTGGTAAGTGAATAAGAAACTTTTAATTGGGATTTAATTAATGCTTAATTTAATTAATTAATTAATCAAAAAGTTACAAGAATTTCGTTTCGGGACTTTAAATTTTGGATTTATTGGCGTTATTTTAGTATGGTCTGAAAATTTTATGACAATCTAGCAAATTCTACGTATAAATAATTATATATATACCAAAAAGTGCTATAATTGCAATACATTGTAATATATATAAATATAATTAAAACTATTGTATTTACGGTAAAATTTCAAATGACATTTTTGTAGAGCATTTAAAATCCGAATAAAACAAAACCGAGTTTATCCAAATCTGATGATTACTTCTTGAGTTACAACAATTTTAAGAATTATTTTGGCGGCCATCTTGTGGACGCCATGACAGGTGACTTATTTGCTACCATGCGTGTCCCCCGTGAAAATAACATTCTTTTACCTGCTCCTAAATTTTGGTGCTGGTTTCCGGATTTGAAATGTTCCTATAGTTTTAGCAGCTTGTTCCACGGACTACGTAGGTGTAATTGTTTTTATTTAATACAATCCAGAAATTAAAAAAGTCCGCAACTACAATTCAACTACAATTCAGAAATGAAAATGTACCCGTCATGGTGGTCTAGGGGTTAAGACGCCTGTCTGGAATGCGGGAGATCCGTGGTTCGAGTCCCGGTCGGGGCGGACTTTTTTAATTTCTGGATTGTATTAATAAAAGGAGATTTTATACCTTACTCACAGCCTTGTTACAAACAATCCAAGATCTAACAGACCTAATGATTGCTTTGTATGGGCCGTGTTAATATGTTTTTATTATTTTAAATTAATATTAACATTTTAAAATTTAAAAGCTCATCCATCAACGCGACTAAAAAAAGCCTTTGCGAAGCTTCCTAGTTTACTATTATTACACGTGCAATCTTATAAATATTATTACTTTGCTATTGAACCCTTTCACCCATGGATTGGTGGGTGTTATCCATTGCGACAGTTTTGAGTTTTTGCTCAAATTGTCTACTAATAATAAGAGTGTTTTAGACATATGAATGAGAATGGAGTGTTCTAGATTTGGAAATGCAAGAGTCAACAACTTTAACGACATGACGTGATACTGATACCGAATATGTGATACAACTATACTTGATTAGATCTCACGTTACGTGTGCTTTTCTTTATTGTTTGTATTAAATTGTATAGGTTGCGTTGACTAAGGGCTGATTTTGTTAAAGGCTGTGATCAAAATTAATAAGCTACCTTGTGGGAACAATGGTTTCGATATAGGTTGGTGACTGGTGTCGAGGTGAAAACGAAATATTTGAACAATACATTTCTGGACATTGATAATAGCTCGGTTTTTGGTTTGTTTGTTTTTGTCTGTCTGTTCTCTCTACCGGACAAACGGTTACCCTTATGTTGATTACATTTCCAGAGGTCCTTCGAAATCGTTGAACTGTCACGTTGTTGGGCACAATTGAAGAGATATTTCGAATGATAATCGTATAATGTACTTGGACGATTATTTTTTTTTCATTTTTGTACAGTAAGTAACTACTGACCAAACATCTACTCTGTTATTCGACTTATCTGTGAATATTGAACTTTCTATTGTGTTTATCCGTGTATCAACTCTTTCTCTATTTCTCTCCTGTATACATCTCTTTATAACGAGCGTATTACGTGCCTCCCAGTGATGTATTCGTAATATTGTTTTGTATACGCTCTTTCCAAATAAATGTACATGCTTTCGCACAATGTGGGGTCTGGGGGGGGGGAGGCCCCCTAGCTAATGCGGGTCTGGGACGTACAGCCTGGATTTTTTGTTTTATACACTGCAATTGGTGGTTTTAATTTTGAGGGTGCTATTATAATAGCCTATATAACTTAAATAATTATAAAATCATGTGACAGCAGTAGGGCTACGTTTTAAACTTACTTTAATTTAAAAATCAATTTGAACTTAGCAGGTGTTACATTCGTGAAGTTCAGAGCTGTGTGCCAACAGGTAAAACGAATTACTTCCATTTCAATCAGATTACCAATGAAAACTGTGTTAGTGTATATTATAACAATATATACCTAGTATTTGGGCCTAATATCCAACCGAATTATTTTTGTTAGTTTTTTTTTCAGGAGGTTTAGATTGGGAAACAAAAATAGACATGTATTGATGTTTATTTATTGTATTTTAAGGTTCACAATGATAATAAAGCATTCTTAATTAACACATTTAAATGTTACATTTGTGTGATTAGAACCTACGGGATTGATATTTTCGTTTTGTATACATATTTTTTGTTATTGGTGATGATATTATGATTGCATAATTATTGTATTTTGCTCTTTGGAGGACTAAACTTATGATTTCCTCATTTATACCCTGCATTATTTCTTTTAGGCATAAAGGGGGGCCAATTTTTTATACGCCGTAAACTCGCGTATACCCCCCAATACACCATTGGTGCCTCCCCTTTTAAGTCTTTCTTACCAAAGAATCGCGCATGTCCTGTGCTCTAATTTAGCGAATCATTAGTTAGTTATTACTTGGGTAATGTCCGGTCCCTATGCTCCAGCACCAGCACCGATGTGACTAGCCATCAACCACCAAACCAACGTCAGCTAGTACCAACCTGGCTGTAGCCTTGGAGGGCCTTGGTGTAGTTCCCGGCCTTGAGGTGACCCGACGCCTCGTCGCTGTGGATCTTGGCTTCGGCGTCGTTAGCCACGGCGACCGCCGCGCGACTGTTCTTTCGGTTCTTGGACGGTGACATGGCTCTGTAACGAGACATTTATCCTGTTTGTAGCATGTTTCTTATGAATTAAATGAACTCGGCAAAACCAATTCAATTTGAGTAGGCCTACCCTTATGGTACCCTGAGATAATTGCGATTTTTATTGTTTCGTATTTGTTCGCTATCTCAAACTGGAACTGCTACTCCGATCTTGATGTTACATTCGAAAAAATCGAAATGTGCCATGTCTTTTAATCAATCAACCATATTTCTCAGTGGAATACCACTTTTCTATGATTCCCCCCCCCCCTCGATTTTTCGTCCCAATTTTGAGTGTTTTTTTGCTCTCGACGGGATTAACGGGAAAACAGATCAGATAACCTTCGAAATTACTATAAACTAAAAGTTTTACTTTCTAAAGTTTATCATCAGCGCTTCATCCCCCCCTTGGGCAAAGTGGGGGCGTCTAACTCTACCTGAATGCATGCAGGGTAGGTATTTAGCATATCATATGGCAGCTCAATGCACCAATTACGCTCATCCAACAACGCGCCTGAAAAGAGGCGTTTGCGATGCTTCCTAGTACAAATAACAAACTAATTATTATAATCTTGTTGAAAGGAAAGGTTAGCTGTTAAGTCAATGCCATGCAATTATCCTATGAATGGTTTATTAATAATTTACCGACTTAAACGACATCGCATTTCAAATAGAACAAAAGTGATCAATATCATCGTGTTTAAAATTGTTTTGATAATCAAGAGACCTGAGTGCCAATAAAGGTGATTAAATAATCAGTTTTTCGAGTAATATTATTCACTCAACAGTAATACTGATTAGTGGTACCGACCAATAGTTAATACAAGCATATCGCGTTATCTCCAATCTAAAATCAAAACACTGGTTGTAATAAACAGTGTGCTACAAATCAGCTTAGCTTTTACAACAGTAATCAACTTTCCCAGATTCAAACTAATCCGACTAAAAAAAGACGTAAATATTTGTTACAAAAGTAGCTTTGGTTATTTTCATGTTCTCAAAACACATTAGTCATTATTTTGTAAAGTAGTATCCATTTCGTGAGTTTCCAGTCCATATAAAGTTATAATTATGGGGGAGACAATTTGGAAATGGTATTCTCTACAATACTTTTAAGTGGATGCTAAATATAGAAACAAATTACAACACTGTCATTTACTGGCACACAGTCTTAGCAAGTTTCTCTTGTTAAAACATTGACACAGAAAACGTTTTTATTTCTAGTTCATTTGAACCTGACAAGTATTAGTCTGGCCTTTCGTGATACATTTTATTGTATTCTCATTTAATTCTAAACCCATATAAATAACGAAAAACGCAAAGGAAGTAATCCCTGTATTTTTAACACTTATTTTTGACAATCCATAAATGAAAGAAAATTAAGTAATTCAATCAACTTCCTTATCGTTTATTTGATGGAATCGAAGTACATGTACATGATGCAATTACAATTTGAAAATTATGACATTAGTGTTAAATACGAAGTCATATTTTCAGTAGCCTAATCATGCTTTCTATATTGAAAACAAATATTTACTTTTCTTTAACGTTTCGGAAAACTAGGTTTCCATTTTCATTAAGGCAGTTTATAAAAACAATAAAATTTTCGATTAGCAGAGCCATGCTCTGGGCCAATTCTATCCCGGGGCAGAACTGCATTCAGGTGCAGTGAAAACTATAGCTATAGAGCTATTTATAGAATATAATAAATAGCTATATAGCTATGTCTTCATTTGATTTGATGTGTCTTTGACGATAGATTAACTAGCTCTCATTGCATGGAAATTAGAATTAAGACAGTGTTGTGGACGAGAAGACTGACACATTGCATGTGGCAGGAATAGAACACGCGTCCACTCTAATAAACCTTAGCTAAGCTAAACAAGCAGACTCTTATTTTTCTTCGGTTAAATTGAAACTAGGAAAACGCTTAAGTCCCGCCGCGTTGTTGGATGAGCGTAATTGGTGCATTGAGCTGCCATGTGTTATGCGGATTTTCTGTTGTTCTGTGAAAAAATTATTACTAAGTTGAAGATTTTTTAAAAATTAAATTAAATTAAATAAAAAATAAACTTAAATTTTTGAATTTTTTAATTAATCGTACTAATTTAAAAAAAAATCGAAAAATTGCGATTTTTATAAGAAATAATTATTCGATTGCGCTCAAATTTCACACAAATATATAAATTCATAAAATTAAGGTTCTGTGAAAAAATTATTACAATTGAATAAAGCATGTAGGTGTTATAAGTAAAAATTTGTTTAAAAAAAGAAAAAACCCACAAAATTTCTATTTTCATGAAAAATAATTTTTTGATTGCGCTCAAATTTCACACGGATATCTTAATTCATAAAATTAAGGTTCTGTGAAAAAATCATTAAAATCGGATTAAGCATGTAGGTGTTATAAGTAAAATAAATTTTCAAAAAATCGAAAAAAATCGTAAAATTGCGATTTTCATAAGAAATAATTTTTTGATTGCGCTCAAAAACGTGGCAGTTCTAAGTTCAGAGATTTCGAAGGCCTCCATAAAATTTCATCGCAAACGGAGTATCGGTTTAGCCGGAATCGTGCTGACAAACACACAAAAATACAGAAAAAAAAAGAAAGAAGGAAAAAAAAAAAAACATTCCGGATTTTTTTCTCCAGTGTAGTGAAATGGAATCTTCGCTTCGCTCGCTACGCTCGCTACGCTCATCCAATTAGTATTCATTTTATAACGACTTTATTGCTTACAACTATTTATTCAGAAAAAAATCCATTTCATATGTCGGTTTGATACTTTAACCACCTCAATGTAGTAAGTGGAGTCTAATTTAAAACAACGACCGATTAAATATCCGAATATAAATATATGGTTGTATCTTGTAACTGTTCACTCATCAACTCTGCCCTGTCACAAGTTGTCAAGGTTACATACTTTGCGCCATCATTTTCTGAGAAAGATTTGATTTTGAAGCAAACCAAGTATGTAGTGCGTTCTAATTTTTGTTACTAAATCAATACTATTTTGTAGAAGTGAAATAAATTTAAGTAGAAAAAAACAATAATGCATATTAATATTTGCGACGCTTCTTGCACGCCTACATTATTTAATACTACATACATGTTTTTAACGTAGTGGATGTTATGTGTATATAAGCCTAGATTGTGCACTAAAGGTATGCACTTAAAATGTTAAAACAAAATTGTTTAAATACAAAGTAATCGTACTACACCATTATTCACTAGACATTAACAAATATCATTCTGCGCGTGTCTCATCTGATTTGTGTGTTTGTTAGGTTATGGAACCAAGGGGTGCGGGTTATCACTGTCCATACCACTGATTGCTATTTCCTATTAAAAACTATCGGTCTTTGGTTGGTTATCGTTCACTCGTCGATTGCGTCGGGGCCTACAGGGTTGGCTTGGTCGCTTTGGTTTCCTGGCCCCCACTGAAAATCAGTTATATGACTAAATGGGTAGACTCTAAATAAATTTATTTATTTAAAATTTATGACACACATTTATCCTTCACCTTATTCGTCTCAAATTGTATTGTAAAACAACAAGCAACATACACGAAAATATAACTTTATGATTGGACCATGAATTAAAACATCTCCTTTCACAACTAACGTTCAATGGTCATCTTCAGCTGTTATAACGAGCTTCCACTGTACATCATTGCATGTCGTGTGAGGCCGTGATCTGCATGCAATGTGCACTGAGCACTAGCGCTATTATGCACAGCGCATTATTCTGCGAGACTCGTGAAAAGCGCATCAGCAATACAGTTCAAAATGTGCAACGATTTCGACCTAGATCTTGAAGGTGAATGTTGCGATATCATCCGGCTAGGTCACCCACATCAATCTATTACTGTCAATATGTTGATCGTGTTTAATTTCACACTTTCTAATGAACACATCAAGTAAGCACAAATGCATGTTTTCGTTATAATGAAATAATTTCGTTCTAATAGTCCTTGGAAATTCCTTGCCAGTTACACAAATAACATATTTTGTCACACCGGGTAAACAGAAGTGTATACACGGCATTCATACAGAAATAAACAACACCAACACGTCAAGTGTTAAGTGATAATAATATGTTATCAGATGGCTTGGAATAAAAAGCCTATAAATACAATTCAACCAAACAAACGTAAATTACAAATATGAGAACTCACCCTCTTACAATAATATGTTACAGGTACAAAATTTGTTATCTGTGCTTATCATTTGTTGGTTTTGAATAGTATAAATGGGACGTGTATTTTCAAGTTCCATGGATTAATTGTTCACACCTGCTTATCAAGCTCAATGATCAATGATATAATAATATGAGAGCAACATTACATTATGTTTATTTTCTACATTAATTTTACTAATACTAGTAGTACTATATTTCTTATTCTTCTTGTTTCTTAATACTTTTTATGTTACCTATCTATTCACCTTCTCCTTCGGGAGTTATACATGTACCATGTGCCGTCAAGTTGAATAAAGTTATTCTTATTCTTATTCTTATTCTATGGTGAAATATACCAACGGATTGTGCAAACAGTATAATATACTATATTTCCACGAACATAATTATTAAACGAGGGAGCGCAGCGACTGAAGTCTACAATTCGACTCAAACGGAACAAGATCTGTGTTTTTTGAGTGAGTGAGTGAGTGAGTGAGTGAGTGAGTGACTTCGCTGCAGAACGGCCGAACGGCTTAACAGATTGCGCTGAAATTTCAAACAGTCATCCGTTACAAGTATTTAGCGATCAGTTAACATTATAATAAATAATAATAAATAAATAAATAAATAAATTTTATTTAGAGTCTACCCACTCAGTTATATAACTGATTTTCAGTGGGCAAAATCCGTTACGATTTAAACTCACAATAAATAATAAATTGGAAATGCGCTGAGAATGTCACAGTTAATACAATATTTTTTGTTTAACAAATCATTTTTATCAAATCATGTTTGCATGCATATGACCAAGGTGTATCGAATCTTACACGCCCAAGGTTACCTAAAAATCTGCTCGGAGATTGAGTGAACCTTGTAATCATTATTCGTATTTCGTACTGGATATGTTTTCCATAGTATGTATGATTTCCAAACATGTTCTATAATTTTCCAGAAATAATAAAATAATCCAGAAATAACCAAATCTATCCCGACCGTTGTTTGAACCTGGGGATCTCCAACATTCCGGGAATAAAAGCGCCTTAGCCAACTAGACTAGGAAAACGCCAAAGTCGTTGTTAGACGAGTGAGCGAGTCATGTGTTGAGTACCCGAGAACATATGTATTTAAGTTGATTGATATTAAAGATATAAACGGTATGGTTTTGAGTTTGTGTGGTATAAGTGCGCGTCAACTGTAAGGCCAATGCGTCACTCTAGTCTACGATAGGCTATAGGCTATAGGGAGGAAAGAACCGTGCTGGATCCAGCCTTAGGTATAGGGGGAGGAGATGGAATGTTCCCGGGTATTCAACACATGGCTTACTCACTCGTCTAACAACGACTTTGGCGTTTTTCTAAAGTTTTAAAACCATATAATCTGCTAAAGCTTGTTGCTGCTCAGTGCAGAAATTATGAGTAAATGCGTTAATCTAATTCTAAACAACCCTATACCAGGTAAATTGTTGAGTTTGTGAGTGGGCCTGCGTTGGTTGTTTCATTATTTTCTAATTGGCCACTCATTATGTAAACATGTTATATGAAATTAGAACAAACACACGATTGTTTCGTAGGATAATAGCCTGCCTGCACTTACTGGTATAGCTAACTAGTTTTAACTTGCGGTGTAAGGGTTTTTGGGAGGGAATGCGTAAGCAGTCAATAATTTTTTTACCGAGGCGTACCTTGAATAAATCTTCAGCTATGATTGCCAGTGGCTGGTATTGAGTCTAGATAGCGATCACCGTCCCGACACCGGGACAATTAACTTTTCTGACAATTCATGCCAATAGTTATTCGGGGACATGACATGGCCCCAGGAACGCCTTCGGGTTGTTCAAGAGTTCAGAAAAGTTCAATAAAATATCACATGTGTGACTCATTTTAGATGTCATACTTCATATTATTATACATTTTAAATCTAAGTTTACTCCGTCGAGCTTATAGATAATTCGGGAGAGATTGAACCTGACCCTCGTCCATTTCTTGTTTTCCATCTCAACTAGCCACAAAGTTTATCTGAACTGGTATCCTAAATTAAAATGCACTCATATTATGTTATAGCCAGAGTAATGATCATGAAGTTTAGTCTTGTATTCGTCTTCAGGGTCGTAGGAATATTTTTTTTAATTTCACGGTTTACTATACTGGTTGCTGAAGTATTGGGAGTACTGAAGTATTTTCAACCAATGGCATGCAACGGAACGTGGCTGCATGAAGAAGAGTACTCTCCTCTAAATTATAAAACTAGCTATTATTTTTTATTACGTCGTTAAAATTGATTGCAAAACTCTGCACGCAAACTGGTTATCGCTCTACACTGATTTCCATAAAAATAGGTTAATTTCAAGGTTGTGGTGTGTTTCATTTCCCATACAGATTTATATCGAATCCTATCTTTTCACCTGTAAACACCCGCAGCGATTGCTACTATCTTAGCGATGTAATCTATGCACGACTGTTTGTGACCATTGAACTATTATGATTATATAGGAGGCGAGACACATTATTAATTAAATTATACAACAAAGTTAATCACAGAAAATGCGCCTGAAGTGACGGTTTGTTGGTAATGGTTAATAAGTGATGTCAGCTTCACGCTGTCATTGCTTCCAATATTACTGATATTCTGAGTATATATTATTTGAGTGGACCTACTCAAATGCGCGCGCTCTGGTTTTGACGATTACAGCTGAACGGTTGGATATATCATTACCAAATTTTGATCCACACAATTAGCCTTAAAAATTTAATCCGAGAGGTAAGTCCAAAACGGGAGAAAATCGAAAACATGGATTTCAATTCTGGAAATTCCCACCAAACCGTTATCTTACGATAAAACCAAATTAACGTGCGCGTTCACATTGATTTAAACGTTGATATCCAGTATGAAAATTTGCTTTAAAAAAATCTGTACACTTGGAATATATTCCCGAAGTTCACCAAAATTGTGTAAATTATGGAGATTTCACGATTTTTTAAATTCAAAACCGATGAATTAATCTAAAAATA
Organism: Sweltsa coloradensis; assembly: GCA_024449915.1. Taxonomy (NCBI): domain Eukaryota; kingdom Metazoa; phylum Arthropoda; class Insecta; order Plecoptera; family Chloroperlidae; genus Sweltsa; species Sweltsa coloradensis. Next base: position 215,547 of record JAMZAV010000919.1, on the reverse strand, counting down.
AGCGAACTGGATCTCATATATTGATCCTTTATTAACGTTGTTGTCAAATATGATACCGATGTTGTTAACCGTTTACACGAAAAAAAAAACAACAAAAAAAAAACAGAAATCTGAGCGTCGAAACTCGTCTCCGCGCCGTCCTCAATTGCGTACTGTCACATTCGTTTGCTACTCTCATATCCTATTGCAATTCACTCACAACTATATTCGAAGGACCCATTTCCCAGTAATTCACCTGAACAGGGAAAAGTTGCCACTCGATAGGCTTCATGTAAATTTGTAAACCATCAATATTAATTGTATGGTTTTAAATTTAGATAGTCCTATTGACAAATCCAACGCCGAACCAATATTTAAACGGGACTCCTGCTTATCTTTGGTTGTTTTTGTGAAAACAACTATCACAATTAAATGTAGTAAGCAGCGCTCAAAATATTACACTTCTGTCACCGGTACTAGAAGATAATTTCAAAATAGCTTGTTTTAACAATATTATCATTGTTGTTTAAAATTTATAATATTGTGTAAGTTTCAGAATAAATAAAAACCCAACCCCGACCAGAGATTGAACAATGTATTTTCTTCAAAACATCCCTCTGTGGACAGGTTGGGAGACTTGGACCCCTGGCCGTGGATAGTTGGTAATATATCTGTATTTGACTATACACTTTTAGCCGTTAAATGTACTTACCTTTACACATGAAATCTCAGCTGTTAGTTTCCATACTAATTTCGTTGTAGAGTTGTAGCTAGGGAGTGATGAGTGATCTAAACATAGAACGATCTATCTGAGCGGTGCAGCGATCTAGATGAGCGATCTATCCATCCAGGGCGATCTAGAGATCTAGAGCGACTCCGCGCTTCTCCCGTGCGACCGCATGAAGTTCGTGGACGCCCACCCCCGACGCTGTGTCACTAAGCCTCGACGTCGCCGACGGTGCAGCCGGTGGCACGCGGTGGAGGCCGCATGCGCACTCTCACCCTATTCATCATTCGTTTACCCCACACAATCGTCCGTGACGTAAATCATTAAGATGTCTGAAATATAGTAATAGACTAAAACCATTAGGTACTCTGTCTCTGACAATATGACAAAGAAAGTAGGAGCTACAATTTCGTTTGCCGAATGAAAAACGACATCCTTACATATATAAGCTTTCCAACATTAAATTTAACCTGCGTGTTAACTACCCAGGAAGTTAATGGATTGATTCTTTGTTAATAACAGTAATGCACCCGTTTAACAACGGGATGCAAACATAATATTGAGCCATAATTCACATACTACACATAGAAATTTGGCAAACTTTTGATGGATCTTTTGAATCCATTATCGTCTGTAACATATGAAATTTCTCAATAACATACAGTGTATTATCAACATTGGCGTATATAGCATCCCTCCATTCTTACGAAGCAGGCTCACAAACAAGCATGGCAAACTTAACGCTTAATTTTAGGATTATTAATTGAATTATTTAAATTTAGATGAGAAAGTTATTACAAATTTAATATTTATAAGTTTTATTTTCCGACTAAAATATGTCACTGATAACTAAGGCCGATTATAATACCACTAGGGTTATCATTTTGGAAGAATACAATTTGATTTTCAAAAGACATAATTTTTCCCGAGAAACAAACGTGCCTATAACGCTTTGTATAAGTTAATGCAGTTAACAAATTTAACAAAATTAAACAATTCTCATAACATTTCAAATGACCAGCCATACAGCCGGAAAAGTAATAATCCACACATGTTGAAGATCCTTACGATAATTATTAGTAAACTCATTATATTATTTTTTACGCTTTGATATAATAACTTTGGGCAGGCGATATTGTTAAAGCCTTTGTATATGCGACAGCTATTTTAAGTTTTAGATATCTGTGTTATTCAGACATATGTGCAAAAATGGGGTTAATCTAATAAAGTAGCATGCCTCATGTTCTCCTAGACCGGAAAAGACAATTTCCGTCCATCTTTAACTATTATACTTTTAAAATGAAAACGCCATAAACAAAACAATTTCAGCATTGCATATAAATCACTTTAAATCAATGTTATGCAAGCAAAATTTAAATGTAAAATGCAATATGCTAATGCATTATATTAACAAATCAATTACATCTACTGGAGTGTTCCCGAATATGAAATTGAAAAGCAATACATTTTATTCAGTTTGAAATTTTCGTTGGAATGGATGAGACTATATGAGTCTGGTTTTTGGTAAAACCACATTACTTTATCTCTCTACTATCCCTTCCAATGTGCAATGTTACAACGAAAATGTAAAGAAAGTGAACAATTGAAGCGTGGGCCGGAAGAACGTTGGATGTCCAATTTCTCCCAAAACAATTTAATGTTATTAAATACATGTGATGGACCAACACAAAATTGCGTTTACAATAATACAATTTTTACCTCGAATGGAAGAACATTGGATATACATTTTGTAGCTGTCACTTTTTATTGCCGAAACAACGTTGGCTGTACCGCAAATATTTTCACAGCGCTAGTATTGTAGGTATTAAAACATGTTAATCCAACGTTAATTCCGGTCCACGATTCAATTATAAACATCCATTCAGCAATTTAAAATAAAATTTTCAAAGTACCGGTTTGATTAGATGTAATATTTAAAGTCGTGCAAGTGTGGCATATACATTTTCCAGCCGAAGAACGTTTTTCGTGAAGTCGAGAGTAGTCGGAAATGAGAAACAACCAACATTTAAAATAAATTGACTGGTATTGTAAAACCACGGTATAACAATTTCTGACTGGCAGTAGGCCCCAAAATATAAGGTAAACGAGCAAGTTCCTTGTTATACCTTGTCATCTGTTTATCTTGAAATATCTACATTCGTATAGTCTAGCCCCAGCATCAATCATTGAATCAACACATAATTTCCGCTCGCATTTCATTTTTTTCTTTCTATATGATTCATACGTAAAAGGTAAAGTGTTTTATTTTAATTGTTGCACGTCTTAAGTGAATTTGAGTGATGCTAAAGATTGATATGGTTTGATGTACATTCAAATTACCGGCACAGTTCCCCGTACTCGAATAAATTAATTGTACTGAATGTCCAAGTCCTTTTTAACATGACAATCGTAGCATTCGTGTTTTAAATGACGTTAGTCTTAAAGACTATAGTGAGGATTGCCGGTGGCTGGTATCGGACCGACGACAGTCCGCTACAGCTACACCATCTCCCGTACGTATGCGTTACTTCTAGCGCGGAGACGAGTCTAACAGGACCAGCTTTCTCCTTTTCCGGGTAAACGGTTAAAACATAGTAATCATAAACGTTTTCACGTGAGCGTTGATAAATAATCAATCTAAGTGATCCAGTACGGACATTACTTAATTAATTAATCCCCGTAATTTACTTACTTTAAGTAAACTACGGGAATTTATACCGGCCTCGTTTTTAGCGTAAAATTTCAGACTTTATATCAACGTTTAAATCTATACGTGAACTAGCAAGTAAATTTTGTTAGTTGTAATATTTAAATCCATGTTTTGGATTTTCCAATTTTCCGCTTTCTAAACTTATGCTTCGAAATAATTTTTAATTCTTTACAAGCAAGTGTGGATAGTAAGAAAAGTTATTTTTGAACATTCATACAAAATTTGTGACTAACTGTTCAGCTGCAATCGTCAACATCCTGAGCGCATGTACATGCACGCATGTGTATAGGCTATAGTTTATTTGTGATTTTATGTTACTCTGCCGACTTATTTATTCTGTTTGAATTGACCTTTAACGTGCATTTTTATCGATTAAAAACGTTAAATAGACTAGAAATTAATAGGAAGATGGAGTCACAATGTAGAGCATAAAATGGCGCAAAATGGTATAAATATATAAATTATGTGGATGGGGGGTTCATATTTTTATATTATCCTGCCAAGGAGGAAACAGAAATGGCACTCAGGTATAAGGAACAATAAAGGATCAAATTAAGAAACAACATCTAAAGATTATCTAAATAGAGAAAAATAAAATTGTTTACTTTGTGCAGTTGCTAGTAGGCACGTGCCTAAGATGGTCTAAAATGTGATAATTGTATGTGTATTTTTTTATTTTCATGGTTATAATATTTATTAATTCATTGCCTATGTGTGAAGAAAAAGTTATATTGGCCCTGCCACAACGCACGTATATTTCCGTGTGTCCAATGACTGTCATAATATAGTAATTTTGGAGTTTAGGATGACGACAGGAATCCACTTGCAGCGAACGTACAAGGTCACCTGCGACCATATTGGCAAGTTCAGTTGAGGTTGAGAAGAATTATAAGGCTAAAACATCTTGGCGCAGGAATTACACCCAAATAAAGAAAGCACAAACCTCCAAAATCGATGTCATCCATCCATGCGTTTTTACTTTCTAAAATATGCAACACACGAATGGTTTTCCGTTTGTTATTGAAACCTGCAATGCGTTCTGATTTTTGTATTGATGTGACGCTTTGGCCAACACAAAATTTTAATCATAAGTTTGTAGACCAATCATTTACATCATATTTCGATAGCACGATAATGGATGTTATTACATAATAGCTGTGTTGTGTAGAGTGAATATCGAACATATTTCCTCCTTCTTCTCCTTCTCTCCATACTAATTGTCTCTTGCATGTTTTCGTTTGTGGTACAAATTCGCTAAAATCCAGTGAAATAAACAGATACTTGACCCGGAAAATAATATAAAAACATGTAAAAACTAAAAACAAAACGCATTGAAACTTCTATTTTACTTTATGTTGCTATTTTCCTGATCCAATACAGTCAAAGGCACTGGGAATGGTGATTTTTACCGGAGTGTTTGGTGATCGTATCTTAAACTTGAATTTATTTCACGTGTAAATAAGAACAATTCGTATCATTCATTACAACTGTATAAGTTCAAAGTTTTAGAGTTGTTGTAGGGCTAGATTAAGAGTTTAATGCCCACTTAAAACTATGTTGGTAAATGAATAACCCTATATTTAAGTGTGCGTTACACTTAAACGTTTGCCATTTGGTTTTAAGTCGTCTAGTCTGCTGTTGAACGTTCCCAAGCCGTCCAGAAATATCCCAGTGCCTGGAACTCGATGTCACCGACAACGAGAACTCCCAACTCATTACATAAGCCTACACACTCACTAAATCAGATCCGGGAAAGAATCGTTCCCTGTATTATAAGCGTGGTACACAGGGGAAGGGGAGGTTTTCCGTTTAACTAGATTAGAGCTAGATAAAAGACAAAAGTAATTTGGTTTTGTCGTGGGGGAGTTTGAAAGAAAGTTTGAAGTCAGATTTGTGTCGCTGGCACTGGGGGGGATAGGATGACGACGGGGCTGGAGGAGAGGAGGAAGGGGGTTAAGTCACGCGATGCATGCATCCGCAGGTACGCCATGAAATGTGGTTACCCGGTAACCGTTACCGATTACAAAATGTCGTGGAGCAATTCTAAATCATGCCTTGAGACGTATATACGGAACATCTTTGTTGTAGCAATTTGTCTACAGTTTAACTTGCGTTAACTTACGAACAAATATATTGAAATCAAGTCAAATTAAATCTTTATTTATTGATATTATATTTAGATGAGCGAAGCGAAGACTTCAATTTCACTGACCCCTAAAAATTTTTTAGCTGTTTTACATGTTTTCTCTCTCTCTCTCTCTCTCTCTCTCTCTCTCTCTCTCTCTCTCTGTCTGTTTGTTTGTTTGCACTCTACCGGGCAAACGGCATATGCGATCTTGATGAAAATTGGAGGGGACCTTCGAAATTTCAGAACTTAGACCTGCCACGTTTTTGGGTACAATCGAAGAAATATTTCGCATGAATATCGTTCTTTCACAATTTGTTTCGATTTTTAGTGCGATATTTTCGTGACATTTGGGCCGATTCTGACCAAACGGGTGGGGCTACAACATTCATATTTTATATTATTATTTTATTATTATATTTTATTTCATATTTCTTTTTGAAAGAAAAAGTTGAAAAAGTTAGCCAGAATCCATAGAAAAAGGTTATAACATGAGTTTTTTTTATTTTTAGGTTTATAATAACAATTAACAAGTAACAATAGAAACTTGACAACAATCACCTACAATTCGTTCAAAAAGCACTTGCAAAATGAAAAGTGGTCCTACGCAAACTAAAAACTTACAAAAAAGCTCATCCATCAACGCAACTAAAAAAGCGTTCGCGAAGCGGCTTAGTTATTGTAAAACTACAAATAATGTTGCACACTCACTCTGGAAAGTTTGTAATGTGCGTTGCGGTGTGATCGACATACCTTCTCCATGGACACACATTCTGTGTGTCATATATATTTACTATAGACAAGTTTAAAAATGTGCCTCCACCGGGAATTGATTTAATCTGATGTCTTCATGGCTCAGTTGGTAAGAGCAGGGCCCGTACAGCTAAGGTTCCGGGTTCAATCTCCGGTCGAGGCACTTTTTTACTTCTGTCTATAGTAGGTCTACTATTATAACAGCGTCATAGTCGCCTACTATAAAACCAAGGCTAAACACATTATATATATATGTGATGCTCCGGTTAGGCACTTTTTTAATTTCTGTCTACAGTACTTTTTTTATATTATATATTTAATAGTACTTTAGACAGAAATTAAAAAAGTGACTACACCGGGGTTTTAATTTCTGTCTAAAGTACTAACATAACAGCGTCATAGTCGCCTAAAGCCAAGTTTAAACACACACATATATATATATATATACTGATAAAACTACCATAAACAGACCAAGAATTAGACAGAATTAAATTGGTGGCTGCATAACTCAGTTGGTAAGAGCATGGCCCGGAAAGCCAAGGTCCCGGGCTCGATCCCAGGTGTAGTCACTTTTTTAATTTCTGTCTAAAGTACTAACATGTATATCAATGTCATAGTCGCCTACTATAAAACCAAAGTATAACATATGACATAATGGATTCTTTCGAGTTTCCGATCCTTTGTTATTGTCTTGTTTGTTTACTTTATGTTTTTTTTAAATTTGCATGTCGTTACCTTCATAATGGGCAGGGAGATCTGCCCGAAACGTAGGTAATTATAAACTTATTATAACTTGGAAACTAGAAATAATTCATTTTGTCACATTTTATCCCAGAAAATCTACGTAAATATATATATATAACACGTTCGTATAAAACCGATACCTTTCAAGTCAAATGCTGATGATTGACTGATTGATGATATCAAAGAAAACAAAATAAATTTAAGGTTAAATAAATATAGAAGAAACTTGAAGAGCTATAGTTAGTAGTTTCAAGGATGATATCACTGGATCTGTATGAATTAGTAACAACTTCCTACAAGTAGTGTATCTAACAACAACGTGCCCAGGGCATTGTCTTTACCAGCCGTTTTCCCTGTTTCTATGTATGACCTGGACCTTCACAACTATTGGTTTTGCATATGCCATACACAGTACGCACATTCATTAAAAACAGTTACTGGTGTTTCGCATAATGTAGGCACACACTCACACCCTCGTGTGTGTGAACTTTGTAGGCATTGTATAATACAATACTTGCACTATTAACCGACAGTGTTGGCTCGGGCGCTAAGCGCTCGACTCTGATTCGGGAGGGCCCGGGTTCGAATCCCGTCGAGACCGGCAATCCTGACTGAAGGTTTTTTCCGAGGTTTTCCTCAGTCGTTAAGGCGAATGCAAGGGATTGAGTCCTCTTAAACTGCCCTCGGACATCCCTTCACAATTTCCTATCCGCACATACCTTATAGTTCACCTGAAGAGGGGCTAATTGCACCCTATAACAGGTTTCCCACGATAAAAATTTAAATGCACTAGTACATAATCAACAGATAGTGCGAAAGGAGAATACACAATTCAAATTTTATCTTGCACTGAAATCTTTGGTGGAGGTGCCGAGACAGAAAAATGTCACTAACAAAATGATAACTTTACCACTCCAAGGGTCACCAAAAAATTGTGTAATGGTAGCTTAAAAAGTCCTATTTTAGAACATTTTGCGAAACGCGCCGTTATTGGTCTCTGCAACAATGTTTTTTTTTGTAAATTTCATGCAAACTGCATTATTCTGGTTTACAATTAACAAAAAAAAAATCCAGTGACACCTATAGTTTTCGAGTGAGTCTTGCCTGAGAATTTGATGTATAAACTCATGAAGAAGGCTGTGACTTTTATTATTGTTTCATCCACTGGTCTTTCGATGTTAGTTCGTGGCTCCAGGAGCCACGACGAACGTCTAGGAGGCAGTGGTTTCATCAACGGATTACACTGACAGCTTTAGCTTATAACTTTGAATCTCACATTGTGACAACAAGCTAAAAACATTAAATTTGACGAGTTCAAAGAAACATGCGCACACAGCTGGGAAAACATCCACCCTAGAAAGAAGATCTTCGTTTACGCGTTTCTTACGGGCTGCCTTTTGTAAGTATGTATGTAGCCCAGAGCCCACCCTCTTCGAATGTTGAATGTGTTGTTGCCTAAAATATTATTTGGAACTGATTTTGTTGGGGTTTTATGTGAAACGTACCGAAAGGATAGATACATTTTGTGAAAAGTTGGGTTAGCATGTTTTTGCGTGTGTGAACAAATATTGTCCTTTCTGGATTTGAACAGCTCTGATAATGGATGACGATTAGATCTAGTGTCTTTATGCTAATGTCAGTGATTAGTTTGCATTGAAAAGGGTATAGTGATGCGCAGTCTCCCCAACAAAGATTGTGCTGCATATCATTACTAACGGGAACTTCTTCGGTTCATGAGGACCCCCAAAAAATGTTTTTTCCTTGCTTTTTGATGCTTTTAGTATCGCGTGAAAAAATGAAAAAAACAAAAAAACAAGGAAAAACAAGTTTTTGGGGGGGCTCATGAACCGAAGAAGTTCCAAGCAGTGGCTCTAGGCATGTCTGATTTGTAGTGAACTCTATACATGTAGACCTACTTTATGATATAATATAATATAATAATATAGCCTAGGTATGATTCATACAACTGTCCCCCTGGACTAGTTTTTTGAAAGCCTGAGTAGGTAGCCCTCTCCTATAATGACCGTCGATCTCGCCATCATAATAGCCTACACGAGGCGTAGACCTAATAATGACAGTTTTCTAAACGAATTTACGATAGGCATGTCAAAGCAATCAATAATATGATGTAGACCTACCATAGGTCCTAGAATATTCCAATTGAACACTTGTCCGTTATGCCTACCTACTGTTTTTATAACCTAGGCCTAGATCTGCCGACAGAGCTCTGGGAGTTCACATTTCAAATCAAAATCGGAATTAAATAATAACTAATTTAATTCGACTAGGCCTACCGTTGCGATGATTCCCGAATAAAATATTAAAACAAGAAAGAAGTTAAAAGTAAAAATCATATCGCGTGCGTATTTTTGTTCGCTCACTACTGGACTAATAAGTTCGATTCCCTCTACCTGCAATCCTAGCTGAAAATTTTGGCTGAAGCTTCTTTAATATCCATTTGAATTTTCCTCCACATTTACTTTAACACCCTTAATAATCTGGCCATATGAAGAGGGTCACACCGTACAAAACTGAAGTGTACCGGTGTACCTACAGCTGGCGTCCCTACGGAAAAGTTGTTTTTGTATTTATAATGTTTGGTCAATAGGGACTACTTCGAATTCGGTGAGTGACGTAACTAAAGTCAAGATGAGAATTGGAAACATCACTGTGTGAATGGTCGACACGTAGTGTGACCATTGAGGTCATTAACACGTCATTCAGTATAGCACTTTCCATTTCACGAGCGGCCCACTGCTCCTGCTTAGATGCATTGCCTACCGGTACATGGCCTTGTACTTCAATGTGAGGATGCATGGTGTTTACAAGTTGCCGACACTTGCGGCATACCAAGTAAAACACACATTTACAGCCTAGTCTATAAAACATTGCTGAAAGCCATGGACGCAATCAGTTGTTAGGTAGATATGAAGCTGTACGTGGTGAGTATTCGGTCAAGAGTGTTTTTGTTTTTATTTTCCGCACAAAATGAGTACATAATTGGCACATGGTTTTAGCACAGCTATGCATGCAATTTATGGTAGCCTATTAGCAAAGATTATAGAAATCGGTCATCTTTGGTATAGAGCCTAGGGCTATTAGTTTTATTAATTTATTTATTATTGGATGAGCGAAGCGAAGACTTCAATTTCACCGACCCCCCAAAAAATTTAGCTCGGGTGTTTTTTTTTTTTGTTTTTTTTTGTTTGTTATACTGTCTGCTTGTTCGCTCTCTACCGGGCCAACGGCATATTCGATCTTGATGAAAATTGGAGGGGACCTTCGAAATCTCTGAACTTAGACTTGCTACGTTTTTGGGTACAATCGAAGAAATATTTCTCATGAATATCGTACTTTTACGTTGTTTTTTTTTTTCGATTTTTAGTGCGATATTTTCGTGACATTTGGGCCGATTCTGGCGAAACGAGTGGGGCTACAACGTTCATATTTCACATGGACATTAAGGTAATGGTGATGTAGTATTGCTTTCTGAAAGAAAAAGTTGAAAAAGTTAGCCAGAATCTATAGAAATAGGCCTAAAGCTTTAAAAAATAATTTTTTTGTTTTTGTGTGCGATATTTTCATTCGATTTGGGCCAATTTTGACCAAACGGGTGGGTCTACAACGTTCATATTATACATGGACATTAAGGTTATTGTGATGTAGTACCTTTTGAAAGAAAAAGTTGAAAAAGTTAGCCAGAATCCATAGAAATAAAGCTTTTAATATAAGTTTTTTACGGTAAATAATACCAATTGACAGGTAACAATAGAAACTTGACAACAATCACCTACAATGCGTAGGCAGCAAAACAAAGCACTTGCAAAAGTAAAGATATCCCACGCAAACTATAAAAACCTTAAAAAGCTCATCCATCAACGCGGCGGGACTTGAGCGTTTTCCTAGTTTATTTAACGTCTATCCTATTCAGTTATAAAAACTGATTTATAAAGAAGGACATCTAAATAAATCTAATTACATAGATGTAGAAACAACAATAAACTACATTTAAGTAAATATTTGAAATAGTAACATTACAACAACAATGCATTAAACACAACAAGTTTGGTAACAAATAAAAATGATATTAAATGCATTTAATGAATGAATCAAATATAAAAAAGCATTGGGTCCTGTGTCCAAGGCATGCTACGCGCATTCACACATCCTAGGATGGCTATATTCTCATTTGCTGTATGGACTGCACGCGCTTGCAGTATTCCTCCTGGTTCACAGGTTTATTTGATTTTATATTACATTTTCACCGAGCGATATCAAGCGGCTCAGATGATATTTTATTTGACTTACAGACTTGTACATACATACAGACTTGTAGTGCTAGTCGATTGTATTATTGCCGGGGGATAGCTATGATTGTGATTTGTGACCATAGGTGAAATTTCGTGTGATTGCCGCTAGAATGTTTTCCAAAACATGTACATAGAATAGGTAGTCGTTAGTTGGCTTAGAGTTCGAACAACGAAATATCTAAACTACATACTATAGTTTGTATTTATCTTTTGGTTGATGCATATTTTCACTATAGCCTACATGTTTGCCCACACCCTCGCCATCAAATTATACGAATTGTAAGCTTTATATTACTGTTTTTTTCATATTAATTTACTTTATTTTGTCGAATTGAATGTATATAGATGCCTACACGTATATAATAGATATTATTGTCTCATTTACATATTCTTATTTTTGGAATGCCTTTAGCCACACGGTAATTGAGTTTTGTTCATCACAGTCATATTTCACGATGCAATATGCTTGCGTTTTATGTAACATAGTAGCATTTGCCTTAGTTCACTGAGAATAATTTTCACGAAGAATCATCATGCGTTTGTTTTAATACGGCAAATTTTCCTTGGTATTTTCAGTTTCTTGGTAATCGCTTTTACATTAAAATATTTATCTTCGAGAGAGTTACAGCGACACGCACTAAAGTTATAAGTCGCAAAGTACAGATGTAAAAAATCATATACAACGCTGGTACGTAGCATAGTCCATATGCCGCGAAGTTACGTTGGACGTAGGCATACCTATGCCAAATTCGGAGTATTGAGAAGGGGGTGGGAGTGGGAGTGGGGGCAAGAAACGCATCTCGGTGATCCTAGATTCCTAGGACTAAAAGCAACGGAGACAAAAAATTGTGAGCGAAGTTGCTGCATGGCCATTGCCCGCCATCTTGACTTCTTATTTTTTTTCTATTCAGATTTTTAGATTCTCTCATTGGTAATGTCTTCAACCGACAATGGATTAATTTCCCCAGTCGGGATTTTTTTTTTTTTTTACATAAGAGTGATCAACTCAGTTCTTTTATAGTATAGGCCCTATAGATATGATTGCGCATTGTGTTATTATTTTGGCACCGAAGTGTGTATGATTATTTGGTATAGTAAGAAAAATGAAACTTTATAACAAGGCCTAATATATTAGAAAAAACAAATAACTATACAGTTACAATATTTATTGTTATTTATTATTTATTGTGGTACATAGACTGTGACTGTGTTGCCATTATCAAAATGAATGATTTGTTTTAGGCTACATTTACTTTTGAAATGAATTAAATTTGAACTCAATCTTTTAAATAGTTTCTGTGTATCCTTTGGTAAGCTTCTCGTACCCTAATTTAAGAACCACTGTATTTATGGATATATGTTGTAAATGATGACTTTTTTAAGTTGTTCCAAAATGGCCACATGTCGATGCTGGTGTCATCCGCTAGCTGATCAACTTACTCTAATTATGCTTTATTAACCAGCCAGCCTCTACTTTCAAAATTGATCAGTGGTTGGCCATGATTCGCTCGTCGATGCCGCCAGCGTCGATATGATTGTTTTAGTCAAATCAATTATATAATCTCAAAAGTTAATAATTGTTGTTTGGGTAGATCGCTAGGATCTATGAGCATATCATTTTACACTATCTCTGACGATGATTTCGTTGGATGTTCGTTGTAGCAAGTACTGTTTGTGGTCACGATGGTTGGTGTGCAAGAACCCGCCGCCGCCGCCGCCGCAACCACCGGGCGACCATCCACCCTGACCGCCCCCGCCCCCGAGCCCCTCAGCGCGGACGAGGAGGCGGCGATGAACGCCCGCTACTTCTTTTCCTCCGACGTCGACGACCAGATCAGCGACCTGAAGCAGCATCGCGACGAACAGCGAGACGGGCTCAAGGTCAAGGGATCGTACTCGTACAGCGACGGCTTCTTCTCGAGGAAGGTGGTGTACGAGGCGGACGAGAACGGGTACCGCGTCATAAGGTGATTACATTACATAATCCTGGTTTAGGCATACAAACAAAGTGGAAGGAATAGCAAAGGAAGTTTAATTTGTGCCGTGGCTTTTGATTTGCATGGACCATTCATAAAGCAAACTTTGACCTTGCTTTGGGCAGAGTCGATAAAGAATTGTCCCCGATTCTTTATAGACTTTTCTTTGGGTTATCGGGAAAACTACTGCCGCATGCCACTATGGTGCTGACTGACTAGTAGGCCTAAACAATAACCATCATGACAGCGTTCAATTTTGCGACGGTTCTGATGACGTCAAGATGTCTCCTTATGCTGAAATTGTCTAGCCTAGGCAGTGTACGCAATTCTATACACTACCCAGGCAAAATTGTACATGATCCTTCTGAAATATTAATCGTTTACATACCTATCATATTTAAGTTTGAATCAACACTAATGTTTGGTTGTGTTCTCCACTCTTCAGCGATGAGATGGTTCCGCTGGACGGACCCAACGGTGACCCCGCCGGCAGCGCTTCAGTCCACTCCCAGGTAGACGGCACCCAGACGAACTACACTCTTACCACCCCTCAGAAGAAGATGATCCCTACCGAGGTCTCCAGGTTCGACTCCCGAGAAGAGGTCGACGAGATCGTCACATCATCCCCTTTAACACCTCAGTATTACCCCTGACGAGGGGGGTTCACTCCACAACACCTGCCATATTAATATAGTATTGAATTATCAGACGATATATTACAGAACATTCCTCAATGAATTATCCTGCATTTGGATTAGAATGGCATGAGAAGTGTATTTGATTATATGTAATGAAGCAATAATCTAAATAAACATGCGCACTGAGAACAATTTGTAGTTTTATTCAAATTTTTTCGGAGATAGATTGAACTTAAATATTAATCAGATAAATTAAGCAATAAATTAGAGATATAAAAAAATACCTTCATAATAACAGCTGTATTCATTAAATACCTACATATAATCTAAATAAAGCACACAACCACTGCCAACGTTTTAATCTTCATGATTTGTCATAACACTATCCAACACTCAATTAGAATTAAATGCCCGTCAGGGGATGGCTTATACGTTTGGGTGCAGGTCTGACGCATTCGTCTCCAAAGGAATGAAGCTTCAAAGCCTTTAAATCTCGCAGAAAACATGGTTCTTTACTTTCATTGACTCAACTATAGCGCTTTCGCATTATTAGAGGCGTAGAAGTAGCGTAAAGCGTAAGGCGTGCTCAAGTGACAAGAGTATCAATCTGCCCTGCTTCTAATTCAGGTTAGCTTTGGCTCGAGTCCCTGAGGGTGCAAACCTTCGTTATAACACTACCCATCGCCAAGTCACAAGTGCATGCTTATACACTTGGTGCACCAAACAAGTACACTCAAGCTGTAAGTTTAATCATGGGCGAATGATAACACAACTAAAATACTTATTGTTCGAGTCTTTTGAGCATGCTCAATATTTATGTGATCTGAGATATGAATTTGACATTGAGGACATACATAGAGATAAATGTAAGGAGACGAGATAATTTTGAATACACATATTCGTGAGTTTCGACGAAATATAAATAAATGTGTCAGGATATTGTTGGTTGAGTTGATAGAATTGGCTACACCAAAGTACTAACGGTGTAAAGTTGTAAAGCTTCCAGTAACTTTCAAGCTGCAAATACCAACTCGAGCAATGTATTTTGCTTGGTTATTTATGTCCCATGGCAAGTAGCCTTGAAGTATTCTAAGTACTAACAAAACTTGTACTAGTGTTGTACAACCACATTCAGTGAGCATATCGCTACTTCCTCTATCTTGTTTTTACTCATCTGATCTGATACTCTTAGCATTACAAACACTTCTATTTCGACAAACAGTTCCAAAGACCTTTGTCTCTGAGGCCTTGAGGTCGATATCCTCAAGCATGCTTTGTTATTACTAACTCTACACGTATCTTCCTCTGTCATAAGATGTTTTTGTAACATATTGTTTAGTTTCTACTGACTATAATGTTGCTTGTATTAAATTATTATCCTCACCGAAAGGAAGCAAAGTACGAAATAATATTCCTCTTGTTTACAGGGTGGAAACACACATGGCCAGCATTATTGATCTTTTTAATATCTTCTAGATATATGAGGTGTTTACCTATATACACGATTGGGATGGGCTTTAAAACTGAACTTTTTCATTTTACGTTGTGTTGAAATAATAGCAATTCAAAAATGCTTTCAGGACCTTTAGTTTACAGTACACTATAGAATACTACAGTGTAGACCTATGTACACTAAATGTACATAATATATAGGTACACTCATAAGATACAACACACTGCTACAGAATCAGATTGAGTGAAATAAATCGTCCCATTACATATTAATATTTAAACGTTTCTTAATTTACGTTTATTCAGAGGAAGGACTACCGCCATTATTAAAACCTTGCGAAATAACCTTATTTTAGTAATAACTCACATAACGCTACACAAAAACGAAAAAGTGGATAATAAGTCCCATATGGTTTAGTTGGAACTTTATCTGGCATAAAACCGTTTACAAATATTGTAACCAGTAATGATTTTAATCAAGGTTTAAATTAAACTAATGTATACCGTAATTAAAAACGCTACTGATTATAGTATTTGACTAATTTTTCATGCAAGGTGTATTTCTAATGAAACTACATGAGACTATTAGCCCTTTTTCGATTTTACGTACGGTTTGAAGTATACTGAACTAAGGTTGTTTCGTGTGTTTTATATATGGTTATCCTTGCCTCTTAAAATTAAAAAAAGATAATGTACTTCTATTGTTACGAGAACGTTGAAATGCTATCGATTCCAAAATGTAAAGCGTAACAATATTTTAACACTATATCATTCTTGTTCTATTATCGGGTGGAATGCCATTTCCACTTTCATTTAGATTTCCAAATATAAAATAACAGTTATACTGAAATTTCTCGAGTGTGAAAACAGAGGAGAAAGTGTATTGTTTGGTTTATTACGAGGAAAATATAAACTTTAAAATTAGCAAATGTGGTCAGTCTACAACAAACATCATTTAAAAATATGCATGTAGTTGCACGAAGTTTTGATAAACAATAGGCTGGCTAAGTGGGCAACATACGTGCATAGGGAGATAAATAAACGAATTTATTCGAAATAAAGTTCAACTTTTTGACATTTAAAGCACGTGATTAAAGATTGCATTAGTTTATACAGGAAATACCGCATTATTAAAACACATTCAATCGTTGTAGTTGGTCATCAGTCGAAGTGCCCGGTCATATGTGTGAAACACAATGCAACCACTGGTCGGAATACAGCTGAAAATTACTAGGTAACCAGGAATGATCCTTTAATATGGTTATTAAATTCCCCTGCTTTGCTGCTTTGTGAGGAAAGTCAGATTAAATTCGACATTTTCCTATCAAAGATGGTTGTTGTCTAATGAGCTAAAACATACTTGCATGCCGTTACGTACATGTGCTATGCCGTATGAGAGGAACATTACTACATATAGCTTAAATCAAGTTTTTAATTCCATTGAACCTAGCAATGAAAATGATGATCGTGCTGTGCGTTAATGTCACAAAAGTTTTAAATTCTATGTCCAAATGTCAAGATGTTAATATTTTATAAAATTATCTTGTTAAGATTAACTGAATCATTATACTTGACCACATTTTAGACTGGCATATATTTTTTTAAACTAACACTTTTGTTTGTAAATTTCTCGAGTGTGTAAATTAGGTTTAGGTGTTGTTTTTTGTGTCAATGTGTAATTTCAAATCAATTCTGTGTATTGTCTTTCTTTATGTCTCTGAGTGTACTTTGTACTTGATTGTATTATTGTATAATTGTACTGTATTTAGTCACTTTGTCAAATGTCCAAGCGGCTTCCGCTATGATCTTACGTTACTTTATTGTGACCCACTGATAAGCCTTCGGGCTTCGTGGGATAATGTGTGCTATGTTCGTAGCTTTTTGCTAAAAAAATAATCGTGCTGGGTTCGACGCAAGGTCCGCTAGGAGATTCAGTTGACCTTGGATTCGACTTATCCCGGTAAAATAGAAACAGAAAGCTCGTTGCGTGACTATTGAGAGACGAGTCACATGAACTCTGCGACAAACCACGGGTCTGTGCATCAGCATAAGTTGATGACGTGCGTGCATTATTTTACCTCTTTTAAAACAGCGGTTGCCTTATTTGTAGGCACAGACACGACAGCTACAAAAATATGCAACTGCATTATGACTTGTGAGAGAATTATATTATATAGGTTAACTCTAAAACAGTGATGCTTTTTGACAAGACGTTTGTTAATGTTTTTCATTAATTTTTGTTATTAACTTTAAATGTTTTTGTCTTGAAATTTGAATGCAATGTACCCGCAATGTTTCATTAAACTTCATTAAACTCTTCGTATATAACTAACATATCAAATAAATTTGTTATGAGTAGTCCACCAAATAATATATCAATTCACTTTAATTATATCCACCGTTGAGTGCTTTTATAACATTACAGCCACCTGATTTAGTTAGTTTTTACATGACTGTATTAAATTAATTTTTGAACAGTGAATATTGTGTATAAAAAACTTAAGCTTGTAAAAAAATAATTGCTGTTCAAAGTTATGTAAAGGTTGCTTTTTGGATTACAGAATTCGATTTTACCAACTCCAATAAATTATTGCGAATGCTCAGCTATTGCTGAATCAGCTCTCGTAGCATGTTGTTTCTTGAATGCAGATATAATATTTTATTCTGAAAGGAGTAATATTTGTGTTTTTAAAGCCTTTTAAATTACTTATACACACATAATAGATCGAAAAAATATTTCACCACTTTTTGTAGTAAACACTTTGAAACAAGTGACACGTGCACATATTTATTTAAAACGTAAAATGCACTTCATATGTTTTATTTTTCGCAGAAAGTTAAAAAAGTTTCTGTTTCTTCGCGTGTATTGAGCAACTATAATTATTCTCGTACAATCGCAAATTTTCGCAATTTTTTGATTTCGTTCTTGATTATAACTTGAATGTCAAAAATTAGGTGATAACGAAATTCGATTTTTTTCAAAGTTGCAATAATCCAATCAAATTTCATTGCACATGAATCTCATGATTGTGATTGAATTACCAATTCGCTAATGTTTCGCGAATTTTTTAGTTATCCGTGTATTCAATGCGAAATTGCATTTTTTCTTTAAATTGCGAGTGGTCACTAAAAAAAATCAAGTTTTTGTGAGTGTCTGGATGAAGTCCTTTGTAAATTCAAATGGCTGGTTCTATGATGTGCGTGTTTATTACCCATTGATAGCTTCGTATCGGGGTAAGTGTGTAGCTAAATTTTTCTAATAAATCAATCGATTGTAAAAAGTGTAATTTCGATTGGTGGACCTTGGTTCGACTATTATCGGTAAAAATAGAGAAAATTATGAGCTAAATGGAGCTCAAATAACTTACGGAACCCGTCTGTCATCAGATAGTTTGTGCGTTTATTTTACCTCTTAAAAAACTTTTTTTTTATTGTGGCACAGAACACCGTAAAATTATCAACTGCACTATGCTGTGAGAGAATTATATAAGTTTAACTTTAAAAAGTCATTTTTGACAAACGTTTTATTTTCATATTTTGTTTAATTGATTTTTAGTCATAATTTTAATCAATTCCGCAATTTGATTAAACTCAAAACTTTCGTATAAACGAAATTAAGTTTTTTATAAAACTTGACTTACCACCAAAATATATTCAGATTCACATGTTGAATTATTCCACCGTTGAGTGAGCTTTTTCTCAACGATTCTGCCTACTCTGATTTTGACGTTACGTTTTTTACATACGGTATTAAATATATTTTTCAACAGTGAATATTGTGTATTTAAAACACTTAAGCCTTCGTAAACAAAATAATTGCTGTTCAAGCAGTGCATAGGTTGCTCTTTTGGATTTACAGAATTCGATTTCTTACCAACTCCAATAAATTATTGTGATCGAATGCTCACGCTATTGCTGAATTCAGTCTTCTCGTATGATGTATTGGTCTTCTTTGAATGCAGATAGTAGAGTATTTTATCTGCGACAGAAGTAATACTTTGGTTTTTAATATCCTTATAAAAATAGCTATACCACACATCAATACGATCGCAGCAAATATTTCACCACGTTATTGTTGGTACGCCACACGAAACAAATGACACGTGCACATACTTGTTAAAACGGGAAAATGCACTTCATTGTTTTATTGTTGCGCACGAAAGTTTAAGTTAGTTTCCTGTTTCTTCGCGTGTATTTGAGCGCAATCTAAAAATTATTTCTCGTGAAAATCGCAATTTTACGCAATTTTACGATTGTTTTCGTTCTTCGACTTATAACACCTACATGCTTTATCCGATTGTAGTGAATGATTTTTTCACAGAACCTTAATTTTTAGAATTAATATATTTGTGGGAAATTTGAGTGCAATCGACAAATAATTTCTCATGAAAATCGCAATTTTACGCTTTTTTCGTTAAAAAAACACTTTGACTTGTACACCTACATGCTATATCTTATTGTAATTATTTTTTCACAGAACAACAGAAAATCTGCATAACACATGGCAGCTTAATGCACCAATTACGCTCATCCAACAACGCGCCTGAAAAAGCGTTTGCGAAGCTTCCTAGTTAGTACAATTCTTAAATTGGCGGGCGTTAGGCTGTTTATTTTTTTCATCATATAAATACTAAAGCATATCACCAATCTAAAACTACCTATTACGAAAATCTGACTTGAACACTTCTACTTTATATACACACACACAAATATGCACCACGAAATAACACCCCTTCTGTTTAATTAGCGTCTCCTAGGAAACCGAGTGTTGAATTACAAAAGTAAAGCCTCGTCTATGTAGGCCTATGTATAGGAAAGATGGATGGGGACGTTTATTGGTCAATAGTTTTCTGACCATGGGTCACACGAAGAACGTCGCAATGTTATTTGTTACGGAAGATTTTTGACGGTGAGACCTAGAAAATGATCAAGTTTGACTTTTTTACCGGGTCGTGGAGAACCCGATTTTTATTTTACCCGGTAAATTGACAAAATTCACAACAAATTAGCCTTTGACAAATACATTTTTTAGTTATGCGAGTGAATGCTCCTTCATGTAGTGTTTTTTAACGAATACTTACCAAATTAGTACCAAACAAAAAAAAAACACCAATTTTACATCAAATTACCTATTTATTGGATGAGCGAAGCGAAGACTTCAATTTCACTGACCCCCCATAAACATTTGCTCGTTTTTTTCCTTTTTTTCTTTTTTTATTTTCTGTCTGTTTGTTTGCTCTCTACCGGGCAAACGGCATAATATGCGATCTTGATGAAAATTGGAGGGGACCTTCGAAATCTCTGAACTTAGAGGTGTATTTTTTTTGGGTACAATCGCGAAGAAATATTTCTCATGAATATCGTACTTTACGATTTTTTTCGATTTTTGGTGCGATATTTTCGTGCCACAATTGGGCCGATTCTGACCAAACGGTTGGGGCTACAAGGTTATGGTGATGTAGTACCTTTTGAAAGAAAAAGTTGAAAAAGTTAGCCAGAATCAATAGAAATAAAGCTTTTAATATAAGTTTTTTACGGTAAATAATAATTGACAAGTAACAATAGAAACTTGACAACAATCACCTACAATGCGTAGGCAGCAAATCAAAGCACTTGCAAAAGTAAAGATATCCCACGCAAACTAAAAACTTAAAAAAAGCTCATCCATCAACGCGACTAAAAAAAGCGTTTGCGAAGCTTCCTAGTTAACTATCAATTAACGGGATAATGCCAGTCAGCGATATTCACTTTCAAGTTCGGTATGTGGAGTTGTGTAACTCGTACATACGCACTGTCAACAAGTAGTGAAACCTGGTCAGGGTGGGTGAAAGTAAGGTATTTAAACCCGGGGTGTAGACAACACTTGCCAGTGTGATTCTGGATCTCCGTGCGAAGAAGCAAGATGAACAAGGCGGTGTTTTTCTGTCAGGTGAGTTAACATTTTTGAATGAAAATATATCATTATCACAATAATTTTTGTTTTACAATACGTATATTTAAAAAAATGTAGATTTCTGATTACAAAAATATTTTAGTAATTTATTTATTAATTAATAATAAGTAAATAATAATTGAACGAGCGAAGCGAAGATTTCAATTTCACTGACCTCCCAAAAATTTTAGCTCGTTTTTTTGTTGTTTTTTTGTCTGTTTGTTCGCTCTCTATCGGGCAAACGGCATATCCGATCTTGATGAAAATTGGAGGGGACCTTCGAAATCTCTGAACTTGTGTATTGTTTTTGGGTACAATCGAAGAAATATTTCTCATGAATATCGTGCTTTTACGATTTTTTTCGTTTTTTTTGTGCGATATTTTCGTGCCATTTGGGCCAATTCTGACCAAACGGGTGGGGCTACAACGTTCATATTATATATACATGGACATTAAGGTTATGGTGATGTAGTACCTTTTGAAAGAAAAAGTTGAAAAAGTTAGCCAGAATCCATAGCCCCGACATCCATAGAATCCCGCCGCGTTGATGGATGAACTTTTTTGTAAGTTTTTAGTTTGCGTGGGACCACTTTTCCTTTGTAAGTGCTTTGTGAATGCATTGCAGGTGATTGTTGTCAAGTTTCTATTGTTACTTGTTAATTGTTATTATAAACTAAAAAAACTTCATATTAAAACCTTTATTCTATGGATTCTGGCTAACTTTTTCAACTTTTTCTTTCAAAAAGCAATAGATAACCATTACCTTAATGTACATGTAAAATATGAACGTTGTAGCTCCAACCGTATTGGTCAGAATCGGCCCAAATGTCACGAAAATATCGCACTATAAATCGAAAAAAATCGTAAAAGTACGATATTCATGAGAAATATTTCTTCGATTGTACCAAAAAACGTAGCAAGTCTTAAGTTCAGAGATTTCAAAGTTCCCCTGAAATTTTCATCAAGATCGCAGATGCCGTTTGCCCGGTAGAGAGCGAACAAACAGACAAAAATACAAAAAAAACAAACAAAAAAAAACACCCGAGCTTATTTTTTGGGGGGGTCATTGAAATTGAAGTCTTCGCTTCGCTCATCCAACAATAGAAACTTGACAACAATCACCTACAATGCGTAGGTAGCAAAGCAAAGCACTTGCAAAAGTAGATATCCAACGCAAACTAAAAACTTAAAAAAAGCTCATCCATCAACGCGACTAAAAAAAGCGTTTGCGAAGCTTCCTATATTTTGTCTCACCATATCCTGAGCCCGGCGTTTTAGGGTTCAAAGAAACTAGGATGTCGCCTGCTCTATTATAAAAGATTGTAAACCCGTCCGAATTTGACGGGAAGGATGGGCCTCTCCGTTATAACAAAGTACAATCACATCCGATGCAAGTTGGTTGCAACCTCCCGAGTATCGAAACCACTTGTTTGTAGGCCTGGGTTTAGTGGTTTACTCTTCTTGCTGCGCCTACATTACTATAATGCCGCGCAAGATCAACGTTTTAATTACACTCGCTCCATCAATATCATCCCCATACATGATATAGGGCCAAGGTCGCACTGGACGTGACTTTACTTTACTGCTCTGCGAAGTCCACTTCAGCTGTCAAACTGTGATACGTTTACAATGCGACCACCACAGCCTGCGCTCTTTGAACCCACAAAACGCCGGGCTCAGGATATGGTGAGACATAGTATAGTAGTAAAATTACGTGTACGCAATTGTGGGATTTAACTAATTACTATACATATTGAATTATTTCCATTAGCAGAGGCAGGTATTTGGTGTGAAAATAAAAGTCAATTTTCGTTTTTGTTCTGCCAAAAAGTGGTGAATTGGTGGTGAAAATAATTCAACATCTCTCCTCCTGGCATATTTTAAAATGTTGGGTGTGGGATCTTGCGAAGAACTTGCAGATTGCAATCAAATGTAGTTATGAGAATTCAGAGACAGGTATTTGTGGCGAACTTAATTTGCATATTTGTTTTTGTTCTGCCCAAAAGCGGTAAATTGCAGTTGATATATTTTTTAGAATACGGTATTTAGCGGTGACAATTCGTTTTTACCGTAAATACCTGCCTCTTACCATCAGTAATTTAAATTAAAGTTGTGAGAATATAATTGTATGCTTCTAACATAGGCATTTCTTGTGGATATAATCCGAGAAATATTTTAGTTGAAAATGGCACTTATGTTTTTTCGGATGTATGATTGCAGGGAGTTAGACCAAATACGCTCATCCATGAACGCGACTATTCAAAAGCGGCCTAGTAGGAAATAGTTGAGACTTGGTAATTCAAATAATTCATGCTTCTATCTAAAGGCATATTATGACATTGTGTTAAGAAAACGGGAATCAA
Source organism: Sweltsa coloradensis (assembly GCA_024449915.1). Classification (NCBI taxonomy): domain Eukaryota; kingdom Metazoa; phylum Arthropoda; class Insecta; order Plecoptera; family Chloroperlidae; genus Sweltsa; species Sweltsa coloradensis. The sequence continues at coordinate 191,838 of JAMZAV010000919.1, read as the reverse complement.
GGTGCGCGGAAGCGCACCGGGCCAAGCCACGCGCGGCTCCGCTTCCACTAGCGCCTATTACCGCACGCCTACTTAGCACTTAACACGGTGTCGCCGACGCGAAACCATGAGATAAAAACCTGAAACTTACTTCAATCGATGGGCTTTTACTATGAGATGACCCATTTTAAGTTTCATCCCGATCTGATGATGCGTCTAGAAGTTATTGAGACGTCAAGATCGTTCAAAATGACTTTCTTCTTGGTTTTGGGTAGGGATGGGTGGCTGGCTGGCTGACGAATTATGTATCTTTTTGTGGGCCCTCAATGGGTAATGTTAGATAAGCCAAAATTTGCACCGATGTCAGTTATCTCAGTGGCCATGTGCTTGACAAACGGTAATTGGATTAGATGACCGGAAGCTTAGATAACGCAATTTTTTTTTAAATTTATAACTGCGATGCTCAAACCTTTTAATTATCAATGAGTGAGATTTTATTTTGAATCATTGTAAATAAAGTAATTTTCTCTACTTGGATGCTAACATCCGTACCGTGTACGTTCTAAAAAAATTATTGATATACCATACAAAAATGCAAAAACTTGCAAAAAAAAGGGCCAAGCCGAAAACGAGGAAGATACAAGTGGTTCAACTGCATAAAGTGGTGAGATCTAGAAGTGTGGCCAAGCCCATTATTTTGTTTAAAATAATAAATATATTTGTTCATTATATAATAAATTAATAATATATCAATATCCATATTATTATCTAACTATTATGAAATAAATATATTAACAAAAATAACATAAACATTAAATAAATTTATTGAAACATTTACATGTAGAAATATCAAAATTAACAGACGCCATTCAAAATTAAAAGCTTGGTCGATGGATTTGGATTGGTTATGTTTTGATTAATCAGTAACGACAACCAAGTTAAAAATTCATCGACCAAGCTTTTAATTTTGAATGGCGTCTGTTAATTTTGATATTTCTACATGTAAATGTTTCAATAAATTTATTTAATGTTTATGTTATTTTTGTTAATATATTTATTTCATAATTATAGTTAGATAATAATATGGATATTGATATATTATTAATTTATTATATAATGAACAAATATATTTATTATTTTAAACAAAATAATGGGCTTGGCCACACTTCTAGATCTCACCACTTTATGCAGTTGAACCACTTGTATCTTCCTCGTTTTCGGCTTGGCCCCTTTTTTTTTTGCAAGTTTTTGCATTTTTGTATATTGATTACTATGTCTGAAACTCTGAGATTTGTGCGCGATAGCGTAAGTCAACTAATATTAATTTTCTCGTTTTAGCTCGCTGTCCTGTTGGCCGTGACATGTGGCCAAGTACAAAACCGTCCCATAAAGTTCTGTCTCGGCCGTCAACCGAGCATCCGTGACCCTCGGTTCTACGATCAAAGAAGAACTGCTGAGGACTGAAGCTTTGATCCGACACGAGATGGACCGTCTGAGACAACTGCAGCTGCAGCAGGCGACGCTAGATCATGAGCAGGTGCTGAGGCCTGTCCTGCCCCCGGTGCCCCAGGCGTCGAGGCCCGTTGTCCCCCAAGCGCCCAGGGAGGTGTTTACCCCCACCCTCGCCCCCCGTCCCCATCCCCGTCCCCCTGACCCAGCCTCGCCAAGTGAGCGTCGCCGACGACGCCCTGCACCGCCACCAGGCAGAGAGCGCCCACTACAACTTCAACGCCGCGGTCAACGACGGCATCAACGACAACACGAACGTGCGCGAGGAGACACGGGACGGTCTCAAAGTACGAGGACTCTACTCGTACAGCGACGGCTTCTACAAGAGGACGGTGCACTACGAGGCTGATGAGAACGGCTACCGAGTTGTCAAGTAAGTCAGACGTCATCGACGTTGAAACTAAGTGTATTGTTTTATTGGTTTTCGCAAGCATTTCTTCAATTTCAGTCTTGGATTCTTTGGAGACCCTCCAGCCCCCCCCCCCTTCCACACATATTCAAAGATTACCTTTTGTGCACTTCGTTGAAAGTATGCAATTAGTGAAGAAATGAACTCAATACACATAAAATTGTGAAACAACGACGGAATTCTCAATACGGTCCAGGAATTATTTAAAAAATAGGCTATAAGTGTTCCTTAATTTAGCGTCTATAACACAAAAGCATTATTTTACGGGCCTCTTATAATACTTAAGTACATCTGGATCTGGGGGTGTATTTGTGGTTGGCGAATGTGAGTTCAGTCTTGAAAACGATGTGTTTATTAGTAATGTGGTCAGCAGTGTTATACACATTTTTTTTAAGTTCCCGTAAAATCAAATTTATATTTCTCCCTATAAAATCTATTTGCGAAATATTATAATTTTCGGACGCATTCAATTTCTTAGTTAATACCTATTAAGGAGAATATTCCTTTAGTTTTCACTATTTTTCACAAAATACATAAAAATGAATTTAGTTTAAAGTACAACGCACACTCATGTCAAAAGTCGTATTTTTTCATAATGAACTCGCCACATGTTCTGACATTGAGAATATACTACCTGACTATAGGAAAACGCCAAAGTCGTTGTTAAACGAGTGAGTGAGCCATGTGTTGAGTACCCACGGTAACATTACTTTCCTTCCCCCTACCTTAGGCCTCCCTAGCCTATCATAGGCTAGAGTGGCGCATTATGGCCTTACAGTTGACGCGCCCTTATACCAACTAAATTTAAAAAACCCTATTATTTATACCAATATAATTGTCAAACTTAAATGCAAAGGTTCTCGGGTACTCAACACATGACTCGATCACTCGTCTAACAACGACTTTGGCGTTTCCCTAGTCTAGTTGGCTAAAGCGCCCTTATAGCCGAAATGTGGGAGACGTGGGTTCAATCCCCAGGTCGGGAAAGATTTTGTAATTTCTGGATTGTATTTAAAAAATACATGTTTTGAAATGCATATAACGCAGTGTAGTTCATCATCTGTGACAATACTATGGAAAACATAGCCGCGAAATACGTGTTAATATTGCAAGGTCTACTCAATCTCCGAGCGGAATTTGGAGATACCTTGGGCGTGCAAAATTTGATCCACCTTGGGGATGGCATTTCACGGCCAGGCAAATAACAAACAAAACATATATTTTCAAAATCTTAACCATTGTCGTTAAAATAATTTCTAAACAATGGAAGCCTATTTTTCAATTGATTATTTCTTGTAATTTTAAATCGCAATGGATCCAGCTGATTTTGTTAGCAGTTCTCAGTAAACTCGTACCGGATGTCTGTTTAAAATTTCAGCGCAATCTGTTCAGCGATTCAGCTGATTTTCGACGTACAGACCCACAGACTCACAGAATGAGCGCCGCACTCGTTTGATTTTTTGTATCTCAATACTACATGTTTATTTTCCAATGTCTTTAGATTTACGTTGGAATTGGTTTTGTCTACGATAAATATCATCTGGTTTTACATGCCTTGGTTTCCAGTGTTTCCACCTAACATATATCTATGGTCTTACAAGAAAATTGCATATTTCTTTACCTTTAGTTTTGTTTGGTCTCCCAATAATCTGTCATAAACTACCAACTATATCCTCCCCTTCTCTTTTTACTGTCAGCCTGGACATTCTCAATTCCCACTAGAACCTACACGTCATACGTTTGCAGTTGAGTAATAAAAAAGTTCTTATCAATAAATTTCCGTAAATTATGAACTTTATGATTATTTTTCTTTAAGCCTATTCCAGGGGAACTCAAACTACCAATGAAACCGTTTATGCAATTTTCTAACCTCGTTTTATTCTCACTTTTCAGGGAAACGGTTGATCCCATCGGCAACGGACCTCAGTACAACGACCGTGGGTCCGCTGACGTTTCCTCAAACATATCGGGCTTCGACAACAAGTACCACATTACAACCGACGACATTGCAGCATTGAACCCTGCACTTAAACACCAACACCAGCAACAACACCAACAACAACACCGCATCTAGACCCTGGACCTCTCTCAGGCACGTCGTCACACATTACCACGCCATACAGCTTCAATATGCGCATGCACCAACTTCCGCAACATTTCAATAAAACAATATTATAGTAAGACCACTCATATCAATGTGATGTACTCGAAAACTTATTGTGAATGGACAATTATGATAATCGTTAGGCATACATGGTCACTTTATTGAGGAAAGAAAGAGATGAAGTGCTTTGACCTTGATGATGAGTATTTGTGTAAAGTAAACAATATTAATTGTTTTATCTAAACACTTTAAAGTTCGCCTATTTGTATTATATAATATGTGCAATAATAAAATGAATACAATCTTGTACAGATTTCAAATTATTTACTTTATTTGTATTTCCGAATTGTTAAAAGTCACCGTGTTCTATAGCCCTTAATTTCCCCAGGTACATCATAGTATTATAGCGTCTTCAATATTTTAACATCTCATTTTTCTTTTCCATATTTGTACCATTTTAAACACTTTACCCAGTACCAGTGTTGCTTTCAGTGTTATACAATAGGTCTGTTCTTTTGTCCATCTATTTTTACACCTTTTGCACCTTTGAAGAAATATGCGTTCTTTTGTCCAGGGTTAATTACAGTATTTCTTCCAAAGACGTGTTCTTTTGTCCAGGGGGTAATTACAACTTTTACACTTTTTGCACCTGCTTCTTGAGGAGGTGTAAAAGGTGTAACTATGGAAATTTGCACCAATTTCAAAATAAACCCCGTTATAATGTGTGATTGTTTAATAAATAGAAGATAAAACTGGTAATAATAAAATAATATGGAATAGAATTTCAGAAAATGCTCAAAGCTATGTTATTGAGTGTGATATCTTCTGAAAGTGTTGAATTGAATGACAGTGATGGCAACATAACCTCGAAATTTGCTGTCAAATTACAACAAAATCGTTCTTTTGTCCATCCGTGAAATATTACACCTTTTAACCCAATTTCTGATTCCGAATTTTACACCTAGGTGTAATTACCACAATTTGAGGTGGATAAAAAAACAAACCTATTGTAGTATACGAATAGTCAACGAATCCACGATTTCCAACTTGTAAAAATGATGATTGGGAATGTGAAATATTCTTCAATAATTCACTTTCCAATTTCGCTCGAGATCGTAGAATAACTGACATAAAATATTGAAAATAGTAAATTAATAAAAACGAATACAAGTGTTCATTGGACATAACACTGCTCTTTATCAATATTTTCTTAACTAGGAAGCTTCGCAAACGCTTTTTCAGGCTCGTTGTTGGATGAGCGTAATTGGTGCATTGAGCTGCCATGTGTTATGCGAATTTTCTGATGTTCTGTGAAAAAATCATTACTTCGTTGAAGATTTTTTTTAAATTAAATAAAATAAAATAAAAAATTAACTTAAATTTTAATTTTTTTAATTAATCGTAATTTTAAAAAAGGAAAAAATCGTAATTTTGAAATTTGTATAAGAAATAATTATTCGATTGCGCACAAATTTTACACGAATATATTAATTCATAAAATTAAGGTTCTGTGAAAAAATCATTACAATAGGATAAAGCATGTAGGTGTTATAAGTCAAAGAATCGTTTTAAAAAAGAAAAAAACGTAAAATTTTGATTTTCATGAGAAATTGTTTTTCGATTGCGCTCAAATTTTACACGAATACCTAAATTCATAAAATTAAGGTTCTGTGAAAAAATCATTAAAATCGGATAAACATTTAGGTGTTATAAGCTGAAGAAATTTTAAAAAAAAAATCGTAAAATTGCGATTTTAATGAGAAATAATTTTTCGATTGCGCTCAAAAACGTGGCAGTTCTAAGTTCAGAGATTTCAAAGGCCTCCATAAAATTTCATCGTAATTGGAGTATCGGTTTAGCCGGAATCGTGTTAACAAACACACAATAATATAAACAGAAAAAAAGAAAGAAAAACATTCCGGATTTTTTTCTCCAGTGTAGTGAAATGGAATCTTCGCTTCGCTCATCCAATGATATTTATTCAAATATATTGTTTGACCTCGGTTTTATAGGGCGACTATGACACTGTTATGTTAGTACTTTAGACCGAAATAAAAAAAAGTGACTACACCGGGGATAGAACCCGGGACCTGGCTTTCTGGGTCATGCTCTTACTAACTGAGCTGTGCAGCCACCAATTTAATTCTGTCTAATTCGTGGTCTAGCCAAGGTCCCGGGTTTGATCCCCGGTGTAGGCACTTTTCTCAACTTACATATTATATATTTATTTACACATGCAAATATTGATAAAGAGCTGTGTTATGTCCAATACACATGTTTAAAGAATTAATACCTTCTTCTAGTTTCTTTTATCTAAATACATTCATATTAAGATACTAACTACACAGTCACTTAACCGTTTTTAATTTTCAATGCACGAATAATAGGCAACCAAAATCGCTCTTTGAACAAAACATTAATTTGTAATAAGTACTTCGACTTTTTACATTCGGAAGTAGTTAATTTTAAAAGTATACTTTCTTTTGAAGCATGTTTTATGAAGCGTGTTTCATTCACATTCATTTACATTCACACTTTCTTTTGTGTATTTTCGAATTTAACCCCTACAAGGTGTTAACCTATAATATATTCGGTGTGTTAAAACTAACTATGCCTAGGTTATATACACATCCTGAATTATATTGCATGGCTTTATAGTTCAAACACATCAATCAAAGTAAGTATCATATAATTGTAACTAAGCTCACAGATTCATATTGACATTATATAATTTAAGAAATTTAAATTATAACTTTGATGGGTTATAGTAGAGGTTAATAACCTACATTATTCATTATGATATGAATATTAATAATGGTAATATACCGTAGTTTCACTGTTTTTAATAAAAAATATAGTAGTTACTGTAACACTTTGCGTCGAAAAGGATAATTAACTGCTCGATAAATCTTTCTCTGTGAAGTCTATAGGTTTTATGAAATAAGAAGAAATTGATGAGACCGCGCTTGAACTGTGACTACGTAGCTGTAACGATCCCCAACCATAAGCTGTCGTATAATGTTGCTCTTCCAAAACAGTTGTTCTATATCTGGATGTTTGATGACTGCCGCGTTACTTCATTTCCCTGTGAACGGTGACGCGACATTCAAACATGTTTTCATCCTCAACCGTGATAGAGAGGTCTGATTTGCTCTGCTTGACTCCAGACTCAGAGCTCCCGTGAGCGATGTTGGCGCTACCGGGCCTGTCCATCCATGCCCCTCCAGATATTTTCTCACTACTCTCAGCATCAGTGCTACTGGGCTTGCCCGTCCAGACAATTCCAGAGTCTCTCTTCCTACTTACGGTGTCCGAACTTCCGGGCCTGTCCACCCAGATTCTTCCAGAGTTGGTATTCCTACTTCCAGTCTCAGAACTACTATGAGCAATCTTAGCACTACCAGGCCTGTCCATCCAGGCTTTTTCGGAGCTTCTCCTCCTACTTCCAGTATCAGAGCTACTGGGCTTGACCATCCAGACACTTCCAGAGCTACTCTTACTACTCACAGCATCAGTGCTACTGGGCCTGTCCATCCAGACACTTTCATAGCTACTCTTCCTACTTTCAACGTCCGAACTTCCAGGTCTGTCCACCCAGATTCTTCCAGAGGTGTTCCCGTCGTTGGATGGACTCTGCCTGACTTCTCCATACAGGCTGATACTGGAGCCGACATCTGAGGTGAACCCACTGCTACCGCTATTCACACGTGACATCACCTGTACGGGAGTAAACAAGCTGTGTCAGGGTTTCAGATAATATTCCATCTGAGGGTTTCTAACAATATTACACGCTGGTCCGTCTTTAATGTGTCTGTTACATGTTTTGTTGCATAAAGCTCTACTTATAAAATTGATTGAGGCATTTCATCAGCTGCACGTTAATTTGAGTATTTATATTGGTAATATTACAGAGTTATTATTTTTAAATAATTGTATTTGAACGGAAGAGTTGCACGATGACGGGTATACTCAAAATAGGGACGAAGCTTACCGTAATTATGCAACGCTTGTCCCCGCTTTCAATTCTCCTCGGTGGAGGTGCCGAGTATTATATAGAGTTTCTTCTTTTATTGGGACTAGTCCCACTCCCCTGACCTCCAAAAGCCTGCTAATATCAAAGATAAATGACTAATCTTTGTCAATATCAACAAAAACGCACATCAGTCGGAGGTCATGTTCGGTTTAGATCGAGACGTGACACACGCAAAGACGGACGCATAGAAAAGTGATGCATACAAGGTAGCTTCGCTCACTCATTGTCTACATTTGAAATTTAACAACAATAAAAACAATTATAAATGCGAAAATCGTTTTCGGAGGTCGGTGGTCGGAGGGGAAGATTTTATATATTCTAATTATTAACTCCATCCGTGATGTTGATCCGAGGGTAGAAATTTCTGGAAAATAAACTAATTTTATGTAAACAACCTCTAAAGAGTTATATAACGAGATAAAAAAATATGCATTCAATGGTCAATGTCTACTCTTTCTATAATGTCGCTGTTGCACTATTTGGCAAAAGTTATAATAAAAACTAAACTAGGATATTTTTATTATTTAATGTCGAATAGTGTAGCATGTAAACTGAAAGTCATTATGGCTAAAATATATGGAATAAGCTCCATCCTATACAGCTACGAGATGAAAACAATTAATGCGACGGTCTATCGGTATACTTTCATTTGCAATCACCGATCTTCCCATTAAATGCTGCAAATACCACATGCAATTCAATACACACCTTTTCAACGGAGAGGTCTTCAGTGGCAGAATCTTGCCACCCCGGTGTACGTCGACGGCGTCGCGGTAACGTTGTCTTGGACCCCTGGCGGAGTAGTCTCGAAGTTCCGGAGCTCGGAGGGACAGCCTGTTAGGATAGGCAACAATCATTACGCCATGGAGTTGTAATCCAGTTCGATTACACCATTACACCATGGAATTATAATCCAGCTCCATGATTACACCGTGAAGTTGTAATCCAGTTTCATGATTACACCTTTATGATTAGAGTACCGGTACTATTAAAAAATCCATGATTAGGCCTACACGACACTTTGCTGAAACTAGTGCTATGCTGTCTAAACTAAATGATAGAATATATTTCATAGTTATTTTGCATCTTTTTTTTATAATTTGGGTTTTACATTGACCGCTGGGCCGTGAATGAACGGGATTTGTTTTGTGGTTTGTGGTTTGTGGTACGAGACGATAGCCAACTAGGATATGGAACATAAATTAACATACATTTGCTTGTATTAGAAATTCAAATTAAAGTCGTCAATTATGTGATTCGAAATCAAACACCAACCATTCGAAAACGAAAAAATGAAGTGGTATTGTTTCTTCTGAATTCATTTAATAAATATTGGAGTTATGTTCATGTTGTGAAATACTTTAACTAAATGTTTGACTCAATATGATAAGTAATCATTATTTATATGTGTGCCTATTCGTATATCTTATCGCAAGTATTAACAGTGTACCTACTAGCACTTAGGTAAAACTGCATTCTAATGCTGATTATAATATTCCTCTGACATTGATATTGTTATAACTTTTAATCTCATGCTATAATCTGTACTTCGTTTTGATTGATGCAATGTCGTATCGATATTGATTTATGTTTGAAATACTCAGTATCACATAAACCACCTCATATTGATGTCGATTGAATAAATGAGTATACCCATGACGATATTGATACTTTATTCCTTTATAATAAATTATTTTAATCCATTATTTGATTAATAGAAAACGCTCTAATTTTATTGGTGCAATTGATCTGACTATGATATTGTGATATTGTTATATTGATATTTAAACTATCAATATTCATCAATTATATTAAAATAGGGTAATAATACAGATTTATATAACTATAATATTACCACATTTCATTCGTGTTCTTATACGGAGATAACATGAGAAACTGTCGTAGTCGTAGGCCTACCTTAACCTAAAAGTCATTCTTATGACGTGTACTGACGTAAATCACTGGCCAATCATAAACTAGATCCTGGAAAGTACATTATACTTATTCAGGCACACATGCACATCCAATATTTTTTCTTTTTTTTCTTTTCTTTTCTTTTCATTCTCCACCCTTTTTATATTTGATTCATTCATTAAATGCATTTAATATCATTTTTATTTGTTACCAAAATTGTTGTGTTTAATGCATTGTTGTTGTAATGCTACTATTTCAAATATTTACTTAAATGTAGTTTATTGTTGTTTCTGCATCTATGTAATTAGATTTATTTTGTTGTCCTCCTTTGTAAATCAGTTTTTATAACTAAATAGGATAGACGTTAAATAAATAATACTAAATAAATAATAAATACATAAATAACACTCGGATATTATTCTAAGAAAACATCTAGGGACAAATATTGTTTCTCTAACCTTGCCATGTCGAAACATCCAATGATAATAAATTAACGATAATTTATTATCATAATATTTTATGTGAAAATAAGAGGTAATGTCGATAGTTAAAATCGCTTCGAGGCAGAAGCAGAACTTTTTGAAATTCGAACAACTTAATTTATCATAATAATTGACAAGAGCCTCGGTGTTTGGAGCCGAAAGTTCTTAGTGCAAGCCATTTTAACGATAATTGGTATCAATCAAAGACTATATCCAAAGCATGATTTAGCTTTAAAACTGTAATCATACTACCCAACTCATAGGAAATGACAGTGATTGGCTGAAACAGTTCAGTCTTTCCGTTATGATAGCAGCAACATGGCAGTCTTCTGTTCAAGAGCACACATGCCCTGTATCGGCCTTCCTGCCTTATGGGCAGGTAAATGATTAAATCCCAATTTAATATAATAGTCTTCTGTTGGATTAATGTGATGGAACACAACCATCCCCACAAATATAAATTAATAAAAGGTTTGTTTTGTGTGGTGGCCCCGATAGCTCAATTGGCAAGAACATAGTTACGTAGGCATACTCAGCATGTTCTTTGCTTGTAGCTACCTCCATAATAGCGAGTATCATCTTGGGCATCTTCTTCGGGGTGACCTTGTTACCAATGATCACCCCTAACCCCTCCGGAGCTTCGGCTTTCTCCTTGGCCTGACTCTCTCGCACCAGCTCTCTGAAACAAGACTCAAAGTGAGCACGTGCATCACAAGCTTTGAACGTCGTGCTCTAGGAAACTACAAGGCGCTCACTGTGCTTTAGCCTGCAAGATGCGCTGGGCGTCAGGGTGGTGCTCGATTGCTTCGTTCAGGTCAGACTTGCTCAGCACGAATAAGTTGGAGAACCCGTGCGATCTGGAAATAGATACAATTAATTAAATGTATGTATGGATTTTAAATTATCACCACACGTCACTACATATGGAGCACGGGCGAATCCACTTTCTAAATCAATTTCAATAACGGTGCACGATATGCGTGAAATAATAATAACTTGTGGGGCTCCACATAAGACAAACCTAAACGTGGATTTCGATCTAGATAGACCATCTAGAGAAGATCATACAAATGTTACGTTATTTATTTTCTCATTATTGGCCAATGCAGAGGTTTTGAAAGTATTGTTTTCAAACCCTGCAAGGTCTACAAGCAGTTACTTTTATGTTACGATACATCAAAGTGAATGGGAATAATTATTATTTGTTTATATATTTCAAATGTATTTTATTTACTTTGTAAGTTTCACAAATTCAGGTAGTACAACATAAACTATGATACGGAATAATAAGCGGAATGTATTATTCTGGATTGTTTGATATCAATGCGCTATATTACAACTGCAGATCCCAACGAACAATGCCGTCATGGATAACGATCCTCCTTGATTCATGGTGGCTCTCCTCCGGTTGTTTCCTGCTATTACTTGATGGTGGCTGTCCCCCGGTTGTTTCCTACTATTACCTGATGGTGGCTGTCCTCCGGTTGTTTCCTGCTATTACTTGATGGTGGCTGTCCCCCGGTTGTTTCCTGCGAGCGCCAGGAGGCTGATCTCGCCGAAGACGGAGCCTTGAGAGAGGGTAACAAACACGACCTCGTCGTTCTCACCCCCTACAACCTGAACCTGCCCGCTCAGCACGATGAACATTTCCTTGCCCACTTCACCCTGTAAGTGGCAGAGAAAGAGCACATCGTATTACATATTTCATTATATTTTACACCGGCGGACAGCTCAGGCCCAGGCCTCGTTGTTCTTACAACTATTTTGAACATATATTTTATTTCGTTTAATTGAAACTAAAAATGAGTTGAATTACGTCGTGGTCACAGATTAGACTATTAACAACTGAATTGAATAGGTCATTAAAGAAAATTAAGTGTCCGTTTCATTACTCGCCTTGCGGATAATGTAGTCCTTGGGTAGAAAGATGACCGGCTTTAGTTTCAGCACAATGTCTCTGAGTAGGGTCGCGTCGCAATCCTTGAACAACTGAACCTTGCTGAGGGTAGCGATGTGGACGTTGATGGCCACGTCTGTCTTCAGCTTTAGAGGAAGCCACTCTGTGATGCTGCGCTCGTCTATACACAAATTAAACAGATCAAGATTCGGTATTTGCGCTTGTCAAATTAACCGTTAGTTAATAAATATCGGTTGCACGCAGAAAAAAATCATTGCATAATATCAGTGGGTCGGGGTCACGGGGTAGAAAAACCGTAGGGTATAAGCGCCATTCAACACGTGACCCCGACCCATATCAGTACCCGGGTATATTCTACAGTAATGCGCAATGCATAATTGACCTTGCCTATTCCATAATTCCACCTCGAAGATAAGCAGTAATATTAATATGTATTTATTTAAGTAATATTAAGAACAACAGTATGTACCACATCTTTTTCACGTCTTCTAGCACCATCATCTTCTTGGGTGGTGTATGAAGAAAATTCCCGATCAAATGTTGTAACGTTCTGTTGGCTTGAATATGCATAACTATAATTTATATATTTACAATTTGTCAACAAGAAGTATTCTGTGTGATTACATCGTTACTCATTTTCAATAATATCCATTTCTGGAAATAAGAAGACGCTTACTACAATAATAAGGATGCATATTTCCCATTTGAAGTAATTGAATCCTCACCTAGAGTTCGTTGTTGAGCCCATGTGAACGTGAACCAGAGTTTCACTCTGTCTTGCAGCTCCTGGGGTAACTTCTGCGAGCGCATGTAGTTCACTGTGGTGTCCACAAGAAACCTGTATTCGTTCTCCACCGCCGTCGCCGTCACCACGATATCCCGCATCTACAAGACACACACGTTGGCGTTTAAAGAAACTTGCTTTTGGTGTTGGCTAAACATAGCGTGTTCAGTGTGTGAGGATTGTACATCGGTCGCAAAGGAAATATATTATTGTATGACTGCATGGTATATGTAATGATAAAAAAGTGGATGGAAATTTGATCGTAGTTCGTGTTAGTGTATTTGGATTAAGGGCGCGTCAACCGTTAGGTCATAATGCACCACTCTAGTCTAGAGGATATGGGGAGAAGGGGCCATGCTGGTCAGAACCAGCCACGGGTAGGGGGAGGAAAAGGGGGATTCTCACGTCGCGGTCGTCTTCGTCTTTGTCATCGTCGTCGGGGAGGTCGTCAAGGGAAAGGGAAGGTGTCCCCGACGACTATTGCCAGAGCTCGCCTCTAGTTTTGGGGAGTAATATATTCCGCTCTTACGAGCTGATGTTTGCGAGGTGGACTTTTTCAACAGAGCCATGCTCTGGGCCAATTCTACCCCGGGCCCAGACGGGTCGTAGTTCGTAGTATCAGTTATCACTTATATATACATCACAATTACCACGTATATGTAGACCTATTATCAGTGGTTAGATATGTGTTCACCCTTTCTCTTACTAAACGTTATAAAACTATCGATCTCGGTCCTTGAGTGTGCATGCACTCGTTAGGAACTGTGGATATTGGTGTTTGTGCATGTCGAAAGTGTGTATACTGTATACGTAACCTGACCGAGAAGCATGGCGAAAACGAACACCCCCATCAGCCACAAACAAGCCATAAACACCATTTCATGTTTGTTGACGGGCTTCGGGTTTCTTCCAATAGACGTCGCTGTCTTCGTAGCAAAGAAGAAACACCGCAAGTACCTAGGGGAAGACGAGGGTCACTGTTACTGTATGCTTATATAGTTGAAAGACATACGGACAGACAAACACTCACGCGTTCCCCTCGCCGTTGTACGTCCAGCTGTTTAGCCCGATGCCTTCCCAAGCTGAGAACGCGTAGTACATACACGCGTTGCTGTGGATCATATAGAGCATGTATATGACCGCTCGTCCCACCCGCACCATCACCGGCTTCGGCACCTTGCTGTCCAGGCGATTGTACAACTCGTTGAACGTCCCGAACTGATGACAGATCAGATCAACAGGATGTCACTCAAGAACATTGAGCTGCCGTTTATTGTTTAGTTCTAATGTAAATGTATGTATTATCATATTACGAAGTCCCTCACCTTCAACATCCTCGGAAGTCGAACGATGACCAGATTAAATCCAAACGGGATGTAGAGCAAATCCAGCGGAAGGAGCGACAACAAATCCAACTGCGGCCAAAAACAAACTCTGAGTTATTGTGCAAGCTAATTCTTAACTTAACGTGATACGAAAGCAAACTTAAGTAGGACCAACAAATTTGAAATAGGTACTCATCATCAATCATCGACCAAGGACTAACATTAATAAGAAACTGGCAGACAATCATACTAAAGAATGTAAAACACTTTGGATAATGTATTCCGTCAGTATTACGGGTATTGGGAACAAATATTTTTTCTGTCTCAAATCTCTTCCGAACCAAAGCATAGGCCAAATGTATGCTAGAACTGAGCGCTTCTTCGATAGTATAAAAATGGGATACATATCTATATATGAAACTTAATATCAGTACCTTGAACTCCGGTGTACTTAAGTAGTTCTTCCGCATGCGGGCAGACTCTGTGACCCAAACCCCTTGGTCCAAGAACATGACTCGCGGCCTGAAGATTATCATGTCGAGGATGTAGATGAAGTCGGCCGTGTAGTCGACGGCCAACCAGTAGGGGACGCTGCTCGCTGTCTGATAGGGGAAGGTCGACCTCAGGGGGATGACTGTGGCGTTGTAGAGGAAGCAGACCGCAACCACAGACAGCCTGATCTCTATATGTTTCTGTACCCCGAACAACCCTCGCGTAATATAATTTAGACATGCGGGAGGTTGAATGTCTGTCCAGTTGCATATTGCAGCACTTTACTTCCACAATGATTTCTGCACTAAAAATGAACAAAATAATACTTTTCACAATTTGAGGGTTATAAGATTTTAATTTGTATACCAATTATTGTAATTACTCATTCCTTTTACGGTGGCATACTCACATTGAATTACATTTTGTTTTCTTACTTGGTTTTGTTGAGTTGATTATAAGTTAGAGTTAGGTAGTGGAAGTAATTTTGTGTTGGAATATTATATTTTATCATTATCAATTATTGAGTATTCAATTTTCGGTAATGAACCAAATCTGCATCACCTACGAACTCTGGTAAGGTTTATACATCTCAAAACGCAATCCTTTAATTAAACTATTGTATAATAGTTTAAAATAATGTATGTAGGAAACCTGCCCAGGGTGCAATTCTCTTCAGGTGTCTAACTAGGTATGTTGCGGATAGGACAATTGTGAAGGGATGTCCGAGGGCTGTTGGAGAGGACTCTATCCCTTGCATTTGCATTATAACGACTGAGGAAAACCTCGGAAAAAACTTTCAGTCATCCGGATTTCCGGTCTCGACGGGATTTGAATCCGGGACCTCACGAATCAGAGTTGCACGCTTAACGCTCGAGCTAATTATTCTTCTGGTGTTGTACCTTGCGGGTTCATTGATCCTGAAGGTTTTAGATTCTTGATCCAAAGCCACCAGACGCGCCATCGTGGTGGTGTAAAGTCCGCGGCTAGAGGGTGGTCGTCGTCGGCGGCTGCGTCGGGTGCTCGGTCACTGACCGGGGGCGGCTTCACGGCATGGCCGACTGCAAATATTTCGTAGACGATTATTAGTTATTACTTTACAGATTAAAATAAAATTGTTTGGTGGAAATTTTTTCGAACCAGGTCCCATCATCGACAAAAATCTTCCACACGAAATAACATTGCGTCGACCTATGCCTGGACCTGGGAGAATGTTGGTCAGAAAAAATATTGGTCATTATTGTCGTATTCGTCTGCCGTTTCTGTTCTATATGCTCTAGTATCTATGCGAAACATAAAATAAGCATAAAACAACGTGACAGAACAGCCCGATCAATAAATAAAAATATTAACCGTTATTGACGTATTGCCGTTTCTGTTCATTGGTCTATAGTGCTGGTATCTATGCGAAACGTGAATTAATAAGCATAATATATCGCAACAGAACAGCCCGATCAATAAATATGTCACAAAAATCAAAATAAGCAGCTGTTTAAGCCGATTTAACAATTTTACAAATATCAGGATCAAAAAGCTTAGAAAACAGTGTAAATCACCATCATCAAATCATCTTTAGATGATAATTTTCATTTAGTATTTGGCTTTAGAATAATATGTGCTCAAATACATTTTTGGTGTAATAAACCTTTCAACACATTATATTTTTCCCAGTTTTTCCTTGATATTTTGTAGGTATATTATACCATAATACTGGTCGTGACGTGATAACCCCATCTATTGCTAAATAAAATCCATGAAATATCCACACAATAATATTAGAGACCAACAACAATGTGTAATATTTATTTTATACACCAAAACATTGTCATAGTAGGCCTATACGTGTTTGGCCGGTATTTGGTTGATGCTGGATTCACATAGCATACCATAAAGTTATAAACATTACTCTTGTAGATACGATTTACGGAACTAAAGAACAGAAACAGATTTTTGAAACTGCTATAAAACTTAAGTGCTATTAAACCGGCTGTAGTGTTCAGTTCGCTGATGGCAATTTACAATCCTGTTATTGCTTCACTCGTTCGGAAGCATTTTATGAGTTTGAGTGACCGCTACGCCAGCGAGCAAAGATGATTCGAGGCTCTCGGTTAGAATCGTAGGCCTATACCAGAGGACACTGAACTGAGTAACAAACTTGTTCCAATCATTTCACGGTATCTCAACTCACCCCTTGACCAATCCCCAACATCAAGGTCAAAATTGGCCTGAATATTGAAATTTTACAAAACAAAACAGTGCAAATGCAAAATACTAATGTTGTTAAATGAAGTCAAACCAGTCCGTAATCAATAAGAAACTTGTAAACGTTTATAACGTACACAATTAAAAACATATTTTGTTGACTTGATAAAGCAGGCACTTCTTAGAACATTTTTTGGTGTACTTTTTTACACTAAAAATTTCTAAAAAGCCAAAATATCAACAACAAAAATAATGATAAAAATTGTACTAGTTTGTCAAGTCATACTGTAACATTCCATTGTATAATGATGGCAACTGCAATATGTGATGTGTTCTGGCACTAGCAATGTTTTTACTCATCCGAAAGTGTTCAACCAGTTTAAGGAAGCGGTTTAAAAAAGGATTAATAAAATCATAATTATAGTTGATATTGCCACAATGAGTTCACCTTTGCTGCCTGCTGTGGACGGCGTGAGTGGGAGGTCAAGCCTCTGGCGGAACTTCTTGGAGCGATTCCTGAAGGCGTTGGCGAGATCTCGTAGACGTTTGGGCACTTCCCCATCGTCGCCTCCCAGTCTGCCGCTGTAACCATCACATGTGTGCATGAGAGAGATCTCCCCCTCCCTCTGCACTAAAACGAGCAACACACATGACCGGCTCTTAATCCTAACATTAAAAGTCCTCACTAAGTCAGTATTTTACAATATTAAACAAATTATTTAGAGGGGAAACAGAATAGGCTTACATTGTAATTTTGCTAAAAATCAGGTTACACCAAGTTTTAAATAATTGCAGTTAATGCATTCTCTATATACTTGTGAATTTTGTACTACTTGGTATAAATATAGATGTACAATACTAGGTTCTTGGATAAAATCGCGTCGAAATGATGAACCAGTGCAGAGACTGGGCGTCAACCGACGTAGGGTGACTGTGACTTCACGAATGTAAAAGTCACAGTGGTTGGTACGCGCGTGACCGCCTCCTTATATACCTGGAAAGGTGCGGGGCGGCGAGGTAAAATCTAAAACCATGATCTCGTCCCGACTCCCTCTATGTAGATATATATATACCCCGGTGTAGTCACTTTTTTAATTTCTATCTAAAGTACTAACATATATATATATATATTTATTCCGTTGGTCCAATTAAATGTTCGTAACTTATTTTACATATAAATCAATAATCAATTCAAATTCGAACTATATCACTCAATCAATCTCATTCTCATGTAATATATTTGATAATATTTTATTGATTGGCCGACGATTGTGCTCTCATCTAGTGATTATGTCATATGAATTTTCTCATTTATGTTAATGTTAGTCCATTCCAAATTCCAATCGTCCGAGGAGATTGATTGTCGAAATTGAAAGAATTTACACCTTTTTACATTATTTTTTTTTACTGTGAACAGACCTCTGAGTAAAATATTTTGTTCTATTTCCGGTGGTCGGGTATCGTTCAAACACGATCATGGAATGAAGGTTATTAATAAATAAATATTCAAATGTTTTTATGTTGCTTATTCTTGAGTCGATCTTTCAGGTTCTTTAATACACAATCGGAATAATAATAATAAATTTTTGTGGGAAACAGGGTTTTGTGTATGCCCCTTTATAGGTATATTGGAATCAGAACAATTGTGAATTGGATGTCCAAGGGATGTTTAAGAGGACTCAATCCCTTGCATTCGCATTAACAACTGAGGAAAACCTTGGGAAAACCTTCAGTCAGGATTGCCGGTCTCGACGAAATATGAACCCCTGGGCGGGACCTCCCTAATCAAAATCACGCGCTTAGCGTTCGAGCCAACACTGTCGGTCACAATCGGAAAAATATGTATCAATATGTGCTGATACTTTATGCCCATACTAGACTTTTAGGTATTTTAACTTTTTCTGAATCTTCTGAAAAGTAGTACATGGTAAATGACCGATAAGTTTTGGACATAAAAGTCCATGTGAAGGAACTACAATAAAACTCGTCGTAAAGCTGGTACTGACCTTAGACTGAGGCTGGCTGAGGACTGAGAGCTGCTGCCGCTAGTTCTTCTTCTCAGGACCTCCATCTCCACGGGACTCGATGCCCTATTAGCTACAGCCTCGCTGACTGGAAAGTCGTCGGAACAATTCGAAAATACTAGGGATGGGGGAAGAATGTTAGCTTTGTTAGTAATATTCCGAAACATCCCGTCAAAGTTATTATTTCTGTACAATATTCTGTCTGATAATTTTATAAAGTCATTCAAACTTTTTGGTATACTTATATAACATAAAATGTAGGTGTTTACTAGTAAACAGTTATCCTTTAAAGTTTAAACAAAATTTTGTTTTAGATTTTATCGTCTTGCCTGTAAGTGCAACATATTGGATTGTTGAACAAGTTTGAATTAATTACACGAGGTGGGTTTGTTTAGAAATATCACCGAACAATACGGGTTTAATTACTAGTATGATTTCCTATTCTAGATAAATCAAAACTACATTTCAATTTTGAGACAGTGAGTCTTTTGTATAGTGTAATGTTCGTAATACTGACGTGTAGCAACAAAAAACAAGCCATCATAACAAGTACAGAATACACATTACTAAGCAATGTAATTGTGTAGTATCGCTGGTTATTCTGTTTTACAAAATGTGAGTTAATTTTGCTCAGTCACCAAATAATACTCTTCACCACTCACGTAGCTCTACACAGTACATATTTACTTATTTAATTACTCTGTACATTATATCCGATTAGTTTGTACAATAATGCACCAAGTCCACAACATTTATACATAATTTTATTGTCGTTTTATAGTTTGTCAAGCCGTGATAGTTAGTTGATGGTTAGTGATAGTTGTCATGATATTGTTTTCCGAAATCTTCTTCGGAGAGAAGATAATGAATATAATATAAACACAATCGTTTCACGGAGATTTAGAAACTATGCTATAACGTGAGTTCCAAATTATTCGATTACTGTGAATATGCTTCACATGACGTAAACTATAGTTGTCTACTCAGAAATACAGTTTCTGCCATTTGTAAATTGCTGCGCTCATTCTATAAGTGAAAAAATAAACGTATTTTTTAATATTGTACATCATAAGCTCCGTAAATATCCTAATCTGGTCGTACAAGCAACTGTGCATTATCATTCAAGTCGAATTACATGCAATGCAACAATAAATAACAGCTATTTGTCAAGGTCAATAGTAGTGGGGATCCCAACCAAATTCCCAAATTTGGGGGGATCCCTCAACATCCGAACGTGATTCTCGTGTATTGCAATACTAGAAACCATTACCCTGAAGTGAAAATAAAATAAAGTAGAGATTTTTAATTGGAACCAAAATGATTTTCTATATCCCGATGGACGCGGACCATGTATTGTATTACATGATGGCTGTTTTCATGTGCCTTGGTATCTAACCATAGCTCGTGGGCACGACACCGACAAAACGTGGGTTCGAGCACCGACTGAAGTGCTTGTTGCGCTCTTTTATAATCGCCATCATTATCATGATCCCCTTCTCCGACCCTGTAACCCTGTGAGTTTGTGTGAACACTCCGAATCTAGGTATGCAACTGAAATGACCTAACGTGAATGCGAGTGACGCCCAGACCTGTGGGCCCAGGGTGAGGCGCAGACAGAGACAGGCTCAAGTCCTCCGCGGACGAGGAGTCAATGTCCACGGACGGTGACCGCGACATCGGCGGCCTCTTCCCTAGACTCGCAGCGTCCAACTGCTCCGGATGCACCACCCGCTGGAAACAAGATCATCAAAGTTCGTCAGGTTGATGTCATGTCCATGGAATCCTGATATTTCCTCTTGATTATCCACAGTGTGGCTCAAAAACACATGATAGTGCTACATATTATGACGTATATTTGTCACTTAAGGCGAGCCTACACATTTAAATGTAGTGTGGCTGCCATATCAGAAAAAATGAAATGAAAGTTTTGAATTACAATATTTAATTTTTCTAGCGCCCCTTGCTTAGTGTGAGCCGTGAAATATGTGTACTCGCAGAGGATTGTCCAATGGGTTTTGAAACGGCGACCTCACGAATGAGAGTTTCGGGTATTCCTTGTAACTTGTAAGGTACCTTAATTCAGAGTGTGTTTTAAAGTCCCTTTGTTTCGACTTTTACAAATAGGGGGGTGGGGGGGGGGGGTTTCTATCTTTGAGTGCAAGCTCTACGTTCTTGTATTTTAAATGTCCTATAAAATTAAGTTAAAATTCGACTACACTATTTTTTGACGCGGAAATGGGTATTAAAATTTTAGTTATTGGTCAATACCCGAATTATAAATTATTTCATTAAAATTGAGAGCGATTTAGCTTGGCACTAGTAAAAATTAAATTATTTTTTCCCCGAACAGTGACTTTAGTGAATGTCATTATTTACTACAATTCAGAAATTAAAAAAGTCCGCCCCAACCGGGAATCGGACCCATCCCATCCCTCTTACCTTCTTCTTGAGGGAGATAGTATCCATGATGTGGTTCTGAGCACGTCGGCCCCGGGACTGAGCGACCGCACGCAACCTCCCCTAGGCGGCGCCAGGGGACGCTTCGGCCATCGAGCTACGCTGCCTACCGCAATTACGATTATTAACCTATTACGAAACCAAACTCATTTGGCTTAGGGCTGAGGGAATACACCGACTAATGGCGGCTATTTACGAGTTGACTTTCCAGAAATTATTTATCAAGCTAACAGTCGTGACCTAGCTTCAACTACGGCCAATGCTCGTTGGGAGATCAATAATACAGGATCACTAGACTTAAACATGGACCATAGTTACTATCTCGGTACACCTGGCTCATTCACAGCAGTCGGAATAATTGTCATCCAACTAATTACTTGTTTTATATTTCTTATGTTATTGTGTTTCCACCTATAGGAACTTATTTTTGTTACATTCAGGACCCGGGGTCATAGCACATCCAGGACCCCAATGCATGTATTTTGTTGACTTAACTTAGAAGAATGTGTTGATATCAGTTGAAGGCTATTCAATATTAGAGAATCGGTATTGAATTAACTAATTGAAGATGCACTGTATATACACCGAGGAGAAAATATCATCAACATTACAATAAAAATTGAGGTACTCTTCCTTCTGATTTATAGATAACATTTTGCAAATCAACAATCGATTAATGAAATGTACCAAGTCGTCAAGAGTGCAGAGAAAGTCTAAAAACTTATTTATTAAATTAAGATCGTAAGGCGTGCATTTCTTACACGCTTTATTTATATAAATTCCGTAAAATGTATTTTGTGTACTTCTGTTTTAGTTTGAAATTATTTCTTTCGTTTTATCATTAGTTTTGTACTGAATTATACCCCATTCAAGTCTTGTAATAGGTGAATTAATAATAAATAATTCACGCACACATACATGAGTAGGCCTATGTCCAAAATAGGGAGCGAAGCTAATTTAAGCAACAAGGTCGGAGAAGAATACCAATGAAATAATTAATTTGCGTTATTTCCATTGTTTGTTAAAATCTAGTTTGGTGGAGGTGCCGTGTCTAGGGATAACATACACACACACATAACAAAAACTTGTAGAAATACAGCCAAACCTTACACACTCAAAAGGAATGAGATCTAAAAAAGGGCCAAGCTCATCTACCCTTCCACATAAACGTACAGTGTCCCATAACAGCATCCTCGAAAAACTTGGCAAAATAGAATTTGCGATTATTAATTTAACGTAATAGTTTATCCAAGTTCTTTTTTTCTAATTAATTTAAACGTAATAACATGCAAATTCTATTTTGCCAAGCTTTTCGAGGATGCTGTTATGGGACACTGTACGTTTATGTGGAAGGGTAGATGAGCTTGGCCCTTTTTTAGATCTCATTCCTTTTGAGTGTGTAAGGTTTGGCTGTATTTCTACAAGTTTTTGTTATGTGTGTGATCTCATTACTTTTTCAAGTTCCATTACAAAATTATTTGCTAAAATATAATATTTTTATCAAAGTTGATTTAAATTCTATGGTATTAGCAGTAACAATATAGGATGTAAAATATCTAGACCCGGATTCATGTACATCCTGGGTATAGGTGGTATAACCATGGTATAACGACGGTATAAGGACTGGACCCCAATTCTTGAGTTCGTGGGAGATGAGTTGAAAACGCAATTTGAAAACGAAGTCGTTTTCGTTTTCGAAGGAATTGGTATTCTTGAACGGTATCGTGGAAAACGTCATGGGTTGTGAGTTGAAAGCATTGATATTAATTAAACCCCTATAGTAGGCTAGATTAGCAGTCTCCTATACCTCCGCACAGGCGCGAGCGTGGCAAATTGAAGACTCAACCGGCCCATTTCAAGATGGCGATTTGGTGTTTTAATTTATGCTTTTTTAATGCAATAAAGTATTTTACTGGATTGTTTGATATGGTTTTAGCTTGTGCAGCATGGTATTAAACAAAAGAAACAATACGAAGTGATTGCATAAGGGAATTTAGTAATCATTTGGTGTTAAAGGCTAGTATGCTTACCTGTCAACCTGGCGGCAATCTTGAGAACTATTTGGCCACAAATCGCTCCCATTTGATTAACATGTAAACTGTCATTTTAAGATGGCTTCTAATTGTACCGGAAGTGGACCACCGACTGCTGGTCTAGCCAATTATATAGGATGTATATGGTTGAAAGAGTATCACGAAATCCAAACACTTTAAAAAGATTTGCGTATAGCAAAGAGCTCGAAAAAGTTCTATATTTATTCTAGATGGCAGTGCCTTCATAAACGCGGGCCAATCGAAAGACAAGTTGTATGAAATGATTTGATTGTTGCAATTATGTAACAAACAGTTGAGCAAGTTCATATCAGAACAATGTTGTGCTGGCATAGGGTTGGCTAGGCTTGTCAAACATGTAATGTAAGTATGAATTTTACTAGTCCTATAGCCAAATGGAACTTTAGACCTACACTTTTGCATTATAAATAATTTTTCCACATCTGGGCCTAGGCCAGGGACGGTTTCTGATTTGTTTTATGAGAGTATAATGACACCTTTTCTCGTTCCACACAAAGAAGAAAAATTTTTAAATGTCCGCTATTTGTTTACGTATCGCACTTTCCTGCCTAACTCTGCTTATACCGTCAACAAGTGTCAAGTAACTATGGTTACTTGTTGATTGTATGCCAAGTGTTTAAGGCTTATTTTAAAACCTTTATTTGGAAGCCTCCAACAAACTTTTTCAACTTTTTTTTTCAAAAGAGACTATATTTCTATAACCTTAATGTCCATGTAAAATAATGAACATTGTAGTCCCACCCGTCTGGTCAGAATCGCGGGCCGACGTATTAGATGTTAGCAGTAGCAGTAGTAGCAGTAGTAGCAGTAGCTAACATCCTTAAAGTGATTTTGAGCATGTTTCAAGCCATTTTTTCACCAAGAAGGAATAATCGTTACCCCATAAAATTTGGCATGTGTTTGTCAGTACCTAAATCCCCTCGATTGTGATAGTTTTCAAGTTCACATCACGTTACATGACGGCTGGGTAACACCTCGAAATCACCCCAACTCTGCTTGGTGTATAAGGTGCTTGAGTGTGTAGCGCACCGCGGCTTGGCTGCGGCGCCCTAACGGGCACCTAGATACGTTATGTTTGTGCATTGCAATCTCGTTGTTGGTGGAGGTGCCGGGTATTTTCATGGTTCCCAGATTCCCAGGGTCACAAGAACCAGTCTGCACAATCCTTGTTGTAGGGCAATTACGACAAGAAACGCATGTAAATCAGAGGTCAATGTTGTTTTTTATCGGGAGACGTGACATACGCACAGTCTGGTGGACGGTCGGATTGAAAAGTGATTCTTATAGGGGATCTTATCTCCCTAATAATATTAGTATACGAAATTAGCAATACTATACAATAATAATAATAAATAATAAATAATGTTAATTCTGAAAGCCAACTGGTCGTACATATAGAGATTTAAATCTGACGAAACTGGAATTTTAAACACATAATACAAGAAATTAAGTAATAAAGTGATATTTATATTATAAACGTATTTAGTTATATCGCGTTCACTTCAAGCCACATCTTCTTCACTTTCAGGTAATACTTTCCTATATCTTTATTAATATATTTATTCATTATGACTCATATCCGAAAGTCTTAAGTACGTAGTGAGCTTAAAAAAAGTATCTGTATGTAACAAACACGCATTCGCTGCACGAATGGTATTCAATCGATGAAATACTACTTTATAATACCGCGATACTCATCTTGACAAGCGCGATGTGGTAACATTCCAAGAACAAATTAGGCACACAGAATAAGTTAATTGTTCCCTGTTATAAAATCACAAATCGATTTACCTTTCCGTCACTAATCATCACTTTCGCATACATGTGAGACATAGGATGAATCTAAGAGTAACTTATCTCAATCAAAATCATGTATCCTTTAGAGAAAATGCATTTCTTAAAACCTCATAGGTAATTTCAAAACAAGGTCTCAACATTAAAAGAAATCTGGAACAAGGTACTCCTATCGGCGTATGCCTATGCAATTAATTTACCGTTAATTGGTGAAAAGTAGGAAAACGATCGAATTGAGGCTACGTTGAACGATGTGTGCAGATCTTTTTACACATCTTTTGGTACTCGAACTATAACTACGGGATACCGTATACATAGGGTAGCACATCTTATAGTATGCTCTTTATGGGCTTATGAATAAATCTATGGCGGTTGGATGAGCTTGTATAACATTTTTTGTAATGTTAAACTACCATTTAAAATAGTTTGGCAGCTAATTTCCACATACTTTTCGGACCACATTTTGACCTCTAATTTTCACCCCATAATTTTAAAATTTTGAAGGTTGTTTACGAAGGATATACTCATGTCGCGTTTAGAGAACGTAACCATTTCATATTGTCTTCTACTAAAGCTTAAAAGATTTTTACATAAAACCTTCGGTGACCTATCTGCTGTCAGTTATTAAAAGAACTAAACAATAATCTGAAAATGTGCCCTGACCCGACAAACACATTCTAACGTGAATATTTGTACAAACCACAACCCCCAAGTACAATAAATAGAGATTGAAAGTGATCCAGAATAATACTCTGCATTCTGCATTAAAACCTGGTTTCAACTAGCTCACAGAACAGTCTAAAATATGAGTGGTATTTCATTAACATAATTTGCCTCATTACTGAGGAACAATTTTTCACTTCAGTCAGGATTGACGGTGGTAAAAATTGATTTGAAAACTTCCAATCAAAATAGAGAAATACTATGAAATTGAACGTATTATATATTTATTTAATATGTTTGACCCCCCCCCCCCTTTCCTTACTACCAAACAGCATGAATGTTTGAACAAAAAAAATTACGTGCGCTTTTACGATCGGGAAGTAATATAACAGGTTTGAATCTTATCAAACGTCGTTTTTGTTTTTCTATGAAGTAGACACGACTGGGGCTACTCTTCGTGTAGATCGCGCAACGAGACATGGTTCCCCCGAGGCTCACAAATGTAAATGTTGCTTTGCCGAAATGTCGGATTTACATGTGTGGGCTCCTTGAGTGATGCACACACTATAAAATTAGTGGTTTGATACCCAGGATATACGCGAGGACTTTATAAATAAGTAAATACATATAAATATATAAACTCGTATTTAGAGTCTACTCAGCCATATTTTCAGTGGGGGACATTAAATTTAAAGCAGACCAAGCCAACCCTGCAGGCGCCGACACCATCGACGAGTGAACAATGACCAACTAGACCGATCAATCAAGCTTCATGGCGTTCTAAAAGCTTATCTCGACACTTAGTATTTAATTGTTAGATACTCCAAGACTTGTTCTTGATAACGAATAAAATTTAATATTGTTGTAAAATTGTCTTTCATTTTGTTCATCGGAAAGATTATTTAATTTCCCTATTGTGACGGACGATGTTATCTTGTGATGGGGTTTTCTTGTTATTTTCTTTACTATGTTTCGAATTTCATTGCCGAACTTGTTGCACTTAGTATTTATTTGAATATTTTACATTTTAATACTTATGTGGTGAATTCCCACTGCACTTTTCTTCGTCTCTCCAGATCAAAAGTTCTCTCAATTCTATATTCGGTATCTATCGAGAAACGTTCATATTCCCATAAATAAATAATAGTATATTGTTACAATCAAACAAATAAGTTTCAATATTATTATGCAATCTGCACTCTACAAAATAAAAGCACTAATATAATGTATTGTATTTGCTTCCAAAAGTAATAATTTACTGATAATACAAGATACAATATTTCTTTAGAAGGTAATGTTTTCGAAATAGTATGTTTTTATTCTGCGTTTGCGCCGTATTTCATATTGATAAAGTGTCCGTAGTGCACAGATAACGACATTGCAAACATTTTTTATTGGTACACCATCGTTGGTACACGTGCATTTATTGTACGAAGCGCTCAGGTTGTACACAATGAAGCTATAAAAAAGCAAACAACCTAAAAGAAAACTTAATCTGTTCATTTACTAGTTACATGAATAATATTTTATCATAATGTTATCATTCTGTTCATAAATCATAACATTGTCACCTTGTACGAGGAAATGAAAACAATCGTTGACGACAAGAGACAAGAAGAAATAAACCACAATATCTCAATGATAATATTATTCCAACCACACAAAGCGTTGGTCTTAACTAAATTGACTTCTTGTCTTGCATAACTTATAAATGGATATTTTAGTTTGCAGGAAACCTGTCAAGACAATTGTCCATCTTCAGGCGGCTGACAATGTGTCTGGTAGTATGACAGGTGGAGGGAATTGTCAAGGTCTTCCTTCTAGAATTTGATACCATCATTCACTTTTAGACTGAGGTCAACCCCAGTCAGGATTGCCGGTTGTGGTTATCGAACTGGTGACCTCTAGATTGAATGGGCTACCGCTATGGGTAACATACTATCTATTTGGTTAGTCGGGAAACACTCCCGTAGGTGGAAGTGACTATTTTAATACGTACAGGATTGTATTAAATATATATTATTCTGCTTTTATTACGATAAGTTGTGAGTTCCCTTCTATAATCTAAAAACGCACGAGATTTTTCTTACCGTACGAGTTTTAGTTGTTAAACCGCCTGACTGACGAGTTTCTCAACTAACTTAAACGTAATATTTGAACATAAAATATCTAGCATGACCTCCATCAATATAACTTGTAAATTAAATGTAAAATAACCGGTTACCTGAACTATAAACGTGATTATAAATCGTTGGGTCAATTACACTGTGCGAGTAAGTCCATTGACGCGATGCTGTGACGTAGAAATGGGCTTGCGGTGAGTGACGTCAATAAATACCCACTTCCCTTTATTAGCAATAAGAATTGATCTTGTAGGAAAGTAAAGGGCGTGCTCATTGGAGTCTCCACTTCTTCATTTTTAATTATCCTGTTTTTATTCGTTTTTTATTCGTATACAATTTTAAATTCCCTCTACTCCAAGTTATAATGGCACGAAGTCTGTTAGATTAAATTTCACCTGGTTGCTATGCAAATCTGGTTGGCTTGCAGGGTAAGACGGGGCTTTGAACTTGAATATAAAAGCATGAGCATCAGTGACCGCAGCATCACATGGAAGAGGATCGTCGCCGCCCGAGGACGACAGACAATAACAGAGCAACATGTTATCGCACCGGGCGCTAGTGGTAAGTCATCGGCCAGGTCACTCAACTGCAGAGTGCCGCGCCCGGCTCAATTCAATTAGGACACTCAATTTTATTGCTAATATACATTGCTTGCTGATTTTAAATTTAAACTAGAGTAATGTAAAAGTTGATCACACATTTTGGTAAATATAATAATTAATTGTGCTTTTTCAAATGTTTAAGATTTTCATTTCAATTCATACATCTAAAGTAATTAGTCGGTGCACGTTTCTTTGTTATTTTTCGATGGGCCTATACATGAATATAATTAGGCGTTCATGGTTTCTTCGATGATATTCCAAAGTTTATCATTCCGTACATTAAAATTTAACGACATTTATGTATGAAAGTGCGGTAGTAATCGTTCATATTCAAGGGTGTAGCCAGGAATTTGATTCGGGGGGGGGGGGGGGGGGGGGGGTTGAATTTCGTGGTCAACTGCCCATGAAACTATCATTTCGGGAAAAGTACTTATTCTGATATGGGGGTTCTGGGGGTGGAGGGAGCCCCCCCCCGGCTAGTGTGAGTCTGGGCATATAGACCCAAAAAATGTTTGATTTTTATAACATTGCAAATAGTGACATTTTAGTCTTTTAGAGTAATTCTTGGATGAGCGAGGGAGGACTTCAATTTCACTTACCTTAAGAAAAATAGCTCAGCAGGTGTTTTTTCTCTCTGTTTGTTCGCTCTCTTCCGGGTAAACGTCATATTCGATCTTGATGACATTTTCAGGGGACTTTCGAAATCTTTGAACTTAGAGCTGCCAGATTTTGGGTACAACCGAAAAAATAATTCTCATAAATATCGTACTTTAACGACTTTTTCGATTTTTAATGTAATATTTTCGTGATATTATGCCCGCGACCGGGCAAACGGCTACTCAGATCTTGATGAAACTTTATGGGAACGTTCGAAATCACTGCAAAGACAAAAATAATCAAGTCTTTCTATAAAAATCAGATTCTCTATAAAGAGCTTAGGCTCGTAGTAGGAAAACAGACAATTATTGTGACCCATGAGGTCACAATGTCACATGTCTAAAAGAAGTCGATGTGTGTGTGTGTGGTCGCCTCGCATTGTTGAAGGGAGACGTGGTTCACTCTCTGTCATGATAATGACGATAATGACGATGACGACAACAATGACAACACGAAACAGTAACCAGTGGCCCAAAAATAATCAACCATAAAAGCTCATCCATCAACGCCAGTAGAAAAAGCGTTCGCGAACCGGCCTAGTATCGATAATTGGATGAGCGTAGCGAGCGAAGCGAAGATTCCATTTCACTACACTGGAGAAAAATTCCGGAATGTTTTTCTTTTTTTTTGTATTTTGGTGTGTCTGTTAGCACGATTTCGGCTAAACCGATACTCCAATTCCGATGAAATTTTGTGTTGGCCTTCGAAATCTCTGAACTGCCACGTTTTTGAGCGCAATCGAAATATTATTTCTCATGAAAATCGCAATTTTACGATTTCTTTCGATTTTTAAAAAATTTCTTCGACTTATAACACCTACATGCTGATCCTATTGTAATGATTTTTTCACAGAACCTTTATTTTATGAATTAATATATCCGTGGGAAATTTGAGCGTAATCGAAAAATTATTTCTCATGAAAATCGCAATTAAACAATTGTTTTTATTTATAAAATTTCTTCGACGAATAACACCTACATGCTTTATCCAAATGTAATGAATTTTCACAGAACCTTAATTTTAAGAATTAATATATTCATGTGAAATTTGAGCGCAATTGACAAATCATTTCCTCATGATAATCGCAATTTTATGATTTTTTTCTATTATTAAAATTTCTTCGACTTATAACACCTACATGCTTTTTATTCGATTGTAGTGATTTTTTCACACAACTTTAATTTTATGAATTAAATATGTCTGTGAAATTGAGTATCGAAACTCTATTCTCGCTGAAAATCACAATTTTCGCTTTAAAAAAAAATTACCTCATTTGAAACGCCCTAGAAAAAGCGTTTCGAATGCTTCCTAGTTTATAAAATTGTGAAGATCCACATACTGTCAGTTTGCAAAATTTTGCCAAGTATAGGGCCAACATGCTACAATACATAGTGCATTCTATTAAGTACGATTACAACTTTTCTTCTAATTTCGGGATTTCGGGAGGCGGGGGGAGAGATCGGACACCGTAACCCCCCCCCCAACACTAACCGCTACGCTCCTGTTCATATTATTTGTATTGGAAATTAATTAATTTTGAAAAACACCAACATCTTGCGATGATACCTTTAGACTCGGACTTTAAATACATCAAAATAAATTTCAATCAATCAAATCAATCAATCAAATTGTGTATAAAAACACAAAAATACACTAATTTCAGGGATGTCCCGGATATTTTGCTTGCCTGTAGTAGATTCAATTTAAACATGTAAAGAAAAAGAAAAAAATTGCAAAAAAAACTTTGAAAATGAACTCAATTTTTTCAGCTTTGATATCAATTTGGAATCCAAAATCAGCATTTTTTTCAAAAAAATCAAGAAAAAAATCTAAAATTCTAAAAAAAAGGTTTAAAAAAAATATTTAACAGGCTCGCGTTTAACCCTTGGCCGGGATGGGTATAAATTATGGATTGTATTCTATGTTTAACACGCAAGGGAGCGAAGCTCTCTTGCATATCACTTTTCTGTCTGTACATCTGCCTGTGCAGTGTGCATGTGTGTGTCACACCTCAAATAAAAACCGAACATGACCTCCAAGCGCTCCATCTTTCCATGTCCACTCTGGCGGCGAACGCTTGAAACGCGCTAAAGAGGATAGAATCTACACAATTGCTATCCTCGCGCTTATAAAATAACTAATTGAGATCATTATTGTGATGTTCTATCGTGTACACAGCAAGCAGCAACTATAAATGAAATATAGCCTTCAATATCATATATTTACAGAAACATAATTCATTCCGTGAAAAAAATATATTGGAGCCACTGAAAACGTAATCAAACGCCGAATGAGTTAACCAACGACCTACCGTTATTTTTAAGTTACATATTTCCTACGTTAAATATTGTCTGTCCGCAATGCACCTACCCACTTTCCATTAGTGTGTATCTTTGCTGATGCCACTTGTTGGAAGATAAGTGTCTCTTCACAATGCACCGTTTCGTTATTTCGTGTTAGGAATCCACAAGAATATCTTGTAACTGTGATTTAACACGAATTTTTTTCAATTTTTTTATTCAGAAATTTGCGAAAATTGGTAATTTGGGAATTTTCTTGAATCGGCTTTAACCTGCATCTTTTTTGTTCCAAATAGATACTAGAGAATCGTACCAATAGAAAATGCCCCTTTCTTATATCGTGTCTTGAAACTGTGCAGAAATATACTCTCAAACACGCAAAAATATGCATTCCAAAATCTCACCCCATCTTGGTAATCAACATATTTTGACCGAATCACTTGCCAAAATTACAAAACGAAATATAGAGAAATTACAGAGAAGGCTGTAGTGTAGAATACGTCAATAATGGCCAATATTTGTTTGGATCAAAATCCTCCATGGTCAAGGGCATAAAGATCGTCCCCATGTTATTTCTTATGGGAGATTTTTGCCGATGGGACCTAGCTAAAAAAATACCAAGTTTGACAAAAAAAATCGGGTCATGGTGGACCCAATAATTTTTCTGTTGCAAAATTCATTATAGTCTGAACGAAATATTTTTTTGAGTTCAGCGGGTGAATACCCCTTTAAAGAGTAGTCTTCATAGCAATATATCAAATTCATTTCTAGTCGATAAGACTAATTCATTTTGGCCTAAAACAATCAGTAGGCCTATTATATCAAAATAAAAGGGCTAAGCCCAGCCAGGTTTACAAAAACCCAACCTTGGCTGGGGATTGAACCCATGTCTCCCAAAAGACCACCGAGACCGCGGTAGTGTACGTATTTGCTGCTGAATTATTGATGCATTATGATATTACTATATAGGCCGCTTCGCGAACGTTTTTTCCAGTCGCGTTGATGGATGAGCTTTTTTGGTTGAATTACTTTTTTTATTTATTAAATCATTATATTATATTGTTATTAAATCACCACTCCCAGTAATCTTGTCCGCGCCCGGCCAGTGGGAGACCTGGGTTTAATTCCTGTTTTTGTTTTTATTTATATCTGGATTTTCATAATAACACTTATTATAATAACAATCAAATCCCCTCAAGAGTGGATGCGTAAGGATTTAATACTCTGGCTACCAGATTCCGAGAAAATTTAGCACTCGCCAGGTTGTCTTGGTATTCCCATGTTCTTTTTTGTATTGTTGTTTTGTCCCGTAATGAAATATTTTGCATTGTACATTTAGGAACGCATAATGTTTACTGTTTTATTGTATTCACAAAGGTTGAGTGGCTTTATTGTTGCTGCTTCATTTTAATAGAGTTAAAAAATTGTGTGCTCTACTCTAGTGTTGCATTCAATTCCATATCAGACCTACAATAGATTATAAAACATCAATAAATATTTTGATTTGATATTAATTAATTTAGGCATTATATTGAAGTATGTACTTGTACTCTGGTAGAATACAACGGCCACAAAAATAAGCAGGTCATATAAATGTTTATATACTTTCACAGGCGCCCTGTAGAATATATCCGTAGGTATTTTAATTATAAAGGCTGCTAAATCTATATTGCAAATACTTGATTTTGAATTCATATTGAGCCACACGATACCTCTTCTTCACTAAGTGGTTCTTACGACATATTTGTCCCCCTTATATATTTACACTGTGCTGGCTTAAACATGAGTAGGATCATATGGGTGTTTACAAAGGTATACTCGTTAGACGGCCACGGTGCTACGCCCCCGCGACACTAGCGCAATTGAGTCCTCATCACCCATTTCCACAAAAAATACTCTACGGATTCGGAAAAATAATCTACCCCACAACAATAAGACAACTATTACTACCCTTACAATGGGTTAACGTTATTTCAATTCCCATGTTTCATGTTATTTCAATTTCAACATAATATATGGTTTGTTTCAAAGTCTAAAAACTTGAGCCATCTCAAATGTTTTCCCTTCAAAACCTATATTTGATCTCAGAACTATGTTTTTGGACCCTTTCAAAAATAAGTTTTTCGTTTATGCTTAGGCCTATTTTATTAGTTCGTTTCCGTCTGTGTATAACGACTTATTTAGTTTGTTCTTTGTCCTCAGCTCTTAACGGCCATAGTCTTAATCTCAGTTCCCTTGGCTCTCGCCGAGAAGTCTGAAGATGAAACTAAAATAACTGTGCCTCTCACTGAGAAGGTTGATGAAAGTAAGAAGACCTTGCCTCTCGCCGAGAAAGCCGACGAAAGTAAGAAGACCTTGCCTCTCGACGAGAAAGCTGATGATGGAATTAAAAAAATCTTGCCTGTCTCCGAGAAGGTTGATGAAACTAAAAAACCCTTAGCTGCCGCCGAGATAGCTGAGGATGGTACTAAGAAACGCTTCGGATACGCTGATGCTGATGACGATGACGAGTCTAAAGATGGGTATGGAGGAAGTCGTCCAGGACACCGACCTGTTGGAGGTGGAGGACACGAGCACGAAGGATTTGGAGGTGGAGGACATAAGCCTGTAGCCGGGGGCAGTCAACATGGTGGGGGTGGAGGGGGTGGATACAAGCCAGTACCCGGGGGCAGCCAACATGGAGGTGTCGTAGGAGGAGGACATAAGCCAGTAGCTGGAGGTGGAGGGTACAAACCAGTGGGAGGGGGCAGCCAACATGGTGGAGGAAGTGGCGGTCATGGTAGCGGAGTTCATGGGGACACTGGAAGCCATGGGGGTGGAAGCCATGGGGGAGGAAGTCACGTAGGTGGAGTTCATGGGGACACTGGAAGTCATGGGGGAGGAAGTCATGGTAGCGGGGGAAATCATGGGAGTGGAAGTGGTTATGGCCGTTAATTTTATGTCAAAGTTCAATTTTAATATAAAAAAATCCACCGTAAACGAATTTGTCATCTTCAATTCAGTGATTAAATTAAATTCAACAGCCGTTGCTTCGCGGTTTTTAATCATTTATACACTGATGGTGGGAATCGGTTCTCTGGATTAAAACGTAAGATTATTGTTTTCCTAGTTTACCATAAGTTGAAAAACTTCTCTCAGACTTATATTTTACACATGAAGTGTACAAAGCTTGTTTTAAACTATATGATCTCGTCTAATTTATTTGCATTGTATTTCACATATTGCATTTAATTCATGCCAAGTGTGCAGTAAAGTCACTTAAAACTTCAATAATGTTCATTCTGATATTAAATAGTCATGTTGAAAAAAAATGTTACAAGAGATACCTTATAAACAATATAATATCGTTTAGTAATTTATCTTTAGTTGATGTTTGATAGTGTTGGATTACTTGTAAAAAATAAATGTTTGTGTATAAGTAACTAAGTAATGGTACATAAATATGTAAATCACCGTCATCTATTGTCTCACCAAGCACCGTGGTGAGTTGACCTGAAAAGGAAGATAGATAGCCTTCCTGATATATCCAACACTCTTTTCCTTTCCTTGATGTAGCACATCTTGACTCACGTTGCCTTCCACAGTTGATATAACGATGAAAAACAATAACTATAAGTTTTTACTCTTGAAAACAATAAAAACCGCACGCAGACAAGAATTTGAAATGTTGTCGCGTCGAGAAGATCACTGGAAATCCTGACTGAAGTTTTACACAAATTTCTACTCAGTCAAAAGGAGAATGACTGATTTGGCTCAGAAAATATGCCTAGTTCCCAGCCTCTATTTAACGTACAACATGTAGACCAAATTGGCCAACATAAAAGTTTCTGTCATGTCACTCAAGTTCCAATTTTACGGACAACAGCCAACTCAGCCAGTGTCGGCCATTTAATGTTGTCTACTTGTAATAATATGATTACTATTAAGAAGGTAGCATGATATAAAACATTTTTATCAATCGACCAATGGAAACTCAAATTATGACATAAAACTTGGTTTATAATGAACGATTTACGAGTTAGTAGAAAATGCACTGAAAATGCACTGGTTCCTACAAAAGCTGAGTAGATTATCGTCACATTTGGGTATTTTATGGCATGAGTGTGAATTTTGGATGTGTTCTTATACACAACTTAAAGTAAGTCGACTGGTTTAGGGAGGAATAGAGGGAATACAAATTGGGGGGGGGGGGCTCCTACAAACATAGTTATGGGACCACGAAATTTAGTCACAGTAAATTAAAACTTGCTTTTTAAAAAAAGTTGAATGTAAATCGGTGAAGGTTAAGGGATCACCGACTCAAGATTCGAATGTAGAGAATATTTCCGAAAGTGTATTGTGTGTCCTGCACTCGTACACAAAACATCCCAAATATAACATTATAATATTTGTCATATTCACGTGTGAAAATAATGGAGTTTAACTTGAAATAAGAGGAGTTTTTAAATTATACATATTTGCTGGGTGAAAGAGTTATGAAGACGCAAGGAAAATAAATAAACAAATACAAAAATTATATTTAGAGTCTACCCACTCAGTTATATAACTATCAGAACAATCAACACAAAAACAAAGGTAAAGTTAAAGGTAAA
This sequence comes from Sweltsa coloradensis, assembly GCA_024449915.1. Taxonomy (NCBI): domain Eukaryota; kingdom Metazoa; phylum Arthropoda; class Insecta; order Plecoptera; family Chloroperlidae; genus Sweltsa; species Sweltsa coloradensis. The sequence continues at coordinate 155,406 of JAMZAV010000919.1, read as the reverse complement.
ACAAAGGTATCAACATTGAAGAGACGCCAAAGAAAATAATGCGCTACACCGCTATCGAAACATTGATAAGAACATTTAAGTTGGCCATAAAATTATTGCTGAAGTCCATTTGGCGTATATCTATAACAAAATGCGCAATTGTTTGACATTTGGAAATGTAGTCACGGTAACCTGTAGCTATTTAATCAATCATTGATAATCAGCCAACTGACACATCATAATTCATAATATACACGTGTGGCACACACAACTCACAAATTATACACACATCAAAAACGTTCCAAGATTACAATGCAAAGTACAAAACAAGATATCAAATATCACTGTAAAGTTAAACACTTATTTATAATTCACTTGAGGAGGGGCATAGCAACTAAGTGCCATATGGGCATGTTTACTATAAAACATATCGAATACACATCTACAACAACATACAATGATCTTATAAATAGCTTTAGTGAAAGCACTAGTTTTTATTCAAAATGTGTGCATAGTAATGTTTGGACAATCTGCTATTTACAGCAAAAATGTGCTTGTTGTGTTCTACAATAGCATAGCCGAGATAATTTCTGCCAATGAACATGATGGAATACTGGCACATACGACTGTCATGATAATAGAATCCAAGTTTCACTTACCTACTTGGAAATATACGACTCTCGTGATAATGGCAAATATTTATAAGAAGACAATTTACGTTTCTGAAATTGATTCATGCTCGATCACACAGTAATATGATGCCCAGTGATCTTACTGGTCATCGTTGTGTATGTGGCGGCGTCCTTTAAGGTAGAAGTTGCCTCTTCGATCTTTGTACCCTTCCTGGGAGCCGCTCCCAGTGGTGGGTAAAGCACGGGACAAGTTGATCCTCACTGAAGCGGGTGAGATAGAGGAGGCGCGATCACTGGCCGCCGTCAGTGGGGGACCCTTCCCAGACGACATTCCCAGCTACTCAGAGTTCTTCACAGTCAACAAAGAGTTCAACTCCAACCTTTACTTCTGGTTCTTCCTTGCTGAGGTGAGTGTAGAAATTGTGATTTATAGACAACCGCGGCACTAAATGCAATATTTCTCAAAATATTACTTTCGTGTAGGTATACACTCCTGAAAAATTACATTGTCAATGTAGGTTTAAAATTATATTTTATTTAAAAAAAATGTTAATTGATTTATCCATCTCAATTCCTAGATATTCCTCTAAAAGGGACACACCGGATAACGAATGTATAGTACAGCCTCATTCCTGAATCAAGTGCTTTTGACTATCATTACAATACTCGTACACTTACAAACAAGACTACGAGAATTCCCCAGTTCTACTGTGGCTTCAAGGGGGACTATTCCATCACTGGGTACATTCCGAAAGCTGTTGAATATGCTTTGGGGCTGGCATTCTCCAGCACATTAAAGCATCTATAAGCACGATATACTTTCGGAACACGTCGAGCATGAGTATGGCTGTTTCGGGGAGGCGCGCATGCGCGCTGCATAGGCGCTGCAACATATTTTGCGTAATTTTTGCGTAAAATTTGCGTTTAGTTGTAAGTGTAGTGACTTACCGTTGTTTATTCAAGCGGCTGGCTCAGGTGAAACAACTATTACGCAAGTTTTTTGTGGTTTGTCACGTCAAAGATCGATACAACAATTTAATTAAGTGATCCGCCATTTTTGTTTTTAAAATACCGCCAATTCTCCCACTTGTTGAGAATGCTCAAGTGAAAACCTCGAGCATATTGTGCATGCTGAATATGCTCACAAACCATGTAACGGAACGCAAGGCATAGCATATTGAACAACTTTCGGAACGTACCCACTGTATGGCCTTTTCAACTACTTGGGCCCATTTAGTGCTGACTACGATAACGTTTCTCTGGTAAACATTCCGTATATTCGTGCCACAAGAAGCATTCCATTATCTTTTTCGACAATCCGGTCGGCACCGGTAGGCAATAGCAACAGATGTGGTTGTGTTTTTTATTTTATTTTTGTATTTATATTAATTTATCATCTTTATCACGAAAGCTACTACATAACTAATTTAATACTTTCGTTCTCGTTCGGAAACGATTGAACAACTCCGAAGAGTGTGCAATTCTTCCCACAAAGTACTTATGTTCGTTTGTCTTTATATTTTATAATCTCATACAAATGAAACAAATTCAGGTCGTTTGCGTACTTAATGGGTATTCACCCGCTAAACTCAACGAATATATTTCATACGGGAGAGAGTCACAGAAAAAATATGAAGCTTACCATTACCAGAAAATTTTTCAAAACCAAGCAAAAATCAGCAAATCAAGCAAGCAAAATTCCCCATAAGAAATAACTTGCGGACGATCTATATGCCCCGTGACCTTGAAGGATTTTGGCCAAAAAATACTGGCCATTATTGGCGAACTCGTCAACATTTTCTGTATACCCGCTACATAAAACCTTAGATAATTTTGTTAAACGTTAGAAAAAAAGAAAAACACGATTTTATGAAGAGCAAATTTTGAATTAGTACGATGCTCTAGTATCTATGTAGAACAAAACATAAGCTGATGATTAATGCCTATTTAAGAAATTCCCCAAAACATCAAATTTGACAAATTTCAAGATCAAAAAGGTTAAAAAATTCGTGTAACATCATTTGAGTGTAGTATTATGCTATGCAATGCATTATGTGGTAAATACATTTTTTGGGGGGTAAAGCCCATTTAAGGGTATAATGGTCTTTCAATTCAAGAAAGGGTATACTTTGGCTAGACCAGCACAAACTACACATAAAGATAACTGGGCTTTCTACGTTCAGTATCTTGAATATTCTAGATTTATGGATGCACTGATGACTTTTTGTCCAGCGTTGCTACCTCGATGATTACTTTATTATCTTCTCCATCAATGCCTTCCACCAACCCCCGAGAATTATGCGTAAAAAAACATGTTATGTTTAAATTACAGGATTCAGTTTTACGGATCTCGATGAAGGCTACGCAACCAATCAAACTCAAGAGGGAAATGAGTTGTAGGCCTACTCGACAATGATTCAGTTCTTCACAATGTTTCCAGAACTACAAAAAATAACTTTTTTGTTAGCGGAGAACCATTCACAGGTACAGTTCATTGAAGCCAAACCCAAAGAATGATACATGTCTTAAACACCTTTTTTAACAGTTGAAAAGTTAAGTCTCACGAGACTATAGCATGTACTTGGCACGCTCGTAAGAACTCAAATTAATAGTTATGTACAACGCTCTAGAGAAAAAAATGAAACTACATACGAAAATTCTAAAATGCACATGACAGATTTTTTTATGCAGAACAACATACAACAAACAGAATTGCTTCATCTAATAAACCCTACTATTCACCATTATTACGCGTAAAGTCAACGCGACGGGAGCAACCTCTTCTTGTTCCCGTTGCATTGACGTAATGCGTAACCATTGTGTATAGTAGGGTTTGTTACATACATCAGTTCTGTTTGTTTCATGTTGTTCTGCATAAAAATATCTGTGTCATGTGCATTTTAGACTTTTCGTATGTAGTTTCATTTTTTTCTCCAGAGCGTTGTACATCTTAATTTGAGTGGTTACGAGCGTGCCGTGTACATGCCTGTCTCGTGAAGACTCTTTTAAACCGAATATAAGTGTTGATGAAATTTAAGTTCTTATTATCCCAATGTACAATTCACATGTTTCATCTTTGTATTATAGGCCTTCATTCTTATTTTTTAACTAGACAAAACTACGTACATGAAGTTGAATTATTTTTTTAAAAGGGAAGTTTGAGCCAGCGTTTGGATACACAATGGCATGAAGAATCCGACCGCCGATATGAAAATCAATCTTCAAGGTACTAGGAAAACGCTTAAGTCCCGCCGCGTTGTTGGATGAGCGTAATTGGTGCATTGAGCTGCCATGTGTTATGTGGATTTTCTGTTGTTCTGTGAAAAAATTATTATTAAGTTGAAGATTTTTTTTAAATTAAATTAAATTAAATTAAAAATAAACTTAAATTTTAAATTTTTTTAATCAATCGTACTAATTTTAAAAAAAGAAAAAATCGAAAAATTGCGATTTTTTTAAGAAATAATTATTCGATTGCGCTCAAATTTCACACGAATATATAAATTCATAAAATTAAGTTTCTATGAAAAAATTATTACAATAGGATAAAGCATGTTGGTGTTACAAGTAAAAAAATTGTTTTAAAAAAGAAAAAACCCACAAAATTTCTATTTTCATGAAAAATAATTTTTCGATTGCGCTCAAAATTTACACGGATATCTTAATTCATAAAACTAAGGTTCTGTGAAAAAATCATAAAAATCGGATAAAGCATGTAGGTGTTATAAGTAAAATAAATATTCAAAAAATCGAAAAAAAATCGTAAAATTGCGATTTTCATAAGAAATAATTTTTTTATTGCGCTCAAAAACGTGGCAGTTCTAAGTTCAGCGATTTCGAAGGCCTCCATAAAATTTCATCGCAAATGGAGTATCGGTTTAGCCGGAATCGTGCTGACAAACACACAAAAATACAGAAAAAAAGAAATAAAAAAAACATTCCGGATCGCTTCGCTCGCTACGCTCATCCAACAAATAACCCGGTGTGGTAAAACCACACAGCGGTTGATATTATTCTATAAATAAGTTCTGAGATGATGAGTTGTGTTGTCTGTTTCTATATTCACTTCCTTTTTCAAAAATAATATCTGTTTTCAACAAATCACCTCAAATTTCGGTTACATTTTAAAGATGTCCTGAATCATAGATAGTAATAATATAAACCCCTCCAAAGTCAACTTTGTTGGATGCGCGTAGCGAGCGTAGCGAGCGAAGCGAAGATTCCATTTCACTACACAAGGGAACAAAGTCCGGAATATTTCTCGATTTGGTTGATCGGGAAACACTCCCGTGGGTGTAAAGGTAATGACATTATAATTAATGTTTGGTGGTCAGTTCAAAGGCAGCAGATATTCGTTGCAGTACTGTTCCATCCATTCAGATGTATAATGCAACTACAATTCAGAGATTAAAATGTACCCGTCCTGATGGTCTAGTGGTTAAGACGTCCACCTGGAATGTGGGAGATCCGTGGTTCGATTCCCGGTTGGGGCGGACTTTTTTAATTTCTGAATTGTAGTAAAAAAAAAAAAAGTCCGGAATGTTTTTTTCTTTCTTTTTCTTCTTTTTGTATTTTTGTCTGTTTTTAACCGATTCCGGCTAAACCGATACTCCAATTGCGATGAAATTTTCTGGAGGCCTTTAAAATCTCTGAACTTAGAACTGCCACGTTTTTGAGCGCAATCGAAAATTATTTCTCATTAAAATCGCAATTTTACGATTATTTTCGATTTTTAAAAAAATTCTTCGACATGCAACACCTACTTACATGCTTTTTTTTCGATTGTAATGATTTTTTCACAGAACCTTCATTTTATGAATTAATGTATTCGTGTGAAATTTGAGCGCGATCGAAAAATAATTTCTCATGAAAATTGCAATTTTACGCTTTTTTCGTTAAAAAAATTCAACGACTTATAACACTTATAACACCTATATGCTTTATCCGATTGTAATGATATTTTAACAGAACCTTAATTTCATGAATTTATATATTTGTGTGAAATTTGAGCTCAATCGAAAAATAATTTCTCATGGAAATCGCAATTTTACGCTTTTTTTCGTTTAAAAAAATACGCTCATCCAACAACGCGCCTGAAAAAGTGTTTGCGAAGCTTCCTAGTAATATTTACAGAGAAAGAGCACTGTAGATAGAGCTTTCATACCTCGGGAACGATAGGATATGCTTTACTTTTCCTTTGTATTCGCTGGCTCATGCACGTCCTGTTATGTAAGATTAACTCTGGAAACGTGTGAACACATTAATAATTAAATTAATATGAAAGCACGCCATCAGCTCATTATACATATCTACATATTGCCTATAGCCCTCTTTGGCATACCTCGTTTAAAAATCTTTCGAGAAGTTTAATTTGGGCTCACATATTATCTCTTTGGAGTTCCCCAGCCAAAGAACTTTGAAAGTGTAATCGCTGCAAACGATTTTTGGAAATATTTATACTGATAGTAAAACCTAAACTGTCGTACGTGGGCAACTTTATACTGTGTACCAGTAATAATCTAATTAATTATAAAATATATCTTCGGAAAGTGAATGCACATTGTTGGATGAGCGTAGCGAGCGAAGCGAAGATTCCATTTCACTACACTGAAGAAAAAAATCTGGAATGTTTATTTTTCTTCTTTCTTTTCATTTTTCTTTTTTCGTATTTTTGGCTGTTTGTCACACGATTCCGGCTAAACCTATACTCCAATTGCGATGAAATTTCCTGGAGGCTTTCGAAATCTCTGAACTTAGAACTGCCACGTTTTTGAGCGCAATCGAAAAATTATTTCTTCTGAAAATCGCAATTTTACGATTTTTAAAATGTTTTAAAACAATCTTCGACTTGTAATACCTACATGCTTTATCCGATTGTTATGATTTTTTCACAGAACCTTAATTTAATGAATTACATATTGGTGTGAAATTTGAGCGCGATCAAAAAATAATTTCTCATGTAAATCGCAATTTCACGCTTTTTTCGTTAAAAAAAATCTTCGACTTTTATTTGTAACATGATTTATTTGAGTGAAATGATATTTTTACAGAACCTTAATTTTGTGAATTTATATATTTTTTGCGAAATTTGAGCGCAATCGAAAATTAATTACTCATGAATATCGCAAATACGCTGGTTTTCGTTTAAAAAAAAATACGCTCATCCAATAACGCGCATAAAAAAGCGTTTGCGATGCTTCCTAGTTTTAATATTTATGCTTAATAATGTGACGCCCATGTGAAGCCTAATAGCATATTCTCAAGTCTAAACTCAATGCTAATAGCGTTCCGATGTAAACGTTTCAAGTTTAAAAAAAATGATTTCGGGTCCATTTTTGTTGTCTTTTCAAATATCTTGACAACTGTAACCTCTGCAAATGATTTTGTTAAGACACTGTAAGGACTGACTCGGGTATTATTTATGTTCTAAATCAGGTTCACAGCAGTATGGTAACAGCATTAAATTTTATTTATTTATTTATTTATTTTATTTATTTATTTAACGTCTATCCTATTCAGTTATAAAAAACTGATTTACAAAGGAGGACAACTAAATAAATCTAATTTCATAGATGCAGAAACAACAATAAACTACATTTTCGTAAATATTTGAAATAGTAGCATTACAACAACAATGCATTTAAACACAACAATTTTGGTAACAAATAAAAAAATATATTATATGCATTTTAATGAATGAATCAAATATAAAAAAGGGTGTAGAATGAAAAGAAAAGAAAAGAAAGGGGAAAAAAACAAAAGAAAAAACAAAAAAAAACATTAAAAAAGAAAAACGAAAAGAAAAAAACTGATTTATTAGACGATCCCACTCAAACGAATATGAGGTTTGCCAAAAATCAGGAACAGCAAATCAGGGAGTATAATCAAAAACTTTCGCGGAAGAAACCACCGAACGCGAAATCTTTATTCTTGTGATCAATCTTCATTTTTGTGTTCAAATCTTGATAACATTTTAGTCCAAAAATCTTGACTCATATATATAATTATATCAGATATATAATTATTTAAATTGTTCATGTCAAACTGATCACAGCAATGATACAGGACACCTACTCAAGTTGCAAGCTCCATCAGTGGGCGGAACCAGACAATCTAGGCAGAAAATATAATTGAAAATACATTTGTTTTATATCATAAATCAAAGCAATAATGAACAAACAAAGAGAAAAGCAAAATCATTAACAGAGAACTTATGAAGGTAAATTAACGTTACACAAACACAGACAATAACCTACAAATAAATAGTAAAAATCAATTCTTTGCTCTTTGATTCATTATCATTGCTTCAATTTTTACTTTTTAAATTGTACAATTCCTAGATCAGTAAAATGGGCTTCTTAATCATAAGAAAAGTCCAATAGGATACGCCTCTGTACATAAATGCCTTTCTAAATTGCTTAAGAGATTTAATCTAGGAACTTCCAATGAGTTTTATTTAAAGTAATTTTCTATCACGAAACAATTTTAAAAATATTGGTAAGAATACCTAAAAACATACCTTTCAATACTTTGTATGTATTTACCAGCACGCTATACTTCATCCTCTCCTCAATCGTGAAAACATCAGACTGTAAATCTTGGCTCAAGGGAAATGAATCAAACAGATGGTCAATTCTCTTCTGGAGTACAACATACTCAGTAGAAGGTCTTACTGCCCAAAACACTAAGCAATAATCAATAACAGAGTGAATATAAGAATCTACAAGTAACCTCAACATTTCTCTCAGTTACAAACCTCTTCATTCTACTTATTATTCCAATCACTGATGATACTTTATTACATACATATTCATAATTTTCTTAAAATTTAAATTACAATCTAAGAAAACTCCAAGATATTTACATTCATACACTCTAGAAATTAATTTACCATTACAATTTAACGTCAAATGAATATCATTCATGCTTCTATCATTAGCCTTATGAAAAATCATAAAATTTGTTTTTGCTATAATTATTATATCAAGTTCCTGAGTTTTAAACCAATCATCCATCCTCTTTAAACTTCTTGAAGACCTCTTACGATCTCTTCGACATCCACACCTTCTAAATAAAAGACCAAGTCATCAGCATATAAGATATAATTGATGCCTCCCATTATAGTAGATATATCATCTATATAAAGAATAAATAACAGGGGTCCTAATATTGATCCTTGGGGTACTCCCAAAATATATTGAATACTTTTGAACTATATTTTTGCAAGATTTATAAACATTTTTCTATTTAAAAAATAATCCGCCAAAATTGATAACAAATAAGGACTTACGTTATACCTGGTTTTTAATTTTATTAATAGAGGTAAAACGGTACTGAATCAAATGCTTTCCTCAGATCACACCAGACAGCTCCAAGCTTACCATTCCGCTTGTCAATCCCTTTATAGATAAAATCTGTAAATGCTAGAAGGGCACTTTGCGTTGACCTACCTTTCCTGAAACCATGCTGGTTTTCACTTAAACCTTCAGATGCATCCACTTCATGTAATAACCTCTAATGTAAAATATTTTCAATAATTTTCCCTACAATTGGAAGAGTTGTTATAGGTCGATAAGAATTCCTATCACTCTTTTTATCTTTACCCTTATAAATAGGCGTTACCCTTGCCAATTTCAGCAGTGTTGGGAAATCACCTACAAGAAAGAAAGTCATACATCAGATACTTTTTCTGTTGTCTGCTTTAGTATGGTATTGACACACGGTTATATTCCTCGATCACCTGTTATCTAATAATGCTAAAGTTAACTATTCCATTGTTGTACAAACACCGTTTAAACATCCTAAATATAAATCACCGATATCATAAACTATTTTAAGTTTCATTTATTAAAGCATTACAAAAACTGATGTAAACATTACATGATGTGACAATTCTTGACTTGCTGTACTTAAATTTTTGTATTTGCAAGACGGAAGGTACACCCTCGACCAGAAGTAAATCAAGGGCTGGGTAAAGTAGATATAACTAGACTAGACACCTTCAAGTACATATTGTCGATGCTACAAAAACAATGTTTGAATATAGAGTTTATTCTGCATGCATTTGATGCTGAAATTCCTGGTTTGGTTCACGGTTCTTCCGTGGGTTTGGTTAATTTATAAATTATTATTTTATGTATGTTCGTGTTAATGGGTGGCTGATGGTTCGATAATAAAAAAACGGTACGCTCAACCGAGTTAAAATATTATCATAACATCATCTGTCTTCGACGTCTGGATGGAAATGTACCATCACAAAATATGACACGTAAAGCCTTATATCATATCAATCAACAGCACTGAACAAGCTGTACTTTTTCTGTTTTGCTATCTAATTATCTGTTGCCTTTATCTGATAGTACGTGTAATGACATAATACCCACACATAATTTAATAAAAATAATGTAATGTACTCTTGGCTGATCAGTTGAAAGGCAACGGCATAGTAGCAATAGGGCCAGGATTAGGGCTACTGTTCCATCTTAATATCTTAGTATAATGCACGCAAAACGTAGTCAAGAGGTCTACTCGGCAAGCGGGAGACCCTGGTTCAATCACTGATCGAGTTGAATTTTGTAATTTCTGGGTTGTTTTCCACATGAGTTATTTGCTGTATAATAAATCAATGTCATTAGTTGAAAAAAATTACACTGTAATGACAGTGATTGAATACAGGTTTCACCCATCTACAAAGATAACATGCTCGTGATAATACAAACTCTTTATAAGAAGGCAATACAATATTCCTGTAGGTTATTCTCGCTAAAATCTCAATACGATGACGTCCATTGTTAGATTGGTTTTCTTAGTGGTCGGCGTCGCGTACCTGGCGGCGTCCTATAAGGTACCGAGATCGAAACATGAGAAGTTGCCTCTTCGATCTGTGTACCCTTCCTGGGAGCCGCTCCCAGTGGTGGGCGAAGCAGGGGACACTTTGATCCTCACTGATCTCATTGAAGCGGGTGAGATAGAGGAAGCGCGATCACTGGCCGCCGTCAGTGGGGGACCCTTCCCAGACGACATTCCCAGCTACTCGGGGTTCTTCACAGTCAACAAACAGTTCAACTCCAACCTTTACTTCTGGTTCTTCCCTGCTGAGGTTAGTGCAAACTTTGTGATTTAGACACATCTGGGTCGAAATGCTTAATTTGTTGTTTCCTAGTTCTTTTTTCCTTAAGTCACGTCTCTTCAAAGGGAGTGTAAAATGATTTTAAATTATACAGACCTACTAGTGAAAAATTATAATAACTTTTCACTAAACTAATTTGGTTATCTCTTAACCTAATACCTCTTATCTCTAAGTTAAATCTGTTTTCCAAAAAATATTATCATTTCCTAGGCGGTACGATTATATGTTCCGAGAAACTGTTACAAAACTTGAAATTACTAGGCCGCTTCGCGAACGCTTTTTTTAGTCGCGTTGATGGATGAGCTTTTTTATGTTTTTAGTATGCGTGGGATCTCTTTACATTTTCAAGTTCCATTGCAAAACCTTTTTTAAATAAGTTTTATAAAGTAGTACTAATTGCTATGGTAATACCTATTGATAGAATGTAAAAATATCCGAAAGCCTGAAGAATTGCTTTTTGTACGCATTGTAGGTGATTGTTGTCAAGTTTCTATAGTTACTTGTTAATTATTATACACCTCAAAAAACTTATATTAAAACCTTTATTTCTATGAATTCTGTCTAACTTTTTCAACTTTTTGTATCAAAAGGTACTACATCACTATTACCTTAAGGGGGACAGGAATGGCCTATGTCGCGCTTGTTAAATTGCCTAAATTCCGGTACCATTTACTCTCTGGCATTTAGTCTTAGAGACTAAATTTTTCCCCCCTTCTAGATTAGCCTGTTACCTAGAAACTGTGTGTGGGGATTTTAGAATTTTGAAAATCTGTGGTTACCAGATTTTTTAAAAAATTATCAAAACAAATCCCAGAAAATAGACATTTTTAAAAACAATTAATGGGTTAAAATTGGATGATGATATTTTTTCAAAATTCCCCACACACAGTTTCTTTAAAACACAATAAAGAATTAGTCCTGAAAATTTCAAGGCTATAGCTTCAAAACTGCCTAACTTGCAAGTACCGTAGTTTAAGAAAGTAAAGTTTTGAGTAAACGGGTGTTAAAGTTAATATATAAGGTGTACTTCATGTGCAGTAATTACAATACCGGTACCATTTTTTCGGAGGGTATTCAACTTAGAGATTTGATTTTTTTAAATTCAGCACATTAGAGTTTTTGCTAACAATAATTGTAATTTTTTTTATGTACATTAATATTTGAGTCGTTAATATACGATGGTAGTCATGGCAACATAAAATAATTTAATTTTTGCAAAAAAAACAAACAAAAAACATTTTTTAAAAATATATGATTGTGTTTAATATAACATATTCAAGCCAAAAAATCAACTTTGGCAATAAGTTTCATTCCTGCTTCCCTTAATGTCCATGTAAAATATGAACGCTACTAATTGCTATGGTATCACCAATTTATAGATTGTAAAATATCCGAAGGCCTGAAGAATTGCTTTTTATACGCATTGTAGGTGATTGTTGTCAAGTTTCTATAATTACTTGCTAATTATTATACACCTCAAAAAACTTATATTAAAACCTTTATTTCTATGAATTCTGTCTAACTTTTTCAACTTTTTGTAACAAAAGGTACTACATCACTATTACCTTAGTACGTTGTAGCCCCACCAGTTTGGTCAGAATCGGCCCAAATGTCACGAAAATATCACATTAAAAATCGTCAAAAATCGTAAAAGTACGATATTCATGAGAAATATTTCTTCGATTGTACCAAAAAACGTGGAAGGTCTAAGTTCAGAGATTTTGAAGGTCCCTTCCAATTTTCATCAAGATCGCATATGCCGTTTGTCCGGTAGAGAGCGGACAAACAGACAAAAAAAACACCCGAACAAATTGTTTTTGGGGCAGTGAAATTGAAGTCTTTGCTTCGCTCATCCAATAATTTCTTTTACTTGGTTTTACTTTAAACAAGTTCTTAATATATATCTTGGAATTACAGACAGACTACGAGAATGCCCCAGTACTGCTGTGGCTACAAGGGGGACCAGGGTCCTCATCATTGTATGGTCTCTTTACCGAATTAGGTCCATTTAATGTAGACTTCGATGACGTTTCTCTGGTAAAGAACCCGTATTCCTGGCACAAGAACCATTCCATTATCTTCATCGACAATCCGGTCGGCACTGGTAGGTCAATGATGTTTCTGTCAATTTTATTAAATCATTTCATTTGGGTACTGTCGCCAAACGTACTTCGAAAAGACTGCATAATCTGACGATAATAATTATGTGATAATTAGGAGAAGATTAAACTATACTCTTGTAAATATTATGTATTTTTAGCCACATTATATCTTGAATAATGCATTGTTTATTAAGGAGGGACACCTCTGAAAAGGGAGTAAAAAAACGAAAAGGTAACAAAAAATGAAAAATGTGTTGAATGCTTTGACTTCTTCTAGTATATAAAAATACTAGGAAACGCTCAGTTGGACGCGTTGATAAGCGAGCACGTGCTATAGCTAGACCCACATTGCACATTTTTTAAATTTTAAAATTTGCGACGTTCGCTGTCCACGGCGCCATGTTTCCAATATTATTTATTATTGCCAAGGCCAAGGTATTTGGGTTTTACTTTGTGGATAAAATCCACCGCCATCTAGAGGACCTTGACATCATTTCCTTGGGAAAACTATTTAAACTCTTTGGTAACAAATAATACACTGCTTCATCGATAGTATTTTGATTACTTCTAGGTGGCAGTGCATAGTGCCCAGAATTCTCGTGCGACTTTACGTTGCCATGGTAACGTTACTTTTGTTATAATGTAATTTCCATCTACACTACTTATCGGATCAAAATAAAATTAACATATTCGTGACCGGACGGACATTCTAAATGATTTGGCCACCTCAGATTTTGTCGCCGTTTAGTTTGAAAAAAAAAAACTTTCGATTAACTTTAATGTAACCTTTTAACTTTTTGAACGATTTTGCCACAAAACTAATGGCATTCAATCGGGAACGAAGCTTGCGGATGGTCAAAATTTCAACTCGATCCGAGCCTCCGCTCGAACGTTATGGCGAGACATACAAACAAACAAAAAAAACAAACAAACAAAAAAACAAAAAACAAAACCAGCGACTATTTTTTCCGGCAGAGTCAAATGGAAACGCTCGCTTCGCTCGCTTAAAAAAAATAGTTTTTTACATTTTTAAAGGGGTTTTATGGTATATATATATATATTGTTATGTATGTATAATTATATATATATATAGATAGATAGATAGATAGATAGATAGATAGATAGATAGATAGATAGATAGATAGATAGATAGATAGATAGATACATAGATAGATAGATAGATATTTATAGTTTTACATTTTTTTTTATTATTATTATTTTTTGTCATATTTATATATTTTGTAAAAATATTTGTTTATTTTTATTGATAAATTAAATATAAATTGTACTTATAATATGTTATTGTAATTTCATTCATTGAACTTTGATTGCCATTTACCGATTATCTTTTTTCTTACATTTCTTAGGACTTAATTGGGAAACTCTAGTTTCTATAATATTTGAGCTACAGCCATGAAATGTTTTGTGAATTTACTTCAATAATGAAATAAGATCCCCTAGTATAGATACATGCATACCTTAAATAGAACTTAGTAAATTAAATCCTAAACTTAAATGACAAATGTAAATATGCAAATTCAAATAATTTTCATAACTTGATAATTTGTATCTCTTGCAATTTGAATGATGAATTAAAAAAATACTGGGATACCTCAATTGGTTTATGACCTTCATTTTAAAATCGATTTTGTTAAATTATGTTGATTGGTTCTCTTTGAAACATTTCCCAGGTAAATCATTGTTAATTAAATCAACAATGGAAAGTGATTAACAATGACGTTAATAATAATAATAATAATAATAATAAATTTTTACTAGTTGAATCTCTTAGTTAACATACACACAAAAAACAGATTATTTTAATGAAAACTATAGAAGTTATGATTTTCAGAGGTGTCCCTCCTTAATGTTATTTATAAAAGTTTATTCGGCTATGAAAAAATACATTTTCCTCTTATACATATATCGTGAACTAATAATCTATAGATTCTTTCAATCATAATTGAAGAGGGATAGGGCTCTGACTCCCTTGTCTTATCTGAATGACCAAACTGTAGATTGTATTATTTTCTTCGTATTGCTTAATCTAATTAACTTTAATAAACTCATTATGCTAATTAAATTATGATTACTTTACAGGATTCAGTTTCACGGATTTCGATGAAGGCTACGCAACCAATCAAACTCAAGTGGGAAATGAATTGTACTCAGCAATGATTCAGTTCTTCACAATGTTCCCAGAACTACAAAAAAATAACTTTTTCGTCACCGGAGAATCATTTGCAGGTAAATAATCTTTAAACGTAAAGTTGAACCGGGGCGCTCTCCGATACTCTACCTACCTGGTTATGAAGCCCACGCTACACCAAGTAATAAGCGCACGGTCCACTACGCGTCAAATTCAAATAGTTATAACTTCATGGTATATTGAAAATAGTTTTCTGGCCCCGTCTTCAAACTTATTATTGGAATATATTGACTTGAGTGTAGTTGAATATTGTGTATATATAAACTTTTAACCAAAGTCTCTCTAGATTCAAGAATGTTATTCAATCTTAGTGGAGTTTTATCTGTTTTATAATAACTATTATTGGTATAACTTCGTTTAGCTATTTGGCCAGGAAATATAATCCTTAATCATCATTATCAACTATCAACTTAACTTCTTGAGAATTTGTTTTACATAACAGAAAACATATTGGGTCCACCCTTTCCCCGAAAAAAAGCCAAAATTGGTACCTTGGAGGATTTTGGTCCAAAACAAATATTGGCCATCATTGACGTACTTCGGCTAACTTTTCTGTAAATACTTTTGTTCTTGTAATTTGGAAAAAAGGTTCGGTCCAAATATACATTATTTAGAACCTTGGTTTCGGAACGCATATTTTTGCGTTAATATTTTTGCACAGTTTCAAGACAAGATTTTCTAAATTACCATTTTAGATTGGTATGATTATTTAGTATGTATGTGTAACAAAAAAATAAGCAAGTTGACGCCGATTTAAGAAATCTACCAAAAAGCAAATATTCGCAAATTTCGAGATTTGTAAAGCTTACATAATTCGTCCACATATATTTTTAAACTGTCATTTTAGTGTAGTATTGTGATCTAGATTATGTGGAAAGAAATAGTTTTGGAATTCATAACCCCTTTAATAATACAGACTATTTTAAAAAACGAGGCACAGAACTGTTCAATAGGGAATACTATTTGTAATGGCTGAATTTACCGCGTAGCAGACCGTGCGCTTATATTACGTGGTGTAGCATGGGCTTCACAAGCAGTTAGGTGGGGCATCGGAGAGTGGGGTATCGGATACTAAAAAGGTTGGCCGGGACATCGCAGATGCGCCCGTTTAACCTGACAACGTTTACGTATTTTTGTTATACGTGTATGTGAAATATTTTTTTATTTTTTATTTTTACGTGTGAACATATTTTGTAACATAGAAGTTTTTATCTTGTTTATAGGGAAGTACGTGCCAGCACTTGGATACACAATCCACACGAAGAACCCGACCGCGGATCTGAAAATTAATCTTCAAGGTAAGAGATCCCAAGTGTGTTTAATTAAAAGTACACATAGATTGATTTTATTTTTTATGTGTTCTAAGATAATGAGTTTTTATCCCGATTTTAAAAACCTTAACCAATAAAGTTGTATTTTTTCATTTGTTGTCGTAAGCGATCACTTTTTAAATGCACTCCATAATTAAAAAAACAAATTTTATACTTCAAATTTCAATAATTATTATTATCGTTAATCTTTCTCATAATTTAAAAAGGTGTAATCTCATAGTTATTTAGTTGTCAAAAGAGAAGTGAGCGGTTGTTTGTTATTTTTTAGATGTGATGGACGATGCAGTCGTCTGTTTTGTGGTTTCAGTCAACTAGATTGAGTTATTTGCAAAGTTTGATGAGAAGCGGCAGTAAACAATGCGATAATAAAATGCCAATGTCTGCAGGAATCGTGGTGGGTAATGGCTTCACAGACCCCGACACTATATTCGCCTACAGCAAGTTCATCTACCAACTGGGGCTGATCGACGAAAGGGTTCAGCAACAGATGGCAGCGCGAGAGGACAGCGCGAGGGCGGATATTCGCGATGGGGCGTACGTAGATGCATGGGAGGTGGGTTGAACGTTATGAAATCTTTGTGGCTAATTATTTGGTAATTTATCATGGAACTTCAAAATCAAATTACAATATTTTACCGATTGGAATTCTTTCACTATCATGTTTGAGACTTTACTTTCAACATCTCGTAAATAAACCGTCCTCAAGTAAGGGTAAATGTAATTTTCTTTCCTAACTCAATTTCAATACGCCTTTGGATGGCTGATAATTAATAAAACATGTGTTTTCTTACAGGAGTGGAACGAAATTCTTCAATCATGGAGCGACAACTCAGAATTCAGCAACAATTTCAACTTCTTATATCAAGACGAGCCAGTCAATGGTGGAGACTTCTTTACCTTTGTCCAAGGCACGGAGGTGCGTAAACTGCTGCACGTCGGAGATGCCGAGTACACGAGCGACGGACCTGTCTACGGCAAGATGATCCCAGAGTTCATGATAACCATGCGGCCATGGTTGGAGGTCCTCATGGAGAACTACCGGGTACTCTACTACAACGGCCAGATGGACGTGATTGTCGCGTACGCACTGTCAGCGAGCATGTACCAGACTCTCCAATGGAGCGGCAGGGAACAGTACCTTGCAGCACCAAGAAATGCATGGTACGTTACAAACATTCTTATTTGATACTGCCATATCGTAGACCACAAGCATTTATCTCAGATACTTGCTTTGTTGACGATGGTTGGTATTGGTATTACTTTTTGTGACAATCACCTTAGGCAACATTTTTTTTAATGTAACGTATTTTTTAGACTGTAGATCTTTGGGTACATGTTCGTGGTGTTGAGGTTTGCGCCAGTATGTCATGCTAATATTTATTGTTAAAGTATTCATTTATATTAAGCTTGAGAATATTTACTGATATATCCACCGTAAATATTATGTAAAAACCTTCTATCAAGTTTTAAAAGTTCGGACGAAAATTGGATGTCAATGAGTGATTTTGGTATTATAGTGAACAACGTTTAGGGCAATTTGAGGTTAATGAAATTAATTTGAACAAATTAATTACATTTAGTGTTCTAGAATTTCAATGCCCAAAAGTTCGCTGAAATTGGCGATCAAGTGACGTTTGAATGCACAGTTTACTTGTAAAATAGTTGGCCCAAGCACATCCAATATGATCTGAAGGAACGACAAGCGAGTAAAATTATTATTATTACTCAAAACAGTATATCTTTGTGATTTGGCAGGTACGTTGGCAATGACCAACTGGCGGGTTACATGAGGAAGGGTCTCAACTTCACTGAAGTACTCGTGAGGAACGCAGGTCACATGGTGCCAACTGACCAGCCTGTCTGGGCGCTAGACCTTATCACCAAGTTCACCTTCAACAAGATGCCTTGAAACTGACTGATCTTTCAGTCTTTCAAACAACCAACCATCAAAACACTCATTTCAACACCATGCTCATCGACAGCAATGTAGCCTTGACCACAGTGTGTTCATAAAAATAAATTCCACCCACATGGATAATAAACTTCATTTGAAAGCAATTTTTTAATTTACTTTTAATACCATGTGAGTGTGACCAATTTACCATTTTCTAAGAGTTCATTCCAAAACTCGGCTTGCCTATTATCCAGGTTTCGTGTTATCTTTATAGTATCGACGCCTCTTTTGATGTATGAGAGGTGTCTACAAAGCTGTTTAACACCGTCTCCTAAGCTTCTCTTCTCGATCTATTAATTATTGGTTGTTCATTTGCCTAATTGCAAATTTAGAAGAGCCTTGTAAGGAGAGAATTTTTGTTGGCGGAGTAAATCGTGACATTAAATTTGTCCAGATTCTGGATATTGTTGTAAAGTAGGACATTTATGCGTCGTTTCAAAATTTAAGCCTGTCTCAAACTTCTTTTTTATATATAGTTGATATTGATGTGCAAATAAGCGCGATTTGTGTTTAAGAATATTATAGATCACCAAAACAGAAAGTGAAACAAATATAAATTTTACCATTATTCTGAGTAATTGTTGTGATTAGTTAGACTTTCATATGCGACTAACAAAATATTTAGATAATTCCTGTCCGTAAGAAACTTAAAGTTTTTTTTAAGTCAGTATAGTGTATAATTGATGTGGAAATTAGCGCGGATTTCGTAGTAATTATAAAAATAAATTATAGATCAACCACAAAACAAAATCTTCAGGAAAGAAAACTCAAAACTTTACAACTTTAACATATGAATTTGTCGATTATTTCCTTAAAGTCAATACACATGTTAACCTCTGTCAGACAAGAACGAATTCTTTTTGGAATGACAGTTGTCCCTATTGTACATACCAAAGGCAATGTATGTAGGTCCTATAGTTTTCCATGGTAACATTAAAACATGCGCATTAAATCAATTTATTTTGAAAATTCATCAAATACTTTAAAAGGAACATTTTGCAAAATCACGACACCACAACATTTTCTTTTGAGTTAAGGAGAACCTCAAAAACTTTCAACTGTTGCAACCATAGAATACGGTCGCAACTATTTCCTTAAAAGTAATAGATACTGCATGTTAACCAAATGATAGAAACAATGAACGAATTTTTGTTTGCTTCACAATGCAAACAGTATTTTACCTAATTTACATACCAAAGCTAGTATTGGTTCACAGGGTTTTATAATGAGTAACATAATACTATTAAACATTGCATTAAATCAAAGTTTTATGTTTGAAATTTCCATTTAAAATGTGTTTAAAAGTTATCACAGTTTTCATAATGTAGCACTTTTTCCACGACCTTATTTTTGTCTTCTTCTGAAGCTTTAAGGTAAGCGCCACTATAGAGAGGACCCTGAGTAGAGAATAGCAGATCTGGTGAACCTGGTTTTACTGTTGCTTTGCTTTGCTTACTCAAATGAATTACAAATAGCCTTGTTATACTACACTAGGAAGCTTCACAAACACTTTTTCAGGCGCGTTGTTGGATGAGCGTATGTTTTTAAAATAAAAAAAAGTGTAAAATTGCGATTTTCATTAGAAATTATTTTTCGATTGCGCTCAAATTTCACACCAATATATTAATTCCTAAAATTAAGGTTCGGTGAAAAAATCATTACAATCGGATAAAGCATGTAGGTATTATAAGTTGAAGAATGTATAAAAATAAATCGTAAAATTGCGATTTTCATAAGAAATAATTTTTCGATTGCGCTCAAAAACGTGGCAGTTCTAAGCTCAGAGACTTCGAAGGCCTCCATAAAATTTCATAGCAATTGGAGTATCGGCTTAGCCCAAATCGTGTGGACAAACACACAAAAATACAAAAAAAAACATTCCGGATTTTTTTCTCCAGTGTATAGTGAAATGGAACCTTCGCTTCGCTCATCCAAAAACATTTGATTTATTACTAAAGAAAGTTGATCAACTCTAATTAGGATAACGCTAAAGTCCGCCGCGTTGATGGGTGAGCTTTTAAAATGTTTAGTTTGCATGGGATATCTTTACTTTTGCAAGTTCTTGTTTTTGCTGCCTACGCATCGTAGCTGATTGTTGTCAAGTTTCTTTTGTTACCTGTCAATTTGGGATTATTCGTAAAAAACTTATATTAAAAGCTTTATTTCTATAGATTTTGGCTAACTATTTAACTTTTTCTTTAAAAGTACTACATCACATAACCTTATGTCCATGTATAATAGAACGTTGTAGCTCCACCAGTTTGGTCAGAATTGGCCCAAATGGCACGAAATATCGCACAAAATCAAAAAACTTATATTAAAAGCTTTATTTCTATGGATTCTGGCTAACTTTTTCAACTTTTTCTTTCAAAAGGTACTACATCACCATAACCTTAATGTCCTGTATAATATGAACGTTGTAGCCCACCCGTTTGGTCAGAATTAACCCAAATGTCACTAAATATCGCACTAAAAATCGAAAAAAATCGTAAAAGTACGATATTCATGAGAAATATTTCTTCGATTGTACCCAAAAACAATACACCTCTAAGTTCAGAGATTTCGAAAGTCCTGTCAAATTTTCATCAAGATCGGATATGCCGTTTGCCTGGTAGAGAGTTAACAAACAGACAAAAAAAAAAAAAAAAAAAAAAAAAACACCCGAGCTAAATTTTTTGGGGTCAGTGAAATTGAAGTCTTCGCTTCGCTCATCCAATTAGGCTAATATAAATAGCAAATCACAAGTCGCTTTGTGTGCATACACGTCATTCGATTTAAGACTTTTTAACTTCTTAATCACAAACTTTTGTAGCAAGTACAGTAGTATCAAGTGACATACTATTATCGTATAATGCCTGAACTGAAATACAAACTTAAGAAGCTGAAATACTATTCATCTACATTTTAGAACTATTATTTTCTATTGATATAGTTGTTCCGAAGCAAGTAAGCAGATGCTGACGTCACCGGCGGGTGGATTGCAGCCAATCAGCGGTCCCTAATTTAAAATACTGATCGCTCATTGACCCGCCGAAACCGTGAGCATGAGCTCTGAGCTGCGGAACAACTATAGCATGATTTGACGAACAATTTCCAGAAAACCTATTTTAATCATTAGACAAAGTCTTTATCAGCTATTGCCATAAACTTTTGTCTGTCAATTTTTTACACTTTATTAACGTCAAGACGGTTGACGCTGAAACTAACCAAAGGTCTTGAAAAAAGTCTGGGATGTTTCATGGGCTCAGGACAACACCCTATTGGATGTAGGGAGATGACCATAGTCGATTTGGAGGTAGCATACATATTATGATAGTAGCTAGGTGGAAAATACAAACCAGTTGCTCCTTGCTCCGGGGACAGACAACGTAGGGGAGTTAAGAGATCATGGATGAATTTGATGTGGGAGTTCTGTTGTGCTACTAATGTGTTCTACAATTAATCATTGTCCAGATTAATATGTGTGGCGCAGTCAATGACAGTGATGGAATACCGGTTTTGCCAACTACGACTCTAAATATGATATACAATGAGATACGACTCTCATGATAATAGCAATTACTATTATTTAAGACGGCTACAAGGTAACGAAATTAATTCTTGCTCCGATCGCATCATAAAATGACGTCCAATGCAAGATTGGTTTTCTTACTGGTTGTGGTCGGTATCGCGTATGTGGCAGCGTCCTATAAGGTACCGAGATCGAAACACGAGCAGTTGCCTCTTCGATCTGTGTACCCTTCCTGGGAGCCGCTCCCAGTGGTGGGCGAAGCAGGGGACACTTTGATCCTCACTGATCTCATTGAAGCGGGTGAGATAGAGGAGGCGCGATCACTGGCCGCCGTCAGTGGGGGACCCTTCCCAGACGACATTCCCAGCTACTCGGGCTTCTTCACAGTCAACAAACAGTTCAACTCCAACCTTTACTTCTGGTTTTTCCCTGCTGAGGTGAGTGCAGTATTTAAAGAGCGGTAAGTTCAATATTATGTCAAGCATGTTTGCTGAAATATTCGACCGTTAACATCAACGTGTAACTCGTTCTGGTATTGACGTTCAGGTTGACGCTGATAAACATAAACTAACATTTATATGAATAACAATTAAAAATAAAAATATGTCTCAAACTTACAGACAGACTACGAGAATGCCCCAGTGCTATTGTGGCTACAAGGGGGACCAGGGTCCACATCATTGTTTGGCCTTTTCACCGAATTGGGTCCTTTTAATGTCGATTTTGATGACGTCACTCTCGTGAAGAATCCGTATTCATGGCACAAGAATCATTCCCTCGTCTTCATCGACAACCCAGTCGGAACGGGTAGGTCAACACTCAACAGCAACAGCTAGACGTGGGAGTGATGAAACTATAGTTTTCTTTTGGTGTTGTATTGTTTTACTTTTTTCATCTCTAGTAAGAAAACAACTGCACATAAGAATTACGTATAGGCCTAAGTATTGAAAATAATTAACTCTAAAAAAATATGTTATTTTTTTCACCACGTTTTATCACAAAACAAAAATATATGCATAATTTAAGCCTCAACGTGTTTGCGATAGTTTCCCAGGGGAAACTATATCAGTCACAGACTATGAAACACGGATAGATAACTTGCGTATACTAAAGTCTTGCAAAGTCTACACATTGTTGTATTTATTCAAAAAGTGTAGACATCGGCCTCCCCCACCTGAATTAAATCCAAACTAGTAACAACATCTCTGTAGAGTATAGTTCTATTTACCTAGATAATATATTTTGAGCTAGCTTTACCAAATGTTATTCAATAATGATTTTAAACGAGCTCTAAAATTGTAATTTAATGTAGGATACTTTGTAGATAGGACATGGTTGTCGGGAATGAATGTGTTCTTGTGGCAGAATCTACTCAAACTCCCGTGTCTTGGAATCGAAACAATTCCTGAAGTAGTCTGTTTTAGAGTAACAAGAGATTAATGCTACGTTTAACTTAGCAAAGTTATCGATATTTCGATACGATATCAATATGGAAGAAATCGATAACTTAACTAAGTTAAAACGTTCGATACGATATCAATGTGGAAGAATATTTTCGATTTAGATATTTGGACTCCATAGCAAAATATTAAAGTAAGTTATAAAAATAAAAAGGTTCAAATTAGAAAAAAAGAATAAAAAACGAGAACGCGTGGATAGCAATTTTTGGAAATGGAAATGTGCAAGCTCTTAATGCTGGAAATATATACCTAAGAAAAGTGATATATTTCTTCAAATTTCGTTTTGCGTGCTTAATGGTGGAGGTGCCGGGTAGCCTAATGTTTAATTCGTCCCGACTTTTACAAAATTGGTGGAGGTGCCGGGTCATTCAACGCCAATGTGAAAAAGTAAGTATCGTTTTTAGTTTATTTTTTTTTTAGATTTTAGCCACATATTTTTCAAAGTAGGCCTATTTGATACATTTTTTTTTGTAAAAATGAAAACAAAACATTTCGTGAGTAATATGTTTTCATTACAGGATTCAGTTTCACGGATTTCGATGAAGGCTACGCAACCAATCAAACTCAAGTGGGAAATGAGTTGTACTCGGCAATGATTCAGTTCTTTACAATGTTCCCAGAACTACAACAAAATAACTTTTTTGTCAGCGGAGAATCATTCGCAGGTAAATTTTATCAAGAAAAACCCGCTTCAAGTTCATTTATGCACATTTATGGGATGGTATTTATTTATATTTTTAGATGTATCAGCATTGTATTGATATTGTATTTTTTAAGTTTAAAGAAGCTATAGTTTTATATCTTGTTTATAGGGAAGTACGTGCCAGCGCTTGGATACACAATCCACACGAAGAACCCGACCGCGGATCTGAAAATCAATCTTCAAGGTAAGAATACGAGTTTGGTTTAATTAAAATGAGCAAAAGTTGGTAGTCATTCTTAAAATAAGTAGTGAGACAATGCGTTTTAGTTGTGTTTTTTTTTACAAGCGTTACTAAATATGGATGGATGTCCCCTTGTGTTTGTCTTATGTGATTCTGACTTGATTTTAAATACGTACACTTCCGTCATAAACCCCATAATTTTTGTGTTACGCCAGCTGATAAAAGACAATTTTGAATGTTGTGACAATTTTTCTCAATGCTACTTGTTGAATACAACCGCTGTATTATTTTTATTGAACACTATTCTACAAATTACAAGTTAGATATAACAACACTTTTAAAATGCGATTAACAAGATATGCGTTAGGCTTATCTTTCTGTTCGTTAATATCCTATCTAATATCTATACCTATCCTATGCCGTAAAACGAAATTAGATTATGCTTAAAAAGGTTTTATACACTGAACACATGAGCAAATAATGTTATCATGTTCTTATGATAACGACTTTGTTATCATTTGCATCTGTTTAATTTCCTCATCATAACCGATGTTTTTACATTCGGTGTAAACAGTGTTGGCTCGGTGCTAAGCGCTTGACTCTGGTTCGAATCCCGTCGTGGCCGGAAATCCTGACTGAACGTTTTTCCAAGGTTTTCCTCGCAGTCGTTAATGCAAATGCAATGGATTGAGTCCCCTTTAATAGCCCTCGGACATCCGTTTACAATTGTCCTAACCGCAATATACCTAGTTCACCTGAAGAGGGGCATACATTGCACCGTACAACAGGTTTAATTCTCACGGAAAAAAATTAAAATCAATTTGGTGAATTTATATAATTATATGTATGCATAATGGTACTGTAACTGTATGTATTCGTACACTATGTAACTGTAACTCTAAATGTGTGAATGCGTATAGCCTGCCTTGGGGCAGCTTGCCCCTCTTCGGGTGACTACTCGAACAACTAGATAGAACAATCTGGAGAAAACTCGCAATCAGTTACCAGTGGTCGGGATCGAGACGACACGACAGTCTCGCGTGCAGCTTCCTCTAATGATTAGCCTCTATAATGATACACGTAATTACATGTATAGTTTACTTGTGCTGAGGAAGGAGCAGATCTTGCAAAACTACATTCTTATTAGGGTGTTACGTGTTACGTTATTGGTGTGTAATAATTATTGTGAACGCAGTTTCCAAGGGCTTTTTAAAGGACTCATCCCAGCATTCGCCTTAATGATTGAAAGAAACCCTCAGAAAAAAACTTTCAGTCAGGATTGCATGATTACGAGCTAGTGAGCAAGTGCAAGTGAGCAAGTGAACCTTATACCTCACTTCTAGCTTGATATATTTATAATATCTGTAGATATGTATGAAGCTATTTATTTTGTGTGTCATTTGTATTATAGCTTTATTTAGGCCGCGGCGTATTGCTGTCTGAAAAATTACAAATGCTTATCTAAATAGAAAATCCAGGCTCTTAAAAATTAGCGACGTCATATGAGTTTGATTTGTGAAAAATGACGAGAACCTTTGTCATTAAAAACATATTTAAAACGTTTATGGTTTGCGGGCTAATGTCTAGTCAACTCGAGTTAAGATTTCCAACTGAAATAAATAGTAATCATAATTTGGTGAGTATAGCAATATTTGATCCTATGTCGATGTCTGCAGGAATCACGGTGGGCAATGGCTTTACAGACCCCGACACTCTATTTGCATACAGCCAGTACATCTACCAACTGGGGCTGATCGATGAAAGGGTTCAGGAGCAGATGGCAGCGCGAGAGGACACTGTCCGGGCGTTTATTCGCGGTGGTGAATATGTTAAAGCATGGCAGGTGGGTAGAAATAGGACGATGGGATGACCTATGTTGCCGATTTTTTGGTATTCATTGTACATACCACACAAATGATCAGCTGATGCTCGAATTACGCTTAGATTGGATTGGCTATTGCTTAACGTATTACGCTTAGATATGGCCATCATTGCAGAACATGGAGCGAAGGAATGGACCCTAAGCCCGTATTAAATTTAGTTTTAACACTCAATTTCAACGCGCCAACCACTTAAAAAGTATGTCACGAATTGGTGCAACGACTTCTATCATAATATGTATAGGTTATTGCGCAAGTCGTGTTTCTTTGTTACCCTTCTCTAAAAACCTTTATTGATAACAATATTGTTGAAAGAAGTGCAAATTACATTTTAAACAAGTTGATTTTTGTGTGGGATGTACGCTTTATGCACTAATTTGGTTTGATAGAGCTAACCACAATAGTATGGGGATCTGTGTAGATAACAATAATATGTTGCCGATTTTTAGTAATTCACTACATTCCTGGCTTTATTCGGAGCAATTTGAAACTTAATCGAACATATTATATGTACGAGGCTATCCTTAAGAAATATAATTGCTTTTTCCTGACTCTAATGTTAATAAGACCTTATGGAT
This sequence comes from Sweltsa coloradensis, assembly GCA_024449915.1. NCBI lineage: Eukaryota > Metazoa > Arthropoda > Insecta > Plecoptera > Chloroperlidae > Sweltsa > Sweltsa coloradensis. The sequence continues at coordinate 128,757 of JAMZAV010000919.1, read as the reverse complement.
GGGTGATGATCAGGTGATAATGTTAAAATATTGATTCCTTTCCCAGGAGTTCAGCAATATCCTTGAATTATGGCACTATAACTCAGAGTTCAGCAATGACTTCAACTACTTGTATCAACACCAGCCACAAAATTGTGGAAACTTCTTTACCTTTGTCCAAGGCACGGAGGTGCGCAAACTGTTGCACGTCGGAGAAGCCGAGTTCTCGAGCCTCGACGTACCTGTCTACATCAAGATGGTTCCAGAGTTCATGATAACTGTGAAACCATGGTTGGAGCTCCTCATGGATAACTACCGGGTACTCTACTACAACGGCCAGATGGACGTGATTGTCGCGTACCCGCTGTCAAAGAACATGTACCAGACTTTACAATGGAGTGGCAGGGAGCAGTACCTTGTAGCCCCAAGAAAGGCATGGTACGCTGCCATAATTTTTATCGAAAACTCATAATATGACTAGAGTTGTTTCAAAGCAAGTAAGCAGATGCTGACGGCACCGGCGGGTGGATTGAGCCAATCAGCGGTTCCCGATTTAAAATACGGATCGCTCATTGGCCCGCCGAAACCGTGCGCATCTGCTTACTTTCTTCGGAGCAACTATAGTATTTGATTCTCTGTGACACAAATATTTTTTGTATAATTCGTATCACTTTACGTCACGATCAACTATTGTCTGCTAGTATTTTAAACTTTTTTTATACATTGAAGAGTGAATTGCATATGATTTGGTTATATTTTTTAATGGAATGCATATTATTTTATAGCGGATCTTTCACGTTGGTTTGTTCGTGTAGTACTGGCCGTATATATAGTGCCATGCTTATTTAGGATAAGTGAACTCCAAGTGTGCAAATGTTTTCTGATAGTCATGCTCAATCTTTGTTAAGAACCTTGTTTAGCTTTTGACACATTTATGGTCAGTATACAATCCAGGGCGATTAAAATTTCGCTCAAATTAGGGATAAAGCATTGTTGAAATGGATCTTTGTAAATCTAGGTGCCCGTTAGGGCGCCGCAGCCAAGCCGCGGTGCGCTACACACTCAAGCACCTTATACAGCAAGCAGAGTTGGGGTGATTTCGAGGTGTTACCCAGCCGTCTTGAAACGTGATGTGAACTTGTAAACTATCAAAATCGAGGGGATTTAGGTACCTGACAACGCATACCAAATTTGGTTGGGGTACGAGCATTCCTTCTTAGTAAAAAAAAAAATGGCTTGAAACATGCTCAAAATCACTTTAAGGATGTTAGCTTTGCTTTGCTAGGCAGATTTGACCTTTTTTGGGCCCACTTCGGGGGCGTTTAACGGGTCAAAGCCCCAACGCAGCCCGTCTGACGAGTGATATTCGTTTTTCTGGTAATTTTCACTATAAAATGACGTATGTTTGAATCACGTATACCTTATGAGGGCAGAGTTGACTTTTTTTGGGGCCCACTTTGGGGGCGTCTGACGGGTCAACGGCCCAACGCAACCCGTCTGACGAGTGATATTCTTTTTTGGGCTAACTTCTTTTATAAACTTGTGTATGTTTTAATCGTGTATACTTAATGGGGGCAGATTTGACCCTTTTTGGGGCCCACTTTTGGGGCGTCTGACGGGTAAACGCCCCCACGTTGACTCGTAAGACGCGCATTTTTGAAAATGACATGAATTTCCGCTTCTATTCCAATGGTCAAAACATATGTACCTTAGGCAATAGAAACTGTCACTGGCTCTCGGTCTATCATTGCTTTTGATTATCTAAGGTTGGCTGTTTTTTTTTTACAAGTTTTTTGTTATGAGTTATTTAACCTATAAGCTTACCCAACCAACGGTCTTGATAGAATCTTATGGAAGAGAATCGCGGGGCCACAACAATTTTGGTCTCAAAACAATAGTTGTTATTTTTCAGGTATGTAGGCGATGGCGAGTTGGCTGGCTACATGAGATCCGGGTTTAACTTCACAGAAGTTCTCGTGAGGAACGCGGGCCACTGGGTGCCATTTGACCAGCCCGTCTGGGCGCTTGATCTTATCACCAAGTTCACCTTCGACCAGATGCCTTGAAGCTGTTCTGCCCACCAAACACCCATCCACAAACAATATGTATCGCCATCAGGATGTATTGAAGCAGTTCTGCCAACCAACCAACCATCCACAAACAATGTATCGTCAACAGGATGTATTGAACCAGTTCTGCGCGCCGACTGCAAGGTTCCATTGAACTAAAGTAACGTAAACTTTATTCTAGCACCAGTGTTCATTAAAAACTATTCACATGTAATTTAAATAATTACGATTGAGTACACAGGAGGGATATCTAGGGCGACGGTCGTTCGCCCGCAGCCAAGCGCACGCGACTGCTAGAAGGCGATAACTTGACCCTGTTTACTCCTACCCGAGTTGGGGGGTTTTCAGCTATCTGCACACGCCATCCCGAAAGATTTACAATCTTGAAACTCGGTATTATGACCTTGGTCCATGACATAACAAAAAAAATCAGCCCGATCCGATAACCCCTTCTGTGTAAAAAAAGTGCGTAAAAATCGACGATAATCGTCCGGCAGGCTGTTGGTTGGTTGATTGGTTGGGGGGGGGGGGGGATTCTGCCAGAGAGGAATAAGAGCCTACAGAGAAAACGGTACTCTTAGAACAGTAGAAACTTGGACCACACTTAGATGTTCTCAGACTCACAACTTCTCCGGAGACAAGCAATATTCCACCCCAACACCCCCTAAATCATCCCTAAAAATAAAATAATCATAGCTCTAACCCAAAATTGAATTTTTAGTCAAATTAGTATTAAAATTATGTCTAAGTGTTTAACCCAATCGGCCTATTCTCATTATAAACCACATTTTGTCAACCCCCATCCCTAATAGTTTATATTATTTTTACCTTGATTTTAGCATTCACCACGAAGGCACCTAATGAGTTATCATCATGAAATTTGACATGAAGGTACATATATATGAAAAATAATCCACCGAGAGGCAAGCGATATCATATTCCACCCCAACACCCCTAAAAATGAATAGTATCATAGCTCTAACCTAAATGATGTTTATTCAAATTAGTATTAAAAATTATGTTTTAATGTGTTTTAAACCCAATCGGCCTATTCTCATTTACTAAACCACATTTTTTCAACCCCCATCCCTTATAGTTTATATTATTTTTACCTTGATTTCCAGCATTCACCATGAAGGCACCTAATGAGTTATCAGCATGAAATTTGGAATATAGGTACAAACTAATATGAAAAATCATTAGCCAAGAGGCAAGCGATATTCCACCCCCAACACCCCCTAAATCATCCTCTAAAATGGCTAACTAATAATAATAATAATAGCTAAATAATAATAATAATAATAATATAATAATAATAATAATAATAATAGCTCTTACCCAAAATTGAATTTTTATTCAAATTAGTAAATTACGTTTAATGTGTTTTAGCCCAATCGGTCTATTCTCATTTCCTAAACCAGATTTTTCAACCCCCATCCCTAATAGTTTATATTATTTTTACCTTGATTTCCAGGATTCACCAAGAAGGCACCGAATGAGTTATAAGCATGAAATTTGTCATGATGGTAAAGATTAATCCGGCGAGAGGCAAGCGATATTCCACCCCCATCACCTCCTAAATAATCCCCTAAAATTGGAATAATTCATAGCTCTAACCAAAAATTGAATTTTTATTCTAATTAGTTATTAAAACTAGGAAGCTTCGCAAACGCTTTTTTTAGTCGCGTTGATGGACGAGCTTTTTAATTATAAAATGTTAATATTAATTTAAAATATTAAAAACATATTAACACGGCCCATATAAAGCAATCATTAGGTCTGTTGGATCTTTGATTGTTTGTTATAAGGCTGTGAGAAAGATCTAAAATCTATATTTTCGTGCTATTTGGGCGGATTCTGACCAAACGGGTGGGGCTACAACGTTCATATTTCACATGGACATTAAGGTAAGGGTGATGTATTGACTTTTGACAGTAAAAGTTGAAAAAGTTAGCAAGAATCTATAGCAATAAAGGTTTTAATATTTAACACCTCAAAAAACTCAAATTAAAACCTTTATTTCTATAGATTCTGGCTAACTTTTTCAACTTTTTCTTTCAAACGTCAATACATCACCATTACCTTAATGTGCATGTGAAATATAAACGTTGTAGCCCCACCTGTTTGGTCAGAATCGGCCCAAATGTCACGAAAATATCGCACTAAAAATCGAAAAAAATCGTAAAAGTACGATATTCATGAGAAATATTTCTTCGATTGTACCCAAAAACGTAGCAAGTCTAAGTTCAGAGATTTCGAAGGTCCTGTCAAATTTTCATCAAAATCGCATATGCCGTTTGCCCGGTAGAGAGCGAACGCCAGAAAAACGAAAAAACAAAAAAAACAAAAAAAACAAAAAAAACAAACAAAATAACAAAAACAAAACAAAAAAACACCCGAGCTAAATTTTTTGGGGGGTCGGTGAAATTGAAGTCTTCGCTTCGCTCATCCAATTATGTTTTAGTGTGTTTTAACCCAATCGGCATATCCTCATTATAAAAACCACATTTTGTCAACCCCCATCCCTAATAGTTTATATTATTTTTATCTTGATTTCCAGCATTCACCACGAAGGCACCTAATGAGCTATTATATGTGTTACAAATAGCTTTAGGAAAATATCACGCACAATGATTATAAAACTCATTTACTATTGTAACTTTATATACATAAAGAATGTTATATTACATTATCGATGTCATTCTCTCATCAGCAACAATGATAAACTAACTTGGTAGACTTATAGTTCGAAATCATTATTCATGGTTAGGTATGGGTTCTTTAAATTCAGATATAGTTTCTAATTTACTTTTAACGGTGACTTTGGATTCGTCCTGTAACAAGTCGGTGCAACGTAATAAAAAGGTGTTGGATGTTGTCTTGAATATGAATAAAACTCTCAAGCTGAGAGGCTGCTATACAATGAGTTGTGACGTACGGACATTATACGGACAACATCGACACGCTCAACAAGAAATCGTATTTATTATTTATTATAATCGGTATCGGTTATTTTACTAAACTTTGGTCTGTGATTGCTGTGATTGTCAACTTATTGGAGATGTCTGTGTATTTGATTGTGTGATTGTGTGTGTGCATGATTTGATCGGTCTCATGTTTCTATCTGATTGAATATTCTTCACAGATAGTGCAATGAATGAGATAAGTATAGCGCATTGTCCTTAAAGCATGTCTGGCACAGACAACAGATGTACCCAACCCAAGTACATGCACATAAATTAATTGTTATATAACACCTACTCGGAGACAATTGCCTCTCTTCACATAACTATTAACTAATGGGTTTTATTTGTGGATTGTATAGAAAATGTACATGTGCTATTTTACATGGCTCAACAGAATATCGACTTTTGACGGATTGCTGGTGGCCGTATCGAATTGTCGACCTCTCGAATTAGAATCTTCTATATTATGTAACGAATGAATTATCTTTACCGATTTTGTTGCACTCACAACTTGCATTTTAACTGAAATTTGGTTTACAACTTACGGAAACAACTTATTATAGTAGTAGTATAGTAGTATTATTATGTTTTTTATGCATCATGTCTCCTTGATTAGAATTTAAATTTAATTTTCTACTGCGCTGCTCACACACAGGTGTTACCCTATGTGGGCTTCTTTTTTTTCTCTCGAGAATGTTAATGTGCAGTGGTGTATGTCTTGTTATTTGTAATATTGCATGGTAAATGGTTCAATGTATTTTTTTTAAATAATAAAATTTATTGAAATTGAAATTGAATTGAGGTTACTAGGGAAACGCCAAAGTCGTTGATAGACGAGTGAGTGAGCCATGTGTTGAATACCCGGGAACATCCCCTTTCTTCCCCCATACCTAAGGCCGGATAAAGCCCAGTATGGGGAATGATACTGGGTATTTAACATATGGCTCACTCACTCGTCTATCAACGACTTTAGCGTTTCCATAGTATATTTGGCTAAGGCGCCCTTATACCCGGAATGTGGGAGACCTGGGTTCAATCCCCTGAAAAGATTTTGTAGTTTATGGATTTTATTTTGGTATGCATATAACGCAGTTTAGTCTACATCAACCGTGACAATACTATGGAACACATAGCCAGTACGAAATACGAGTAAAGATTGCAAGGTTTACTTAATGTCCCAGCGGAATTTAGGGGAACCTTGGTCACTGCTATGCATGTTATCACAGCCTGCCAAAAATTGTTCGATAAAAATGACTTTTCAAGAACAAAAGCATTGTTGTTAAAATGAAACCTACGCATTTCAAGCATATTTTTCAATTTATTATTTCTTGTTGGTTTAAATCGCAACGTATTTTTTTCATAATGCTAGCAGTTCTCGGTTAACTGGTCACGGATGTCTGTTTAATTATTTCGGCTTAATCTGTTTGGTCGTTCGGCCGTTTGGGACCGGAGACAAACATTTTACAAACATTTAAACATTTAACAGACACATTAGTAAGTCACGACGAAGACCCGATCGAGTAGCGTTATGGACTTCGTTTCGCTGTGCTCACTCGTCTAATTAACCTACACCAGAGTCGATAAAGAGGGGAAAACTTCTTTATCGACTCTGCCTACACAGAACGTTACCCACACAGAGAAAAAATATTTACAGAATTATTGCTGAAAACACAAAACATTCTGCACCATCAGCAAAACATATTACTACTATGAGGACAAAGAAACATTCTGCTGAAAACAGTGAACGAGTATTAACAGTTTTGCTGGGATTACAGAACGTTGTGCTTGGATTACAGAACGTTCCGCTAGGATTACAGAATATTCTGCTGGTCAGCATAATGTTTTGCTGGGATTACAGAACGTTATGCTGGTCCAGCAGAAAATTTTGCTGGAATTACAGAGCGTTATGCTGGTTCAGCAAAACATACTGCTGGCTTGGGACAAAATGTCGCTCGTTCGTGGCAATAACAAATTTATTAAAATATCACAATGTTATAATCTAATTATTTTCACAAAAAAATTCCCACAGATACACGCGAGAGTTTTTCGATATTGAAAAACACACGACGGCATTGTTTCTTTTTTTCCTCCGACAATCACAAATGGTTGTATAGTTTGCTTCAGAGTTTCTGTACTTTTGCCGCCTTCCGTTGTTGTCTCGTTATCTGCAACGAAGTTATAATTTGTAAATAGCTATTTATCTGGGTTTATCAGCACGGTACAAATTAGGTATAAGACATAATAATAATTGCACTATATAATCACCTGTTGTCTTATACACACCTTTATTATTTGCAACTACTTTGTTGTTAAACCTCACAGTCATAGGTACACATAACTGAAAAGTAAGTAAACGACCATGCTTGATGCTCGGTGCTTCACTTTGCTATTTCTTCCTCGTGGCGTGCGCACTGTAAACTGTCTCGTCAAATCTCGCGCAGGTCTCGCGAGGTAGTTTGCAATACATATCGCTTCATTCATATAATCAGCGAAACGTTCGGTAAATTTGGCAGAATATTTTGCTAGAGGAGTAGAATGTTTCGCTAAGTAACTGCTAGCAAAATATTCTGCTGTTGCAGCGAAATATCATGCTGGATATTTTATTTTAAGAGTTAGCAGTAACTGTATCGCTGTTTCAGCATACCTGTTCTGTAAATTCACCGAAAATATTGCTGGAACAGCAGAATAAAGTTAGCAATAATAATTGTTTGGTAAATATTTTTCTCCGTGCACAGTGCTGCTACTGATTCGGGAGGGAACAGCAATTCTGAATGAAGTTTTTACCAAGGTTTTCCTCAGTCGTTTAATGCGAATGCAAAATATTGAGTCCTCTTAAACAGCCCTCGGACATCCCTTCACAATAAATTTGTCCTAACTCCAATATACATAGTTAGACACCTGAAGAGATTCATCCGAAAAACAAATTATTACACCGACCATTAATGTTGTTAGTGTTTCTAGAAAGCTCTATTTAATATTTCACCTACACCAAATATTATTAAACGAGGGAGCGGAGCGACCGAGTTTCTCCATTCAACTCGTACGGGTCTCATTCTGTGATTCTGTCTGTCTGTACGTCGAAAATCAGCCGAACCGCTGAACAGATTGGGCTGAAATTTTAAACAGATATCCGTTACGAGTTTACTGAGAACTGCTAACAAAATCAGCTAGATCCATTGCGATTCAATTTCACAATAATAAAAATGTGATTTTTTAAAATATCGAAAGCATTTGTTTAGTAGCAGCTAGCGGGACGACAATAACGTGGCTTGCATGGCCTTTTGGTAAGCATGTAGCCTACCACATGGAGGGTTGGGGTTCGATACCCGTTGGGTAGATCTTTTTTATATTTTAAGACACACATATTATTTTTGAGGGGTGTTTAATGGGAAATAAAAATTAGGTGATTTTGCATGTTTTATATTGGAAATTTGTTAATGTTTTACGCTAATACGTTTTGAACACGATTCGCATTTTGAATGTTCAATTTAAACTAGGGAAACGCAAAGTCGTTGTTAAATGAGTGAGTAATCCATGTGTTGAGTACCCGGTATAATTCTCCATACTGAGCTAGATCCAGCCTTAGGTATAGAGGAGGAAAGGGGATGTTCCCGGGTACTCAACACTTGGTTCACTCACTCGTTTAACAACGACTTTGGCGTTTCCCTAGTTAAACGAGGGAGCGGAGCGACCGAGTGTCTCCATTCAACTCGAACGGTTCTCATTCTGTGATTCTGTCTGTCTATCTGTCTGTCTGTCTGTACGTAGGAAATCAGCCGAACCGCTGAACAGATTGGGCTGAAATTTTAAACAGACATCCGGTACGAATTTACTGAGAACTGCTAACAAAATCAACTAGATCCATTGCGATTTAATCCTACAATAAATAAAAATGTGATTTTTAAAATATCGATAGCATTTGTTTAGTAGCAGCTATCGGGACCACATCTACGTGGCTTGCATGGCCTATTGGTAAGCATTTAGCCTACCACACGGAGGGTTGAGGTTCGATACCCGTTAGCTCGAACTTTTTTTATATTTTTACACCCACATATTATTTTTGAGGGGTGTTAAATGGGAAATAAAACTTAGGTGATTTTGTTTTATCTTGGAAATTTGTTAATGTTCTACGCTAATACGTTTTGAACACGATTCGCATTTCAAATGTTCAATTTAAATATCTAGAGAAACGCCAAAGTCGTTGTTAAACGAGTGAGTAAGCCATGTGTGGAGTAGCCGGTATCATTCTCCATACTGGGCTAGATCCTTAGGTATAGGGGAGGAAAGGGGATGTTCCCGGGTACTCAACACTTGGCTCACTCACTCACTCGTTTAACAACGACTTTGGCGTTTCCCTAGTAGCTGTTAGTCCGTGTGAAAAGTTGTGTGCGATTCTAAATTAATATTGGCCACCGACGGTTATCGTTGATGCTCGACGGTAGAGTTGGCGTCCATCTGTTATACATAATTCAAGTATAACTCGGTAGTTTTTACTCGAGTAAAGATAATTCCAACCCGCGTTCTAACGTCTACGTTTTTATCCGCGTTATTGTGCAACCCATGTAAAATGATCGTAATGTAGACGAGGTCATGCACACTATCTATTAAAATGACCCAAAATAGCCCACTTGAGCCATCGCGCAACACGTGATAATATTGCGTATGGTAACTAAACAAGATCAAGCTTCAAAATGAAAGCTCGTATCTGAATGATGACCTCTAGATATTACAATGATTGGTAAGACATTCGGCTTCTCGATTATCTTGCAAACAATAATATCACACCACGATAATCTTCTTGAATACAATTAGATGAAATACTAAGAGTTTATTGTCAATATTGTCACTTATTCTGCGTTCCAAACACAAAATTGAGGAAAAGTCAAGGAATTTCCTCGTAAGATTAGGCTAATCAACACTTCACTCAACCGACAGGAGTGGCACATGATTAACGCGTTGAGACTTTGAATCGGAAGGTCACTTCCTTTCCACAGGCAATCCCGACTGAAAGTTTTTCTGTAGTTTTCTTCCGTCATTCGATTTTGGTCTCTTCAATCAGCCCTAGTATATATTCTCGTATATTCTACCCAAACTGGGTAGAACTGATTGGGGCATCCTTACGAAGAAAAAAATATAGTTTCTAAGGCCTGGTCGTTGACCTTTTCTCGATCTCCTGTCCTTTACTCGAAACTACTTTCATTTCCCACACTCAACATAGCTCGTCTAGGCCTAGGTTGTAGTATCTCTCACTTCGCGTTGTCAATTTTAGCGTTGTCAAAGTTGTCAAATGTCATAGAAACAGTTGTTATGATTATGAACAATGGTTTTAAATGCGTGATCGTTTTGATGTTATTATGATGTTTGAAATGTAGTTTAAACAATTTCAAGATATATTTGGTAAAGATACGATAATCGGTGAAGAGGCTTATCTATCGACTACCGTGATTTGGAGAGAATGTATGTAATGTTAGTATTGTGTCGTCCAGACATTGTATTGACTAGACGAATTGGCACGCGTTATCGCCTCCTCTTTTGCGTTTTTTTTTTTTTTTACGTTTTTTATTTGTATAGGTACTGCACAAAGTCAAAATTTTGTGTTTAATGAATGAGACTTCTCTGCAATGATGATTTTGCCCACGTTTCTGGTATACCTATAGCGCCGTACATAGCTTTTAGGACAAAGAAAATATAATAAAGATTTGACTCCCAGCAATTGTCGTAAAAATTTACCGTGACTGGGACTCCAGTAGCGAATTTTTTTTTGTGGCAATTGCTGTCAATAAAAAACTGTCCTTAAAAAGAGGTTATGCTTAAAAACCATTTAATCAATTAAGATTGTATTCGTGGCTGGCGATAGTCCCCAGAATACAATACATAACGTAATCGAGCTTGAAAATTTGAAAAGTATACACATTTTGCTGTACTTATTTATATTTGAATGTGCCATAATAGATATCATGGCCAAAAAGACAGAATTTAGTTTTCTTTTTAAGTTATTGCAGTGCCTAGACCTATTATGATTTCATCCTTATGATGCCAATGAAGTTTATGTTAACAGTTGGAGAAAAGTAACCGTTGTTCATTGAATTTTTAGAATCATTTCCTCGTTCAAAGTCCACGCTCTGTTAATGAATTTACTCTCGAAACTCAAAAAAATATGTTGCATTCTGGCTAACTAGATATGAATTTAGAAATCAACATAAAAATTATTGGGTCCACCTTGACCTGGAAAAAATGTCGAACTTTGTATTTTTCGAGCTAGGTCCCATCGGCAAAAATCTCCCATGATAAATAACATGGGGACGATCTTTATGCCCCGTGACCTTGGAGGATGCTGATCCGAAAAAATACTAGGCATTATTGACGTACTCGACAGCCGTTTCTGTAAATCCTCTATATTTTGTTTCGTTATTTGGGCAAGTGGTTCGGTCAAAATATATATACCAAGAAGGGGTGTGATTTTGGAATGCATATTTTTGCGTGTTTGAGTGTGTATTTCAGTTTCAAGACAAGGCACGATATATTAAAGGGCCATTTTAGATTGGTATGATGCTCTAGTATCTATGTGGAACAAAAAAGAAGCAAGTTAAAGCTGATTTAAGAACTTTTCCAAAACGCCAATTTTCGCAAATTAATTTCATGATAAAAAATTGAAAAATTCGTGTAAAACCACAGTTACAAGATATAATGTTTGGGGGTTTTTGGGGGCCCTTTGACTGAAGTTATCAGAAAATAGTTCTATATTATCTTTAATGAAGAATGGTTAGTCATTTGTTTACAGAAGGAACGTTACTGGGTTAAGAATAGATCCTTGAGGCAGTAGTATAATATCAGTACCTCGTTATTAGCAGGACAATAAATTGCTTAAAAAATAGATTTGTAATGTAAGACTCCATGGAATCAATAGAATTCCAATTTTATCAGTAAGATGTTATGATCAAAACAATCGAATGTTTAAGGCATATCTTAAAATATGCCTAAAAGGGGTTAATTTTTTCAAATGCATCTAAGATAATTGAAAAAGGTTATAATGAATTATTTTTATTTATATATTTATTATTTTCTATCAATTATAACATTTAACATCTAACCATAATGTGCTTAACAAATCACATTTTGAACAACAATGTTTAAAAATATGTAACTTAAAGTAGCTCGAAATATTCCCTCTGTACAGCCAATATAATCTTGAAGTCTTTGCACACATCTATTAGGCCTACAGCCAAAACTCTGATTCCATCCTTATCACATGGGAGGTTTCGAAAAGCGTTTCAATAAGCACAGTCACAGACCAAATATTAGGTAACACGCAATAATGTTTGTTTTTCATATATCTATCACTAATGACACAAATGACACAAATTCAATATCAGAAGGAAAACTATGCTTTCTAAATGGTGTTAAGTGCTATGATTGTGATCACGAGGCAATTTCACAACATATCACATTCGATGAAGTACGTTGCTGTAAAACAACTTTACTTAATATTTTAGTATAATAATAATGGATAATATTAATATATGATATATATGAATAATAGTGGAGGCCCAGACTGAGATGGGAAGAAGTTAATAGCAATGGATTTGAAAAAGAGAAATGCAGCTTGGGAAAGAATTAACCAGGAAAGATGTTGGGAAGAACGAAAAATATGGAAAATACTGGTGGAGGTCCCCGACGAAGAAGACAGAGGAGAGGAAGAAAGTGAAGTTGATGATGCAGAGGAAGAAAAAGATGATGTGGGAGAAGCGTCAGGCATGGCTAGCCGGCTTCGATAACCCCGGGGAGCCAAGAATGTGGTGGGAACCTCCCACCCCCTACCCGACCTAGTTGGAAATAGGGTTCGATATTAATTTGATATAATTATTAACGAAAATATAATTCATCAAAAACTAGCAGTCAAGTGTAACCTTATTGACACACACACACACCTTACTACAAAATTAATAAATGCCTAAAATATTGTTGATGGTAAAATGTTCACACTTTACTATGACCACACAGTGTTATAACAGACTAAACCATACATTACAACAAACCGGACATAATTATTTTGGAAGATACAAGAAACTATACCCTTATTGATGTTGCTGTCCCAATATGTCATAACGTCGAGCACATGGAACAATAAATGTTTACAAAATACAACTAAAGAAAACTTGCAATTGAGATCAAGAAAATGTGGACACAGAAAAAGGTAACTACTATACTGTCCTATTAATTATATTGGTGAAAGGCATAATTCAAAGGAAGCTACATAACATACAGCATTAAAACAAATAGATTTTCAACCCACATAGAAACACAAAAGACAGTTATTCTTATCAAGTGTAGAATCATTCCTAAGTTTCTGAACAACGAACGATAAATAAATAAATAAAATAAAATAAATTGTATTTAGAGTCTATCCACTCAGTTATATAACTGATTTTCAGTGGAGGACTTTAAATCAAAGCGACCAAGCCAACCCTGTAGGCCCCGACGCAATCGACGAGTGAGCGATAACCAACCAAAGATCGATATTTTTTAATAGGAAATATAGCAATCAGTGGTATGGACAGTGCGAACACCCGCGAATCAAAAATATACTATACGTCTACTATTTTTATACTTCTAGATTCCGAGACAGCTTCCATCCTAACGTTGTTTTCGTAGTTTCCACAGTCCGAAGAGCAAATGTTAGGATGGCGACGAGAAATCGGCCGCCACCACCACACATACAACAGAAAGAAAACGAAAACCATCTATTATAATAGGAGCAGCCAGAAGTTTAACAAATAATGTATATACATTGAATTACTTGACATTATGCCGGTACAAGTGGAGATCCGGTGTTGACAAAATATGTGTAATTAACATCCAACAAACGATAATTATTATATTATATAACACATCTTAACAGATCTTCAAACACGGCAAATTTCCAACAAAATATTTTATTGTTTTCTTCGTTTTAATTTATTTTCATAAACAATTTTTTTATAAGTAGGCCTATTTGTTGTCACAAGACAAAGTACCTTTAATAATTTACAACTTGTTGTCATCACAACAATCGTGCACAACAAATAGCAATTTAGTACAAGTTTGTCGTGCGGTCCCGATAGCTGATTTGGCAACACCATCGATACCTTTTAGAACTGGAGGTTCTGGGTTTGAGCCCCAGTCGAAGTAAACTTGTACGGAGATTTATATCAATCAATCAATAATAATAATAACAATAGGTATACCGATGGTTTTTCAAATCAGCTATCGGGGCCACACGACAAACTTATTGCTATTTGTTATGCTCGATTGTTGTAATGACAAGTTGTAAATTAGGAAAGATACTTTGTCTTGAGAAAACAAAAACTTACGAAAAAATTGTTTATGAAAATAAATTAAGACAATGGAAACAACTTAAACATTATGTTGGAAATTTGTTGTGTTTGAAGATATGTTAGGCTACGATTTAAATATCGGGATTAGCTCTAACAAAAATAGCAACGTATGTCTTGCAAATTCAGCAGAATCTCTCTGTTTTAGCCTTGCTGAAATAAAAAATCGGCAATTACTTATCTCGCCATTGAGAAGTTTGCATGTACGAAAATAGTCAGGCTTATTCACTTGAGTAAGTGATGGTTACGAATGCAATTACGCACTTATAAATGTATTGTCCAGTATGTTATGTTGAAGAGGGATATCGAAGGGGGCGATACCTGAGACAAGTCACGTGAGTCCTCCTCGAGCCGCTACTGGGTTATACCGACCTTGTGATAAGGATCTCCTGATAGTGGGGACACTCCAACATAAAACTTCTCGAGCTGGTCCTCGATCGTGCACACGCAAAGATGGCTTCTACAGGGGTGGAGGTGTTCCTGCTTCTTGTCGTCGCTTGCGTGGCGGCTACCGGTGATGAGGCGGTGCGGGTCGAAGACCTCAAACTCGACGAGCTGCCTCTGTTCTCCGCGTATCCGACGTGGGAGTCGCTCCCGGTGTCGGACGAAGTAGGGGACAAGTTGATCCTCACTGATCTCATTGAAGCGGGTGAGATAGAGGAAGCGCGATCACTGGCCGCCGTCAGTGGGGGACCCTTCCCAGACGACATTCCCAGCTACTCAGGGTTCTTCACAGTCAACAAAGAGTTTAACTCCAACAGCTTCTTTTGGTTCTTCCCTGCTGAGGTGAGTGCTGACATTGGTATTTTACGGAGCACTCCTACTATATTATGTTAGTCATGGTCCCATAGTTTCCTTTTAGATAAACAAACTGTGGCACTTACCAAAATACTTTCAAACGATTAATGTGAGTGCAAGAGATTTATCGATGTATTTTATTTTTCTACATTTTCTTTATTAGTGATTTTAACAATATTTATTTAAAATTATTAGTGAATTTAACAATATTTATTTAAAATTACACCAGAAATCTTATACATAATTTATGGTATTATGCATTTTTGAATGGTATAGATTATAGAAAATCTTCCGAGATAAAACAGTACTAAAAGAGCAATGTTGTGTCAATATACTTGACCGTCAATGTATCTGAATAGAAAAAAATGTAGGTGTTATTTTACTAATTAAAATTGTCTTGCAGGAATATCTCTGGAAAACATAATTATCATCTCTCTACTGCTTACAGCAAGACTACGAGAATGCACCTGTCATTCTGTGGATGCAAGGTGGACCCGGAACTTCATCGTTGTATGGACTTTTCGAAGAATTGGGCCCCTATAAATTGGATTTCGATGAGGTTACACTTGTGAAGAATCCGTATTCCTGGCACAAGAATCATTCCCTCATCTTCATCGACAACCCGGTCGGGACTGGTACGTCAATCAAAACATTCTGTAAAAAAGTGAAAAATATTTTTCTTTCTTCCCCAAAGTTAATTGGATGAGCGCAGCGAGCGTAGCGAGCGAAGCGAAGATTCCATTCTACTACACTGGAGAAAAAATCCGGAATGTTTTTTTTTTTTTCTTTTTTTTTTTTTTTCTTTTTGTATTTTTGTCTGTTTGTCCGCACGATTCCGGCTAAACCGATATTCCGATTGAGATGAAATTTTATGGAGGCCTTCGAAATCTCTGAACTTAGAAACTGCCACGTTTTTTAGCGCAATCGAAAAATTATTTCTCATGAAAATCGTAATTTTACGATTTTTTTTTAAAAATTTCTTTGACTTATAACACCTACATGCTTTATCCGATTTTAATGATTTTTGCACAGAACCTTTATTTTATGAATTAAGATATTCTTGTGAAATTTAAGCGCAATTGAAAAAATATTTATCATAAAAATCGAAATTTTACGGGTTTTTTCTTTTTTTAAACAATTCTTTGACTTATAACACCTACATACTTTATCCGATTGTAATGATATTTTCGCAGAACCTTAATTTTATGAATTTATATATTGTGTTAAATTTGAGCGCAATCAAGAAATTTTTTCTTATAACAATTACGATTAATAAATTAAAAAATTAAAGTAAATCTTTAATTTAATTTAATTTAATTTAGTTTAAATTTTAAAAAAACTTCAACTTAGTAATGATTTTTCCACAGAACAACAGAAAATTCGCATAACACATGGCAGCTCAATGCACCAATTACGCTCATCCAACAACGCGGCGGGACTTAAGCGTTTTCCTAGTATTCTTTCAAAAAGAGAGAGACCATAGGCTTGGTGAAACTACAAGCATGCACAAAAGTAAACACGTGTAATGCATTCGATAGAAGATCAGAACCTTCCCACAATACATGTATATTATGAAGTAAGAACTAAACAGAGCAATACAAAAATTGTTAGTGTGCTGCTTATATCAACTTCTATTAAAGCAAATTAAACACAATGTTCAATTCAATATCAATTTAGATTTACGTTCACGAGTTTCCAAATATTTTTTTATGATAACATGACTAATTTATAAACACGGAATAAATGATAATAATGAAAACCAGTTCTGTGACTGACTGGGTAGACTTCAACGCGAGTCTTTATTTTTGGATGAGCGTAGCGAGCGTAGCGAGCGAAGCGAAGATTCCATTTCACTACACTGGAGAAAAAAATCCGGAATGTTTTTTTTTTTTCCTTTCTTTTTTTTTGTATTTTTGTCTGTTTGTCCACACGATTCCGGCTAAACCGATAATCCGATTGCGATGAAATTTTATGGAGGCCTTCGAAATCTCTTAACTTAGAACTGCCACGTTTTTGAGCGCAATCGGAAATTTTTTTCTCATGAAAATCGCAATTTTACGATTTTTTTCAATTTTTAAAAAATTCTTCGACTTATAACACCTACATGCTTTATCCGATTTTAATGATTTTTGCACAGAACCTTTATTTTATGAATTTAGATATTTTTGTGAAATTTGAGCGCAATTGAAAAATATTTATCATAAAATCGAAATTTTACAGGTTTTTTCTTTTTTTAAACAATTCTTTGACTTATAACCTACATGCTTTATCCGATCGTAATCATTTTTTCGCAGAACCTTTATTTTATGAATTAATATATTAGTGTAAAATTTGAGCGCAATCAAGAAATTATTTCTTATGAAAATCGCAATTTTACGATTTTTTTAACAATTACGATTAATTAAAAAAAATTAAAAAATTAAGTTAATTTTTAATTTAATTTAATTTAATTTAAAAAAAATTTCAACTAAGTAATGATTTTGCCACAGAACAACAGAAAATTCGCATAACACATGGCAGCTCAATGCACCAATTACGCTCATCCAACAACGCGGCGGGACTTAAGCGTTTTCCTAGTATTTATAACAGTTGTTTTACTTTCAGGATTCAGCTTCACGGACTTCAACCAAGGCTATGCAACCAATCAAACTCAAATAGGAAGCGATTTGTACATTGCAATGATTCAGTTTTTCACAATGTTCCCAGAACTTCAAACCAATGACTTTTTCGTCGCTGGTGAATCATTTGCTGGTAAAAACATAATACAACAAATTTAACATATTTTCAATTTATTATAAGCCATTACAATAATACAATGTTTTGTTTTTGTTTCAAGGAAAATATGTACCTGCACTTGCATACACGATCCACATAAACAACCCAACAGCAGATCTGAAAATCAATTTACAAGGTAAGAAATTTCAACACCGTTGAAATAAAATACACATTGAATCTACTTCCGCATAAATTATGACAAACTGTAGTATTGAATTGTACCTAATAAAAAAAATATATAATAATTACATAGACTCGTACACATTACATGTGGTATAGGATTATCCCTAACCTAGATGCTGAATCTAATTTGCATTAGATTATGAAAGTTTGCACTTGATACGCGAGATTTAATGGTGATGTCAAGTGAAACGGGAGACATATTTTTCACCATCTTTTCAAACTTGTATGGCGTTTCATTGCGGCACGAAGTATAAAACTCTCCTTTGGTAAAACAACTTAAATAGCAATTTAAAAAAATTATATGTGTACTGTATCTATAAATTATTTTTAATACAATCCAACATTGTGAATGACTACTGTGGATCACTGAACTGTAGTGTACATAATTATTATCTGCGAATGAATCTTGTTTTTTACCCGAATGTCTATATATTCTTTACCATCTCTGTCCTGCTAAAAAGTTTTATCTCCGAGGCTATGGACTATGGAGCCAGTCGTTATGAGAGTCAACAATTCTTATTGTAATATTTGGATGTTCTTTGCTTGCAGGAATCGCGGTGGGCAACGGCTTCACGGACCCCCCCACAATCCTCGGCTACAGCGAGTATGTCTTCCAGTTGGGTCTGGTCGACGAGCGGGTTAGAGCTGAGATGGCTGCAAGGGAGGACAGCTCCATGCAGAACATATTCAATGGCTCTCTGATCAAAGCATGGCAGGTGGGTCTAGCTAGGACAAATCACTTGCCATATAGTGAATATTGACTTTTCAATATGAAGTTTGATATATATTCTACGGGCAACCCAAAGGGAAGGCAAACAGTGTAGAAAAATAATGCTTACCAGAGCTTTTAAGAAGTATAAGCTAAGTAAAGTTGCTCGCTGATAGCTATCATCAGCTCACGTCGACCTCGACCTACCGTAACTTCACATCATGCTCTTGTGTTAGGCCTGATACAGTGTAACGTTCCTTCGCCTTGTGTCTTACTCTTCCCGTGTCTGTCCGAAACTCTTTACGTAATAATACTGGACTACTTCGTATAGCAAAACACATAATGAGGAGGTAGGCGTGGTATTTGCAATAGCTGTTAGCCTGTTTGATAAGTTAACTGCATTGCACGAAACTAACTTCCTATTAATTACTTCGAATCTTTTCAAGGAGTGGAACTATGACCTGGTCTTGTGGACCGACAACTCAAAATACACATTCAGCTACAATATCTTATATGAACACCGACCGGTCACTGGTGGAGACTTCTTTACCTTTGTCCAAGGCACGGAGGTGCGTAAACTGCTGCACGTCGGAGATGCCGAGTACACGAGCAACGGCCTCGTCTACTCCAAGATGATCCCGGAGTTCATGTTGACAGTGAGGCCGTGGTTGGAGGTCCTCATGGAGAACTACCGGGTACTCTACTACAACGGCCATCTGGACGTGGTAGTCGCGTACTCCCTGTCGGCCGCTATGTACCAGACGCTGCAGTGGAGCGGCAGGGACCAGTACCTTGCAGCACCAAGACAGCCATGGTATGTTTGCTATGTTGTATTTTATTTATTGTAATTCCCAGCCCAAGGGGCGGGAAGCCTGATATAGAGCAACAATGTTCTCTTAGTCTTCGTACAGGGTTGTACATTGTTATAGTACATTATTTGGGCAAAACCCGGACAATCCTCTATGAAACTTGGGGAATATGTTCAAGGGATGTCTCTCAACAAAATACTCAAGTTCTCATAAAATCTTACTTGGGGAAAATCCGCCATCTTAAAAAAAAATCTGAACCTTATTGGAATTTCCATTTTGATCTGTAAAACGAGAATATTCAAGTGGTAGGGAATTCCAAACACTTGCTCTTAGAGAAATGACCTTTGGTAAACAATCGCTAGCGCAAAAGCGTGCACTACTCTTGGCACCTGTACCCAAGTTAACGTATACAGATTGTCCAAGGAGACCGAGACGTTTCAAAGGGTCAACATCTGCTAGCTTGCATAATCCTTTTGATAATAAAATAACATTATCCATCTGAGTAATAACATTACTTTGACGAGGAAATGGACATTTTACACGACGTTCTTTAGTATTGAGGGTCTTATCGAATCCTAGAATCAATTTTGTAGCCTGGTTTGAATATGTTATTGTCTATATTTATTTCTGTTTAGTGTTTACTGATGCCACGCAGGAACTAAAAAAATAGTGATATAAATATTAATTTATCTTTCATAATTATTTTATTTTTAATGTGCCATTCATTTATCTTATAAATATTTTGTTGACTTGGCTAAAAAATATGGTAATTGGGTAATTGAATGAGAATGCCCCACGCGTTTTACTGCTTTCGCCCTCAGTCAGTCAGCCGGTGGCAGGGACTGATCGACGACCCCTTGTGTACAATAATAATAATTTTTGTGAGAAGTCTGCCCAGGGTGCAATTCTTGCCCCCCTTCAGGTGTCTTAATTGGTATATTGCGGATAGGACATTTATGAAAGGATGCCCGAGGGCTGTTTAAGAGGACTCAATCCATTGCATTCGCATTAACGACTGAGAAAAACCTCGGAAAAAACCTAGAGTCAGGATTGCCGGTCTCGACGGGATTTGAACCCGGGACCTCCCGAAACAGAGTCGTCGCGCGAGCCAACACTGTCGGCAACCAATTTGTGTACATTTCTGTTTTCGTCATTCATGTTATCGTCACTTTTACATCTTATAAACGAAGTTAGATAAAATTCAAATTCTAAAAGCAAATGTTTCATTTTGGCTGCAGGTACGTGGGCAATGACGAGCTGGCAGGTTTCATGAGGAGATCTGGCAACTTCACAGAAGTGATAGTGAGGAACGCAGGTCATATGGTCCCACTTGACCAGCCTGTTTGGGCGCTTGACCTTATCACCAAGTTCACCTTTGACCACATGCCTTGAAGCTGTTTGTTCTACCAACCAACACACATTTTATCATCAAAAGACTCAGGCCAATTGTAAAATATTAAATATATTGTTGATTTGTTATTATGTATTTATATTTATTTACTGAAACTTCATTACATTATAGGTAAAGAAATACAACTACATTAATGTAATAAATAGTACGTGTTTTATTACTTTAGATATCACAAAACACCTTTAATGTAAAACATGTAGACAAGAAAGACACTAATTTAAAGTAGAGAGTTAAGGGGTGTGTTCCCAGGTATGTATTGTGTAATTAATTTTTGTGTAATGTCTACAACTTTAAAATAATGTATTTGTTGTGTTTGAAAAAAAAGAAAGACAAGAGAGACAAACATATTATTATATTTTTAATTCGATTACGAAAGTGAAACTGAATTTAACTGAATTTAATCAGTTGAAATAAAAATGAAATTGAATTAAGTTTTGTTTTACGTAGTTTATAAAAGATAATTTTTCCACAATAATGTAGTTTAATTTAAAATAAAGGTCTATGCAGACATGTATATCTTATAGGTTATGTAAACCATCTATTGACTATGAATAAATAAACAAATAAACTAGGAAAACGCTCAGTTGGACGCGTTGTTGAGCGA
This sequence comes from Sweltsa coloradensis, assembly GCA_024449915.1. NCBI lineage: Eukaryota > Metazoa > Arthropoda > Insecta > Plecoptera > Chloroperlidae > Sweltsa > Sweltsa coloradensis. The sequence continues at coordinate 107,083 of JAMZAV010000919.1, read as the reverse complement.
GCACCGGTACGTGCAACACGACCCGAGTACGACATTCCCATAATGTTACATACCAATAAGTCTTTTCGGTCTTGACCGATTTAGCTGAAAATTTGTAAAATAGGAGAGAATGGATAAAATCCACCGCCATCTAGAGGACCTTGACATCATTTCTTTGGGAAAACTATTTTAACTCTTGATTACTTCTAGGTGGCAGTACATAGTGACCAGAATTCTTGTGCGACTTTTCGTTGCCATGGTAACGTTACTTTTGTTAAAATGTAATTTCTATCTACACTACTTATCGGATCAAAATAAAATTAACATATTCGTGACCGGACGGACATTCTAAATGATTTGGCTACCTCAGATTTTGTCGCCGTTTAGTTTAAAAAAAAACTTTAGGTTAACTTTAATGTAACTTTATAACTTTTTGAACGATTTTGCCACAAAACTAATGGCATTCAATCGGGAACGAAACTTGCGGATGGTCAAAATTTCAACTCGATCCGAGCCTCCGTTTGACCGCTATCATGAGCCAAAAAAGCTGTGCGACTTTCCGTTGCCATGGTAACGGGACTTTGTTATAATGTAATTTCCATCTACACTACTTATCGGATCAAATAAAAATAACATATTCTTGATCGGACGGACATTCTAAATGATTTGGCCACCTCAGATTTTGTCGCCGTTTAGTTTGAAAAAAAAACTTTCGATTAACTTTAATGTATTTTTTTAACTTTTTGAACGATTTTGCCACAAAACTATACAGCAACCCGCCTAGGTGGTATGTACATGTGTGCAAAATTTCAGGTCGTTCAGAGAAACGGTGCGACCTGTATCGAAGCAGTAACAGAAAAAAAAAAAATAAAAAAAAAACAGACATTCGAGCCATAAGAGTCAAGTGGAGACGCTCGCTTCGCTCGCTCAATAAATGCAAAACTGGAAACAAGTGGAATAAAAACTAAGAAACGAGTCATCATCATTATTGGATGAGCGTAGCGAGCGTAGCGAGCGTAGCGAGTGGAGCGAAGACTTCAATTTCACTGACCCCCCAAAATATTTAGCTCGGGTGTTTTATTTTTTTTTTTTTTTCGTCTGTTTGTTCGCTCGATTCCGGGCAAACGGCATATGCGATCTTGATGAAAATTAGAGAGGACCTTCGATTTCTCTGAACTTAGAGGTGTATTGTTTTTGGGTACAATCGAAAAAATATTTCTCATGAATATAGTACTTTTACGATTTTTTTCGATTTTTAGTGCGATATTTTCGTGACATTTGGTCCGATTCTGACCAAACGGGTGGGGCTACAACTTTCATATTTCACATGGACATTAAGGTTATGGTGATGTAGTACCTTTTGAAAGAAAAAGTTGAAAAAGTTAGCCAGAATACATAGAAATAAAGGTTTTAATATAAGTTTTTCAATTTTTAGAGCGATATTTTCGTCCCATTCGGGCCGATTCTTACCAAACGGGTGGGGCTACAACGTTCAGATTTCACATGGACATTAAGGTTATGGTGATGTAGTACCTTTTGAAAGAAAAAGTTAAAAAGTTGAAAAAGTTAGCCAGAATCCACAGAAATAAAGTTTTTAATATGAGTTTATTGAGGTTTATAATACCAATTAACACGTAACAATAGAAACTTGACAACAATCACCTACAATGCATTCAAAAAGCACTTGCAAAGGAAAAGTGCAAACAAACGCAAAAAACGCAAACAAAAAAATTACAAAAACGCTCATCCATCAACGCGGCGGGACTTTAGCGTTTTCCTAGTTATTATCCATCACCATTTATATCGCTTCTGGCAGCAGGAAAGCTTGGGTTTTGCAACCAAATTTCCCACTTCCTTCCATCCTCCCACAATCATATCTCTTCCACATCCTCCCAGCTCTCTCCTCTTACCTGTAGGTCTCCTGCTACGATCTCCTTCCACAACTTCCTTGGCCTGCCACTTCTTCTTTCTTAAATCCTTCTTTCATACATTCTCTTTGGGCACCCTCTCTTCCGACATTCGTTTCATATGTCCACACGACCTCATCCGTGTCTTTCCCATCCTGTCGCCTAATATCTCTACACCGAGCATCCCCTACTATTAAAAGTATTATATACTTGACGAATACACTTGCATGGAAGATTTTTGCACATCGTATGAACTTAGCATAATGAAATGGAATTGGTTTAGAAAATTAGTTTGTATGTAAATGTTTTATTATTTATAACAGTAACGCTCATGTCACATAAAATAAATGCTCATCTGAACACAGGAGGTATTTTACTGTTGCATACCATACTTATCTTATTAATACCACTCTTTTTGTCAGACCCTTTTCGAGTCCCTGTAAAGTTCGTCCCAAAACTCCATTCGATCCTTCTCTATATCTAGCTTCATCTCCAGGTTTTCATCGATCCTCAGGTAGCTAATTTTATCAGATGTCACCGGGTCCCATGCTATCTTTGAACTGGGCTTTCTGCAAACACCAGTGGCATAAGATTATACTTTACCGAATCGTCATAGCTTTGAAATAATGACGCACATATTTTATCTGCAGGAGTCTGTAGTAATGTCATGCCTATTATAATGTAAATATGTGATGAAAAGTGTGGTCAGAAAAGCTGAAGAGGACATTAGGAGCCCTACAGGAGCTTCCCCTAGCTCTACAACATTGTAAATTACAAATGAAATAAATAAGGGTCCACTTTAAAGTTTTCGAATACTCCATTATACAAATCCTATTTCTTATCTTATAATATATTCCAGTGACTGGGTGGGTTGAAAATAACAACTTATTTCTTTATCTATCGTTTAAATGTAAAAATGTAAATTGTTTTTTCTAAAAATTAATTAACCCTAATTTATCTATAAATGCTCATTGAGCTGGGACACAAACTAGGTCAAATTAGTCATTTCTGTTGCTGATGTAATATATTCTAAAACAAAGAGGCCTGTACAACAAAAAGTATTATATTTCAAATAAGCCATTGTTTGTGTATTTGATGGCGTGGCTAGTGGCATATTCTAAACCAAAGGCTCATACAACAAATATTATAAGTTGGTATGTTTCTACTAAACTTTCAAGAAAATGCTTGTAGGAATTGTTATCTTTTTTTGTCGAGTTTAACAAATAAAAAATGTATCATTATTATTTACGTGCTCATTAAAGGAGACATTGGTTTGTCAAGTTTTTGGCTCACCAGCAATAATTTGCATGTAACAACGTAATGGCGTGCTTACCCGGTTTTAGCGAAGTTGGTCCACAGAGAGATTAGCGAGTTTCGTACTTTTATCTCGGGGCTGTCTTCAGGGAGGTCTAACTGAAGCAACGATGTGTTGAACAAATACCCAAGCTCATCCGCATGGCATACACCTGCACGACATAAGAAGGTTGTAACAGTACATAGATTATGTATATGTTGATCATCAACATATATCACCAGTTTTCGTCCTACCGTCCGTCCGTCTGTGCATGTGTCACGCCTCACGATGAAACCGAACACGACGTCCGAATCCGACTGACATTACCTATTAACAAGGATGATACATCCTTGTTAATGCACCATCGACCCTAAGTAAACCAAGGGGTCTAGTTGCACCTACTTGATTTACTTCAGGTCGAGGTGTAGATACAGGATGTCACGTGAGCCTGGTGTTACAGGCGGCTTGTTAACATTAACTGTAAGGATTATCTGTCCGTACCCGGCACCTCCACCAAATATGTCAATTCACTATACACTCACAACCGAAAAGGTAGAAAATTCGACCCCTATGGGGATATCACCTGTTCGACCCCTGTTTTTAGAGGGTCGACCATTCGACCCCTTCGAAAACAGGGTATAATAATCGACCGCTATAAGGCGAATAAATGCACTCGTAGGAGTAGATTAATCCCACTCTAGAGTGAGGTTATTGTTACCTATAGGTTCTAAAATAAGTCCCTTTAAGCGATTATTATCGACCCGTAAGGGTAGATTAAGCGCACTCTAGAGTGGGGTTACTGTCACCTATAGATTCTAAAATAAGGCCCTTTAAGAGAGTATTATCGACCCGTAGGGGTAGAGTAACCCCAATCTCGATAGACCTCCAAGAAGATTATTTTCGTCTTGTAAGGGTCGATTTTATTACCCCTGATGTAAGCAAAAATTTCGACCCGTACGATTTCTACTTTCGTCTTCAGGTTGAAATTTCTGCTCCTGGAGTGGGATTAATGGAACCTTACAATTATTTACTTTAGTAATTAAACAGTGATGATGAATGTTCCTGTAAGAAAGACATACATCATTGAATAGCCAGTAGAATGATTAATATTACATATAAATTTCACAATGTTAAAATCTCGGAACTCAGCGAGGCTCGAACCTGGGACACCTGGAGAAAGAGTATACACTGTCCAAGTCATTAAACCCAATACTCCAAGACACTATACAACTGAAGCGCGTCTGTAGTGATACACCTAAAGATGTGATTATTATGCCCGCAGTTAGTTAGTTATCAACCTTCGAGGTATATATTTCGACCATAGACGGTTTTATTTATTTTATTTATTTTTTATTTATTTATTGAACGTCTATCCTATTCAGTTATAAAAACTGATTTCCCAAAGGAGCTTTGAGTTTTCAACTCAGAGGTGTTATTACTTCGACCCGCAGAGTGATAAGCTATCTACCCTTAGGGGTTTATATTATTCTTTCCCCTACACTGTAAGGAAATTCGCCGCGTGATCTACCATTATATATTTGGCAAGACCTGCGCCAAGTATATAATTTGTCGATCTACGCCAAACGTCTATGAGTGAACTACCCTCACATAATTGTAAATCGTTCGTCCCGTTTTAGAAAACGTGACATATAACTCGTGCGCAACCCACCCCTTCATAATTGTAGCTCGCTTGTTTCGTTTTAGTGAAACATATTCTTTCTTGTGATTGAACTACCCTCACATCATTCGTAGAATCGTTCACCCTGTTCTAGTAAACGTGTTATTTAACTCGGGCGCAACCTACCCTTACATTATTGTAGCTTGTCAGTTCCGTTATAGTCAAACTTAAAATTTTTCTTGTGAGCGAGACACTCAAATAATTGTAAATCGTTCGTTACGTTTTAGTAAAACTGTTAGTTTATTGAGTATGCTACCAATGAGATAATGATAGATCGTTGGTTACGTTTTCGAAAATCTTCACGTATATTATTTATAAACTATTTCTATCACAATGATAGATTATCTGGTTTGCTTTAGTTTATTGTTCATTTCTATTATGAGCAAACTACCATCACATAATGACATATCGTCTGGTTTTGTTTTAGTAAACTTTTCACTCTTATGTGAGCAAACTACTATCACATAATGATGGATCGTTAGGGTTCTTTTTGTAAAATGTTATTTTTTTTTTGAGAAAACATCCCTTGCAAAATAGAGGATTGTTGGGGTTATTTTTAGGAAATTTTTTTCATTTAATAGTGTGAGCGATCTACTCTCACACAGACTGGTGGATTCAATTTGGCACAGTAATAAATTTTTTTCCATCTAAAACAAAGTGAAGTAATGAAGTTAAATTATTCAACTAAGATGTTCAGCAGTCACCCATCGATGTCGCTTGAATTGTCTGGCGAGAACTGGTGGATTCAATTTGGCAAGGTAATAAGTTGTTTTCCATCTAAAACAAAGTTGAAGAAATGAAAATTAAAATTATTCAACTAAGATGTTTAGTATTTCACCTATCGATGTTGTTTGAATAGTTTTGGGGAGAACTGGTGAATTCAATTTAGATTAGTAATGCGCCGATGTGTTATATATCTGAAACGAAAACGTAATTATCTAGTAATAATATCAACAAAGAAGCACAGCTATCAGTCACCAATCCAAAACCTGCCCACCCGATGATGATGAATATTCAAAACCCACGTTAACGGATCAGGGGGTATTCGTCCAGCAGCTCCAGGTATCCGGTTTCGAGTTGTCCTGCAAGAAAAATAATTTTCATAATTATTGATTATCATGTACTTCATGAGATGTCAATAGATCTCTGATTATCTGCTAGAGATGAGATGAGAAAAATATATGCACCCATTATATAAGCACTAAGGCAGCACAAAGTGAGTAAAACGTCTGTCTGTTAAAAGTTGCCGAGTGAAATGAACGTTCTCGATGAAACCTGCCAAGAAAAACCCAAACCCTCGCGCGATCTTTTCTTTGTGTGTAACGGTTTATGGACGGCTTGCAGAATGCAGATGTTTCGGCTCAGGGTTGGTATGGTATTTATTACCTTGGAGGAGCGGGGTAGGAATGTGTCCAGGCCAGTGTACTGTTTTCCTCGAAACTAGGAACAAATTTAGTTAGGTTGTTGAAAACGATGTGTTACTCCATTTCATGAAATCTGAGCGAAGATCACATTACAATATTTACATGAACATATGCAATTTGGGCAATTCATCGTTTATCACACCCTGAAAAATAATATAAACATTAACCAAATTGCCATTGCATTGTTTTAGAAATTAACCACAAAATATATAATAAGGAAACTAGTCTGAGTCTTGAAATATTGATTCTCTTTTTATTTCATAATACCAAATTGGGTTTAAATTCACTTCATATTCTAAGAGAAAAATTTTAAAACTTTTCGGAAATGACGACCAGAAGTAGTAGTTGTGATTACGGATCAAATAAAAGAGTCATGTGTTTTACTCCACCTTTAATGGTGAAACAAAAAAATACTTACGAAATTATTTGTGAGCAGTTTATTTACCACAGTTATTATATCGCAATATTTTGTTTGCTTCAATATTTTTCAACGTTTGGAGTTCTATTTCATCTTTTTTCGATAAACATGTAAAACCCTTATTTGAAGTTATTTCTCTAACGTATAGCCCCCTTTTCCATTTAAATACATTTTTTACTATGAGTCCCCTAGACCATAAAAATCTTCATATATTGTGTGATCAAAAGGGATCAAAATTTGGCAAAATATGTGTAAATGTAAAAATCTAAAAGTAGTTCGATATGTACGACTGCACATTTTTTGGCTTTTTATCGTGGAAGCTCGTTCTAGTTTGATTATGACTTCAAACTTCGTCCAGTCTAACAAAAACATATTTGAAATATATGTAATGGATATTAAGCAGAAACCTCCGCACGTAATGTGATTTAAAATGAAAATGTATGTCCTTCATTATGGACGTTGGTATTGGAGGCATTTAAGTTTTATTAATTTTAGTCGAGTTAATATTTAAAACTTTTTATTTATCATTTGTTTAATACGTACTGAAAGAATAATCTTTTTTTGATTGTACTGTATAAGCAGAATGTTATTCTCAACTGATACTGAATTTGGTGGCAGAAGGCAGTATGTTTCCCCCAAATCAAATCCAATCCAATAACCTTTTCGCCCTTCAAACCCACCTTATTTCTGGAATCACAGCCAAGGGGACAGCCCCCGTCTACTTAGGCAGCTTGCAGGACTAGTATGCGTTGCTGGATGCATTTCATGAAAGAACGCAGAAGGCAATGTAATGATTATAGCTCAATGATTTAATTGTGATGCAATGATAAAAAGAAATGGACCTTGTCACCAACGTATTTTTTCTCGTTACCGTATTGGGCGTTGGTTCTTCAAATAACGAATCGCAATACAACACACATAAGTTATAAATAGAAATTAATTTTCTGTTCATGTGTTTTTGTATGCAGTGGGAAAAAATGTAGGTTTTGTGCAGTGTATGTGTGTGCGAGAGGGTTACAGGAATAAATGAGAATGGAAATGGAAAATTAAAAGAAGGGTGCTTTAGAAAAATTAAAAAAACAGTATTAAAAATTGCCGTTTTATACTCAAACTGCATTGTGACACACAGGGCAAGTTTCAATGAAATGAAGTACAATTCATATTGGAAAGAACTTCATAATAATAAAATCCTTCGATTTCCTGAGATGCAAGATTATAAAATCATTTTTGTATGATTAAACCTAGAACATGTTTTTATTCCAATTACGGGTTTTTATTTTAAACATAGTATCTATCTTATTTTGTTTTGTAATAACAAGCCGTCACATTGATTAAAAGATGACACTCTTTGAAAAGTAGGTAATTTAGTACAATTTTATTACAGTAGTGTTTAGTGTTCTTTATTGGAAAACTTGAAAAAAAATTTTATTTTGGGGTAATATTAGAAAACATCGAATGCAGAGGGTAAGAAAACATTAACCCCACATTGTCTACAAAAAAACATCGATACCACCTAGTAAGAAAAGAGCATCATTTAAAAAAATGTTTTTACGAAAACAAACTGGTTTACTGCAGGTCAGAGAAAAAAAACGTATCTCATAAACTTGGATCCCCAAAGCTGGGACCATCATAAAGGTAGTCCTCTTTTCAAGGAGAATGATGAATGAGTTTTTCCAAATCGCACAAGTATTGTGGAATAATTTTTAGGGTTATTTTAACATAATAGAAAACCTATACGCATAACAATTTTGAAAGGTAAGATGTTTTTACTTGCACTAAGAATGATCTTAAAAGAGTAGAGTAATGCGAACCTATACTGTCCAACGCAAGGAAAAATATGTGGCTCGTTGGTCTGTTGGGTTAGTGTATCTGCTTCCAATGCAGAAGATCCAGGGTTTGACTCCCGCTATAGTCAGAAGTTTTTTTTAAGTCCTGATTTGGACTTAAGTCCATCAGTTCTTGTCTTAGGAGTTTGTAAACGGTGGGCTTTTGGAGCCGTCCTAGCAACGAAGCACATAAAATTTCAGAGTTGTTTCTGAATCGGGCCTTGTTGATTCTGGCGTTGATTTCGGGGGGTGTTCGCACTGTCCATACCACTGATTGCTATATTTCCCAATTAAAAATATCGATCTTTGGTTGGTTATCGCTCACTCGGGTCGATTGCGTTTGGGGCCTGCAGGGTTGGCTTGGTCGCTTTGATTTAAAGTCCCCCACTGAAAATCAGTTACATAACTGAGTGGGTAGACTCTAAATAAAATTTATTTATTATTTTTTTATTTATAGGAGTTATTGTTTTTGTGTTTGTTATAGTACGATTCAAAAAGGGAGCAAGTCTACTTCGATTCTGATCGGGTTGGACTCATTGAAATGGGCTGTAGTTATACCTGCCACGTTTAAAAAAAAGAATATACTAATAACATAATAACATAATAATTCATCATGAATCTTCTACGTTTTTTGCTATTTTTTATTTACTCTAATCTTAATTAAATTCCCGGGAGCCCTTAAAACTATAACCTTGTATCTGCAGCGTTTTTAATTTCAATATCGAAGAAATGCATTTCATGATATAAACGCACTATTTGAGTATGGTTTTTTTAAGTCATACGTTTTCGTTTGCTTAGCGAACACAAAATATATCATAGAAATATCGTTTTTTTTTTTATCATATGCTGCCTGTGAATTTATTCCTTAAAATGGGAAGATTCTATTCTCCATCCGCGATTAACTGTATTTTGAAGGACACACCATAGTACATAAGCCATTTACATATGTGTGACTTTCTCATAGAAATATTGTGTTTAAATATTATGCTGCACACAATTTTGTCGTAACATAATTGGAGATTATCCGTACGCGATAAATAGTAGTTTGAAAGATGTACTTTAATGCATCACCATTTACATATAGGTTATTTATCATAAATACATAATGTTTTAACAATACGCTGGCTACGAATTTATTCCATAAAATGGGAGATTCTCCGTCCGCGATAAACAGTATATTGAAGGACCCACTATAGTACATAAGCTATTCACAATGTATGACTTTCTCACAGAAATATCGTTTTTAACATTATGTGCAAACGAATTTTTTTGTAACATAATTAGAGATTATCCATACGCGATAAATATTAGTTTGAAGGGACACAGTATAGTGAAATCAGCCATTTTAAATATACGTTATTTATCATAAAAATTATAAAAAATAATGTTTTTGATAATACGCTTCCTGCGAATTTACGCTCACATATTTGGAGATTCACCGGCCGCGATAAATAATAGTTTGAACGACACGCTATAGTACCACAGCCCTTCACATGTAGTTGATTCCTCATAAGAAATGCCCGTGTTGTACAATACGTGCTGCGAATTTACCCTCACAAAATGGGAGATCACCGGCCGCGATAAATAGTAGTTTTGACGGTAATATTTAGGAATATGGCCATTCTCTAAAAGTCGATTCTCGGAACTATAAAGGGATTTGAACCATATGCTGCGAGTGAATGTTTCCTTCCATAATAGTAAATTCGCCGGCTTCTTAAATAGGTGTTGCTTTTTAAGTTATGAAGAATCTCGGCTCAATTATTGTTAAATCATTCATAATTATCGTTGTGTGCGTGTATTTATAATATCGGTAAACTGTATTCGTGAATATATAATGGTATTTCTACCGTTTATGAGTCTCTGGAGACGACTTTACCATTCCATAATAGTAGATTGCGGCCCTCACATAATGGTAGATCACCCAAGATTTGTTACAGTGTAGGAGACGAACAGATACACCTCAAGATGTGATTATTATGCCCGTAGTTAGTTAGTAATCAACCTATGAGGTATATATTTCGACCAGAGACGGTTGAGTTTTCACCTCTCAGAGGTCGTATTTGTTCGACCCGCAAAGTGATATTTATCGGCTCTTAAAGGTATATTATTCTTCCCCTAGGAGACGAACAGATACACCTCACCATATGATTATTATGCCTGCAGTTAGTTAGTAATCAACCTTTGAGGTATATATTTCGACCAGAGACGGTTGAGTTTTCCCATCTCAGAGGTGTTATTAGTTCGGCCCGCAAAATGGTATCTATCTACCCTTAAAGGTATATTATTCTTCCCCTAGGAGTTGAACAGATACACCTCAAGATGTGATTATTATGCCCTCAGTTAGTTAGTAATCAACCTATGAGGTATATATTTCGACCAGAGACGGTTGAGTTTTCACCTCTCAGAGGTCGTATTTGTTCGACCCGCAAAGTGATATTAATCGACTCTTAAAGGTATATTATTCTACCCCTAGGAGACGAACAGATACACCTCAAGATGTGATTATTATGCCCTCAGTTAGTTAGTAATCAACCTATGAGGTATATATTTCGACCAGAGACGGTTGAGTTTTCACCTCTCAGAGGTCGTATTTGTTCGACCCGCAAAGTGATATCCATCGACTCTTAAAGGTGTATTATTCTACCCCTTGGAGAATAATTTTATTCCTCTACTGGTTTAATATTATCTCCATTTGAATTCATTAATTACCTTTGAGAGTTCAAAATTCGAACCCTATTGGCTGGTTTTTAACTTTTCATGGGTCTATTATTTAGGCTTTCGAGGGCGTGTATTTATCCGATTCTCGGTCGAATATCTCCACTTAGAGGTCGATAAATATACCTCCATGGGAAGATTTTTGTCACGTTAGAGGTATTTCCCATTATCTACCCCTATAGGTAGTTCTTGGTTGATTTGGGTTCAATATTATACCTTTTTAGGAAATTCGCCTGTCTGAGGAACATTTTTCGACCCTTAGTTACCCTTTCTTACCCCATTCTACCAACTTATACCCTTGGGTAGAATTTTCAACCCGTACTTACCCTATCGACCCCATAATCGACCCCTTTCGACCTTTTTCATTCTGAGTGTAGCAAGTTATGTGTGTGTTCTTCAGCAGCAATTATAAATTGTGTTAGGGTATTATATAAAAACATTTAAAAAAACGGGACAGTAAATTAATCACGGCAAATAAAAAATCAAACAGATCGGCCTGTGATGACTTGTTCTTCAGTATTTATATATTCATTATCATTAAACTCGGTGTACGGTCACACTCGCCACAAAGACAGATAATACTTAAATAAATAATAAATAAATTTTATTTAGAGTCTACCCACTCAGTTATATAACTGATTTTCAGTGGGGGACTTTAAATCAAAGCGACCAAGCCAACCCTGCAGGCCCCGACGCAATCGACGAGTGAGCGATAACCAACCAAAGATCGATATTTTTAATAGGAAATATAGCAATCAGTGGTATGGACAGTGCGAACACCCGCGAATCAACGCCAGAATCAACAAGGCCGATTCAGAACAACTCTGAAATTTATTATGTGCTTCGTTGCTAGGACGGCTCCAAAGTCACCATTTACAAACTCCTAAGTCAAGAACTGAAGGACTTAAGTTCAAAAACTTCTGACTTTGACGGGAATCGAACCCTGGACCTTCTGTATTGGAAGAAGATACGCTAACCACAAGACCAACGAAAAAATATATTATCTAAAATGTTAAGTATAACTTTAATTGGTACATTATAATCTTTGTCATGAATTTAAATTTATTGTATTTCACATATCTTAAACGTATTATAATCATTCAAGTTTAATATTACATAACTCTCGTAGCGAGCAAATGTAAAACTGTCAAATTTTAAATGTAAAAATTAGTTTTAATTAGTTATATCATAAATTTTTCTATATTGAGGACATGTAAATTTTTTATACATAACAATGTTTAGTGAATGAGTCTTTTTAGTTGGATGAGCGAAGCGAAGACTTCAATTTCACTGACCCCAAAAAATTTAGCTCGGGTGTTGTTTTTTTTTGTTTGTTTGTTTGTTTGTTTTTTGTTTGTTTTTCTGTCTGTTTGTTAACTCTCTACCAGGCAAACGGCATATCCGATCTTGATGAAAATTTGACAGGACCTTCGAAATCTCTGAACTTAGAGGTGTATTGCTTTTGGGTACAATCGAAGAAATATTTCTCATGAATATCGTACTTTTACGATTTTTTTCGATTTTTAGTGCGATATTTTCGTGACATTTGGGAAAATTCTGACCAAACGGGTGGGGCTACAACGTTCATATTATACATGGACATTAAGGTTATGGTGATGTAGTACCTTTTGTAAGAAAAAGTTGAAAAAGTTAGCCAGAATCCATAGAAATAAAGCTTTTAATATAAGTTTTTACGGTAAATAATACCAATTGACAGGTAACAAAAGAAACTTGACAACAATCAGCAAAGGCAGCAAAACAAAGCACTTGCAAAAGTAAAGATATCCCTCGCAAACTAAAAATTTTAAAAAGCTCATCCATCAACGCGGCGGGACTTTAGCGTTTTCCTAGTTTAAAATAACTTACTACTAAATATATCTGAGTCATACATTAAATCATTTAAAAGCGGTCTTGTGAAATGTGAAGTTGCATTTATAAAAGCCAAGAGCATATTTCACAAACATGAAGATATATGAAGTGACATGTTTTCCTTTAAAAGTAATATGGAAGAGATAGATACACGAATCATTTTCACAAACACATGGCATTTAAAGGAAACGTATTTTTCAAAGATCTTGTCGATAAATAAAATGAAACATACAAGTTGCAACGACCATTCTATTTGCTGTATCTGTATGAGGAAGCAAGATGCAACCTACTTCCTAGCTTCCACTCCTTTAAGACACGGTTTACATTGTCACAAGTTTTGAGCTGTTAGCCTCGGAAGGGAAGTAAAATGTATTTGACTTTGTTCTGTGTAGACTAACAGACAAGGAAACGGACACTGAAAGAGTAAAGGCCGGTCTACATACTTCCCTCATGAGGATTAAGGTTTAACAGAGTTGAAACAAGCCATAGCGTGATCGCGTTCACAAGATTTTGAAGGTTTATAGTTTAAGGTTTAAGGTTAAAGAAGTTTCAAACATTTTATCGCTCTTTAAGACACAACGCTAAACCCAGCCAATGGTAAACAACCGCTCATAAATCCAGCCAATGGTAACGCGTGTACTAGAAAAGTTAAAAAAAACTTTCTTAGGCAATAAAACATAAATCTAAAACCGTAAAATTTATGAAAGTATGAAGACGCTCACGCTCACGCAGATTGTAAGAAAATATTGTGTTATGCTAGAACTAGCCATCAAATACCAGTATTTACCGAAAAAAATAAAGGCACCGTGCGTTTTATTTAGTACATTTGGCTAGGAATCCCAGCATGATACTCGATCATCAACGAACATAATTAAATAAAAGGACCAAACCTGACCGTTATTATTTTTACCATGGAGTTGGATGATAAGGATTGCTAGCTCAAATGGAACAGCACGTCCACGATCGTGTTTGTTTTTTTTAGCCTATTCGCCATTTTGATTGTTAAAACTACTACTAGCAGGTTAAACTTTGCTATAATGAACTGTGGTAGGCCCTAGGTTAGGTTAGGGCGTTTCCAACGGTAATCGTCTCTGTTGTAAGTGATCGACCCAGTTGAGGTCGATATCGTTGCGATATAATCCGTGACAACCGAGTCCGACTCGGTTATATTTGTATAAAATGGTGGATGATAAGCCTTGGCCTACACGTAAACACAACCAGATTATTAACTTTCTCAAATGAATAACAATAGTATGATCAAAGAAAACCTACCTCTAGTAAGGGCCTACCCCTGAGAGTCCCGTGCGTTCCCTTTTTTCATAAAATTATACCATTTAAATCCAATTTCTCCCCGATTGGAAATAATACACACATCTATGTCATTTCGAATATTTGACAACTGACTGTGAATCATTTGTTCACATTTGACCGTTCACTGCCATGTAAATCATACCTTTCGACCTCGACGGAGTCGGTCCCGTGACAGAGTTGAACCCGTGAAGTTACTGAATAGGGGCCCAGGACTATTTATAACTCCATGATTATACCATGGATATTTTCACGTTCAAATTTCGTTGGTTGAGGTGCCGACTATATAAAGGTTCAAATTGTTTTAGACCTATTCCAGCAGGCCTCTAAACGGTTACCAAAACATTCAGTATTATCCTTGTTTAAGTGCAATATCTAGAAAGTCATGTTCGGTTTTACCTTGAGACTTGACAACACGCACAGGTGGACGGACGGAACCAACCATCCCGAAGTCTTTGGTCTCTAGTTGGTCATTGTTCGCTCGTCGATAGTGTCGTCGCCCACAGGGTTGGCTTGGTCAGCTTTAAATTTAATGTCCCCCACTGAAAATCAGTTAAGTGACTGTGTGGGTAGACTCTAAATACGAGTTTATTTATTTTATTTATTTTGTGTATTTTATTTATTTTAGAAAAAAAAACGTAAAATTTCGATTTTCATGAGAATAAATTTTTCGATTACGCTCAAATTTCGCACGAATATTTAAATTCATAAAATTAAGGTTCTGTGAAAAATCATTACAATCGGATAAAGCATGTAGGTGTTAGAGGTCGAAGAAATTTTTTAAAAATCGAAAAAAATCGTAAAATTGCGTTTTTTATAAGAAAAAATTTCCCGATTGCGCTCAAAAACGTGGCAGTTCTAAGTTCAGAGATTTCGAAGACCTCCATAAAATTTCATCGCAATCGGAGTATCGGTTTAGCCGGAATCGTGTTAACAGACACACAAAAATACAAAAAAAGAAAAAAAAAAAACATTCTGGATTTTTTTCTCCAGTGTAGTGAAATGGAATCTTCGCTTCGCTCGCTACGCTCATCCAATTAAACTCGATGCTTTATCAATATTATGCCTAGAGCTGTCTAATTTAAAGCCATTTAATTAATCCAATCGCAATTTTATTTTAATGGATTATTTAAATTTAAAAGTGTGCAATTTCATACAGTGGATAATTGGATATTAAACTTTAATCTATGATCTCTTACTGATTTTTATCTGCTCGCAGTCAACACAAAAATAACCGTTATATATTTTAGCCACAAATGGCTTATCTAAATAATATGTACGTGCACAATATACAAGTTGTCTGTAAACAAGCTTTTAACGTATTTAAATATTGCGTTTGTATTGATGAATACCATAGACTGGAGGCTAATACTAGTATATATGCCTAGACAAACTCTCACCTGGAATATGCTCGATGTTAAACAGTTTCTTGAAGACGCCTAATTTTCCATCGAATGCGAATTGATAACAGTAAACTGGCGACGTAGAATGAGCAACATGGAGTTTCGCCGTTTCCCTGATCTTGTACAAGAACATGGCATCAGTGTTCATCTGGAACGCAACAGTTTTCATTATAATTTGAATTTCTTGGCAATGTGCGACTGTAGTAGCTGTTCTACTCAGTAGTAACCAAAGGGGCGTAGAAGAAATTCCTCTTGGTAATGGTTTACCCACCTCTAATGAGCTAACAATATAAAGATATCACTTAATCCTGGAGATCTACATCACCGACATAAAATACTGCAAGGTTCAGTCAAGAAGCTCATTCCCTTGAATACTTCTTCTGCACTTACTTCAAATAGCATTTTATGTGGTAGAGAGGTTGTATTTTCCACATAATTGATGAAGTTGTATAAGTGGGTAGACTCTAAATACGATTTTTTTTAAATAGGCAAAGTGCAAACACATTGTTTAAAGGCACCAAACTCTAAACAAAACTAGATGTTGAGTGCTGAATGATTTCAGAAACGTCATTTTCGATTTCGTTGTTTTTTTGTTTTCATTGTGTTGCATAATGATATGGACTTTGAAATAACTTGTATTGTTTAATATGACAGCGACTGTACATTGCACGCAATAACTTTTTAAAATGTTGCAATGTAAATTGCGGTTATGTGGTCGGTCTAAAGACTTAGCGAAGGTCATAGTATCCTCTTGGCCACCATGATTGTGTTGTTGCACAATGTGGGACATGTTTCACTTCCGTAACATGCTGGCAACATCACGGGAAGCATTGAGTATCGCAATTGCTTCATTTTGCATTGATTTGATCTCATCACTTTTCCAATACTAAGGGAAATATTTCTTGGGCTCAAAATAAAAGGGATAAATGTATTTAATATTAAACATATTTTATCAGCAAACATGTTTTCATTATATTTACCTCGGCATATTCCATAATCGAGTCCTTGTCCACATCTTTATCTCCGAAGTAAAAATGTTTAATTTTCTCAGCTGCTTCACGCGATTTCTCGGTGTCCAACTGAGAGTACATGTCTTCGGGTAAAATGTTTTGCAAGTCTTTGCCGATCACCTCCATCACTTCAGGGTGTTTTATGATATCTGTTAAAACACAATAGAGTTATACATATTTAGTATGCTCAGGTACATATATATGAATATCAATACAAATTACGAAAATGGGAATGGGTCTCGTCTGGCAATTTTCGTAACACGTAACGTGGGTGCCCGGTTTTAGCGCTGAGGTGTCTAGTGAGTCGCCTGTGGCTTGATCTGGCCAGCACGGGTCTTCTCCGCTGCGAGGTTCATCCCTCTTTTCCCATTATTTACATATCACCCCCAGCCTATCGTCTCGGTTAGCCCAAGCGCATAAACATGAGGTGCGAAGATGTTAATCCGTCTATCAAGAAAGAAAGAAAGAAAGAAAGAAAACTAATGGGAATTACTTTTTCCTAGTAGCCTACCTGAACATTTTTTCTACAATAATGCAAATAAATTAATACTGTACGTGTTTTGTTACCTTTTAAAAATAATAATCCTTCATCGGTATTTGCACCAGTGATGTAAGGCACCTTGTTGAACTTGCCAGTTTGTATTATGTCGGATGGATGACCCAGCAGAAACTTATCTTCACGACTTGAATACCCTTCTTCAGAAACGAGAACAAATGGGATGAGAATTCCACGACGCTTTTCCTGTGTACAAACATTAACAGATAATTAGTTATTACCGATATATAAATGAATGGAGTACATGTTGTTTGAAAAACCCAACGGCCAAGAGTCGGAACTTAAAGTTTTTACCATAATAGTATTTTAATAAAACGTATTATGTTTGACTATGGTATGCGTTTTACGCAAATTGCTGTTCGATCGGCTGACTGACACCGCAGGTGGTTGAAATTTTGGGCAGCTGTCACGGAAGTGGAAGTTTAGGGCTCTACGACCATAATTTATAAAAATTTGGTATAAAATAATTAAAAAATCACGATTTTCGATTTTGTTAATAAGTCCAAAATTGACTATATTCATGATTTTTCCTGACTGATTAAGACCTCATTTCAAAAATCTACTACTGTATAGGGCTGTTCATACATGCTTTATTGACAGATTTGCAAAGTTTTACATAGTCGGATGGTTATTGGCCGAGCGAACAGCTATGCACGAACTGCCAAATGTGTCTTCTTCAAAAAAGCTACCTGATTAATAATACATTGCATTTGGCACGGGTGCTCCTAATATATAAGGGATGCAGAGTTATGCGTGTAACACCCCCCCACCAAGTGATGATAATAGTAGTAGCTTTACAATGACACGGCAATTTTGAGATGAAAGTTTTCCTTATCTTGCATAGAAGGTCGTAAATTACGATCGAAATGATAGCTGAACTAAAGTAAAATAAATATTTTGGTTAACAACGCTAAGGTTGTAGATTATATATATATATTTTTTAAACTCATTAAATTTTTAAATTTTCATTTAAGGTTGCAATCAGTGGCCATTTTCCTTTCTCTCTTGAGTGAACAAGACCTCGTGTCGAAACGTCTAGTGTTTTTCTGTGTTTTGTATATATTTATGTTACTATTCTTCAAGAAACTCAACAGCCACCATCACTTTTCGAAGGGAAGCTGTTGGATCTTATAGAGCAATCAAACTAAGTCATACATACAAAATTGTTTAGGAAAATCGTGTTTTCAGTCTCCATGTAATTATTTACCTCATCGGAGACGCTAAGAAGAAGACTGTCTACAAGCTTCGTAGCAGGAACTTCCTTGAAGAAGGCAAGGACCTCCTTGGAAGAGTCAGACGTGCAGCCCAGAGCTTGCGCCAGACGGACAGTGCGACTGCGCCCCTCACGACTGAACGCCCATCCGCATAGCGCAGACCCACTCTGTGATATAGCACGATGGAAGAGACCTGTTATGGGAAACAGGATACATGGTCCTTCTAGATACTGACAATCTGGTGCCCGTTAGGGCGCCGCAGCCAAGCCGTGGCGCGCTACACACTCAAGCACCTTATACAGCAAGCAGAGTTGAGGTGATTTCGAGGTGTTACCCAGCCGTCATGTAACGTGATGTGGACTTGAAAACTATCAAAGTTGAGAGGATTTAGGTACCTGACTACACATGCCAAATTTTATTGGGGTACGACCATTCCTTCTTGGTGAAAAATGGCTTGAAACATGCTCAAAATCACTTTAAGGATGTTAGCTACTACTGCTACTACTGCTACTACTGCTACTACTACTATCTAATTCGTCAGTTTCAATCGGCCCGCGATTCTGACCAGACGGGTGGGGCTACAATGTTCATATTTTACATGGACATTAAGGTTATTTATAGTAATATAGTCTCTTTTGAAAGAAAAAGTTGAAAAAGTTTGCTGGAAGGCTTCCAAATAAAGGTTTTAAAATAAGCCTTATACACTAGGCATACAATCAACAAGTAACTATAGTTACTTGACACTTGTTGACGGTATAAGCAGAGTTAGGCGGGAAAGTGCGATACGTAAACAAATGGCGGACATTTTTAATTTTGCTTCTATGTGTGAAACGAGAAAAGTTGTCATTATACTCTCATAAAACAAATCAGAAACCGTCCCTGGCCTAGGCCCAGATGTAGAAAATTATTTATAATACAACAGTGTAGGTCTAAAGTTCCATTAGGCTATAGGACTAGATAAAATTAATACTAACATTACATGTTTGACAAGCCTAGCCAACCCTAGGCCAGCACAACCTTGTTCTGACACACTTCCCGCACAAATAACTAGTTTTGATTACTAAAAGCCTAATGCAGATACACAATAGTATGATTGTCCACCTAGGCTATACAAAAATGTACGGAAATAATACACCTATTCTCAATCAATCAAAAAATGTCAATGATCTCACGCAAAACTCCTGTCACTATATAAAAACGAAAACAAAAACTGTGCAAATTTTCAGTGGGTTTTTGATAATCTGTTGATTTACATGGCTGTGGATGCAGTGAAAGGTGTAAAATAACATTAGTTGTGCGCTTGTTGTAGCATGGGAAAGTTTTAATTGGATGTGAGTTGCCTAGACTTAACCAGTCCTCATACCGTCGTTATACCATGGTTATATACCACCTATACCCAGGATGTACATGAATCCGGGTCTAGATATTTTACATCCTATTGTTATTGCTAATACCATAGAAATTAAATCAACTTTGATAAAATTATTATATTTTAACAAATAATTTTGCAATGGAACTTGAAAAAGTAATGAGATCACACACATAACAAAAACTTGTAGAAATACAGCCAAACCTTACACACTCAAAAGAAATGAGATCTAAAAAAAGGGCCAAACTCATCTACCCTTCCACATTTGCGCATTCTAAATTCATAAACGTACAGTGTCCCATAACAGCATCCTCGAAAAGCTTCGCAAAATAGAATTTGCATGTTATTACGTTTAAATTAATTAGGAAAAAGAACTTGAACTATTACGTTTAAATTAATAATCGCAAATTCTATTTTGCCAAGCTTTTCGAGGATGCTGTTATGGGACACTGTACGTTTATGAATTAAGAATGCGCAAATGTGGAAGGGTAGATGAGCTTGGCCCTTTTTTTTAGATCTCATTTCTTTTGAGTGTGTAAGGTTTGGCTGTATTTCTACAAGTTTTTTTTTTTTTTGACCAAGAGTCTTTCAAAGCCCCCTAGATAATATTAATAATTTCAAATAGTCTTGGAAGCTTCCATCGATCGATAATGCAGTTCACAGAGCAATGTAAATCATGGCACCGAGAGTTGACCACGGCATGTCGGTGAACGAGGTATCTTCCAGACCTCTTGATTTACATATTATGACTTCGGCTGTACAACAATCCTTACTAAATTAACATATCTTTATATAGATAATATTAACAAATTTAGTAACAGTGTTAGTCAAAATATAATACATTTTGTTATCAAATTACATGTTCTACTCTTGTAAGTTAAGTATTACTTAAAATCTTGTAAGCCATCAGTCCATTTTACAAAAACCTTTACCTTTGAGTTGCACCGGGTAATTAAGTGGCGACAGTTTTGCACTCGCTCTTTATGCGCGCAAAGACAGGAATGACAAAAGCCGGTAGTACATGTGTACAACACATCAATTGCGATCGGTACCTACTTTGAGAACACTTGCTATATTATTTATTTTAACGAATTTTCATAGCACTAGTGATAATCAATTGATATTCGTTGAATTTCAAAATTGTTTTTTTTAGATTTTAATTTTAAGTTGTTCTTTTCTCAATGAGGTAATAGGTAACATGAAGTATATTGTATCACTATCAGGTAACATTGTAAGTGCGGACGAAAGCATGTGGTTTGTAAAGTATAATATACCCTTAAGACATGGTTGGTTGGTTAGACTTCTACAATACAGCTAGGTGTTATAGTAATTACCTTATTAAATGGGCGAAAACCGGTGTTCTATGATTTGTAAGTATATTTCCTCAAGGACATGGGCGGCAGCAAGTGAAATTGTGATTTGTAAGTAGCTATATTAATTTTAACCAAGGACATGGACGACAACAGAGTTATTGTAGTTTGTAAGTATATTTATTTACCCCTGGACATGGATGACAGCAGGCGTTATACTTGCTCCAACGAAGAAAGAATGCAGATGCATGGTAGTGGTGGGGGTAGAATGAATGCGCGGTAAATGGAATGTCGCCTTTGTGTATAAAAGAGAAATATCATTTACCAACGCAAGCAAACATTATCTGAGCTAGATCACAGAGTTTCTCCGTGTGCAAGATCCACGCTGAGCTAGCGTGAATAGAATTGACAAAGTTGTTAGGTTGGGAAAACAATTTCGAGCCACCTGCATTCTTTCGTTGGGACCACTATATTGTTGTTTGTAAGTATATTTACCCTTGGACATGGGCGACAGCAGGTGTTATTGTAGTTTGTAAGTATATTTACCCTTGGACATGGGCGACAGCAAGTGATAATGCACAGAGGCTCCCCCGGCGCTCTCCCCGAAGATGGTCACGTTACCGGGGTCTCCTCCGAACCGTGCTATGTTTCTGCTGTACCCAGCGCAGTGCTGCCACCTGGTCCTTCAATCCGCGTTGCCAGGGATCTCGATATCCTCAGTACTCATGAAACCTGGAATTCACAGGAGTGTGTTTTACGTTACATAATATTATTTCGAGTATATTTTCTTGGATGAAGCTGTCATTTAAAAATGTGTGTTATTTTGTTCAAGTGCGGCATCATTACGTTTTCGAAGGTTATAGTCAGTTGCAATTTTTCAATGTTGCACAAATCATACATTGTATAGAGTATTATAGGTTTGAAACGATATGAATCACGTAAAGCAAAAGAACCAAATTAATTTGACACCCAACCTTTATTGTACACTCCATCTTTATCATTGATATATCTTTCGTGGTATATCATTAAAATCTTAGTTCGACCCACTTCAAATCCATTTCTGAAAGTTCGTTCTCGTTTTTACACAACTTTGTACATCTTTGCGCTAACGATATATAGCGAATATTTTTAAACAATGTTTATCAGTTGGTTATAATTATATTGTGCCTGTGGACTAACTAACCAAACATTTTCACACATTTATACCAATAAAAGGAATACATAATTGGCATACTTAATACACCGTCCTTGGCACGCTTATGTTAAAAGTGGCCTCTTGTTTGTATTCAGAGCTATCCGAAGAGTAGAAAGATAACGTCACACTGTCCTACCGAGAGCTCCCAGTCGGTAGTTGATGGTGACTAGCACCACCCTTGGTCGACGAAGAAGTCCGGACCATAGATGTCGGAGTTTCCAGATCCGGTGATGAATGCTCCCCCGTGGATGAAAACCATCACCGCGTTCTTCACTGCAGTTGAGTCACCCGACCCAGGAAGCTGCACAGAATGTTACATCACTTCTTGCAAACACCTTATAGTACGAAATAATTCTACCTACTCCCCACCCATTTAACATGGCACAAGGACAAGTTTACCGGGGAAACTTTTAAACTTAAAACTGGCTTACTTTAACTTAAAGAAAGAAGCTCATCTAATCCAAACCACAGATAACAGATTGGATGTGTAATATATTACTATATGTGTGTGTCCAAAAACCACCTGTGGTGCTGCTACGGCACGCGATGGAAGATTGTTCTGTCTACTTTTTCCGGCAGTTGACCTATAGATCCAAACTATTCTCACTATACTAAGGGTTTTGGTATCATAATAGCTTCTTTAATATAGGCAACCATCACTGTGTGCATAAATTTACTTTTTAGTTTGTGCCTATACCAAACACAAAATCTCAATCTCAAAATTTATAATAATAATCAAACCCCCGGTTCCAACATAAGTCAGGTCGGGGGTGACGTATCACCAATTTCCGGGCTGGGGACTTTCAGTGTTTGCTAGCCGGGCCCTCAACACCTCCTCATCTATTTCGATGTCTTCTATGACAGGCTTTTCTACCAGTTCTCTCCATTTCTTTCTATCCTCCCAGAGTCTTTCTTCATTAATCTTTCCCATGATTTTCCTCTTTCTTCAATGTTCCATTTTATTGGTCCCTCCATCTATCTCTTGGGCGCCCAAACTCTTCTTACTCCCCCCATGTGTGTTCAAATTCTCTTCTTGGTATTCTATTTGTTTCATTCTTCTACTTTGCCCATACCATCGAAGTTTTTTCTTTTCCTATTTATTTCGTAAACTTTCCACTCCTAGTTTGTTTTATTGTTTTGCTCCGTACCTTGTCTATTTTTTTTAAGGCTACAGAACTTCTTAAAAATTTCATCTCTGCTGCTTGTAATCTGCATTCTTCCTTTCCTCCTATTGTCCATGTCACGGATGCATATGATATTATTGGGAGGAAATACATTTTGTACAAAAAACATCTTGCACCTGGATGATATTTCTTCTTTCCATAATAGTTTACGTACACTTTGGTAAAATTTGTCTGCTAATATAATTCTCCTTGATATTTCAGCATCTATTTTTGCGTCCTTTGTTAGTATACTTCCGAGGTATTTAATGCTTCTGCAATGGCCAGCTCTTCCCCCCGTAGTATTATTTTCCCTTTTGATTTGTTTACTTTTTTTCTTTACTATTAATGTTTCACTCTTTTTAATGCTTATTTTCATGTTTAAACTTCAGTGTTTCCTCATTCATCTATCTACGCTCTTCTGTACTTCTTCATTGTTATTTCCCCATTTCACTATATTTATCTGCATATATCATAGTTTTAGATGTTTCACTTTCTGTGGGTTCAACTTTACGCAGTATGTTATCACATAACAACGGTAAATAATGTAGGTGACATCACACACCTTGCCGTAGCCCACCGTTTATTTCAAACCAAGTAGTTCTACCAAATGGTGTTTGAACACAGCTCTTTTTTGTGAAAATATGTGCTTTGAATTCTTGTTATTAGACTCTGTTCTACTTCTGCATCTTTTAAGCATTCCCAAGCTTTTGCTCTTTGGGACACTGTCATATGCTTTTTCTACATCCAAGAATACCATGAACATTTTTTCTCCCCTTTTTCCCCCTTTTTTTCCATTATTTGTCTGAGCGCAAATAGAGATCTATGGTTGAGCGGCCAGCCTAAAACCCTATTGTTCCTCTCTCAAACTGGCTCTACTTGTTGTGTAGTCTTCGATCTAGTATTTTCTCGTATATCTTTGCACACTGGCTCATCAGCGTTATTCCTCTATAATTTTACACTTCTTCCTGTTCCCCTTTCTTAAATGTTGGCACTATAATTCCTTTCCCCCAGTCATCTGGTACCTTTTTTTCTTTCCAAGCTGCACTGGTCACTCTCCACTCCAATCTATGCCTGCATCTCCTGCAGCCTTGATCATCTCCACAACTATTTCATCCTATCCCCAAGCTTTACCCTTTTTCATGGCTTTACTGTTTCAACTACTTCCCGTCTTGATATTTCATTTCCTATTATTTCTTCTATTTCTTCCTCATTGGTGTTCTGAAAGATTTCTATTGTTTGGTCCCCTTCCTGAGTTTGGTTATGGTTAGTATCAGGTAACCTAGGCATATTAAGTAGGTTTTTTTAAATATTTCTTCCACATGTTTTTCACTTCTTCTGGGTCAGTAATAAGAGATTCATTGTTGTTGGTCAGGTATCTTGTGATTTCTTCTGTTTTTCTTTTGCTTCTCATTAGTCCATACAACAATTTCTTATTTGTATCAAAGTCCTTCTCTAATTTGTCTGCAAATATTTCCATTGTATTTTTCTTTTCTTCTATTACTATTTTTTTAGCTTCATATTTATACTTTTGTACTTTTCTTCATTTTCTTTAGTTATAATAAATAATTTTTCTGGCGTAAAAGAATGAATTTAGTTCTGTTAATCGAATAATGATTATTCATTGTTCTTTATCGAACGTCAGTTGGAACTATGGGTTTCTGTTCGGCAACCTAACGTTGTCTTCAATCAAAAGGCCGAATATAATAACTTGACTCCCAATATGTTTACTTTTTCTCCCTCTAAGCTAATTCTCTTACCGTCTGGAGAATGGGAGACCAGCTACAACAAATGTGTATGCTTCACTTATGATTTACTTTGCTTGGGTGATAATAAAATAGACAGAAGTCTTCATATAGAGCTAACTTTCAAGCTCACCTTAGGAGTGTAGACGTTAAGAAACAGGCAGTCCTCGTCCCCCTTGTACTCGTTGTTTATTAGGTCAAGCTGAGGGCTGACGTTGCCCTCCACCTGAGCGTTGCGTATCCCTGACCATGGTTCTGGGGGCTGAGGAGCCTGGACAAGAATCAAACAAACATATATTAATACAAAGTATGCGCAGACGCATGGATGGGCCTATTGTAATTGGCATTTGTCAATAAATGTTAAGTTTGGAGGTAGGTGGCTTATTTACGGTCAGTTACTAAAAAGAAGTAAGCAGTATTTAAAAAGTGAGCTCTGATTGCGCCATACGCACATTCGTACCTAACATTTGAGTGCAAACTATAACCCGATAGGACAAACAATGAACAGATAGATAGTGGTACGTAAAAATAGCATTTTCAAGTGTCATTAATTTATAACGTTTTGTAGCATATTTTTTGGCCAAATAAAGAAACTAGTGTATGAAGAAGTTTTCTCATATTTTTATTTGGAAATTATGTCATCAAGTTTGTATTGATATCAACTGAATCAAATTATTTTATAAACACATTATAGATACAATGTTAAATTTAATTAAACATATTATCTAGAACACTTTAGTTAAAATAGGGCTTTGAAGGATCTATACCTACTCAAAACGCTATTTTCACGTACTTACAACAATGGAGTTTCCAAGTGATCCAGACTAAACCTCTGCATTCAACGTTAAAACCTGGTTTGCTCGAGCTCATTCAGCACTCAAAAGTTAATTGTATAGATGGAAATATTAATTTCAGAAAATATAGATTATTGCAAAGCTTACCTTGAACCTGAGCCGACCGACAGGTGGTTGCGCGTAAGGGATTCCCTGGAAGCTGCAGAAGCTCCCCCCGGACTTGGTGGTCGCCCTCCGCCCCCTCAGCGCCCCCTGGCCCACGTTCACGATCACTGTGTCCGTCATGGCGGGATACGAAGTAGTCTACAAGACTTACTCGGCTCAGCAGTCGACGTCTGAAGATAATGTGGTTTGAAGATAACGCATGCGACCAGTTCTTCAACTGAATCAACACGATTGGAAACGTGATTTTATCTTTCTTATCAACAAAATGTCGAAATTAACGGTAGATAGGGTGAAATTTATATTTTACTCTACCTTATTGCACTATTATCATACAATTCCACTAAATATAAGTTAGGTAACTCACTCGGTCGAGACCTTCATCTGAGTGACGAAGATTATGAGTTCAACAGCTGATTACGTCACGCAAATCTTAATAAATACCTACCGCAGATTACGTCACGCGAAATTCACAATGGTAAATATTTATCGTGCTACGAGGAAGGAAGTTCTAGACAAACAGCATGTCGGAAATCTAGACACTATGTATACAGTAGCTTCAGCAATAGGATTTCCGCTTCGGGCAGGGTCAGCTTGGGATTTGCCATTGCCTCTTATACTCCAGCTAAGTTAACTAACTGAAATATCTAGGAGTCAGTGAGTTTCTCAACTTATTTTTTCCACTTATCTCTCCACATCCCACCTCTCTCCCCTTCTCTGTAGGTCACCTTCCGTCTCTTCCTTGGCGTCCCCCGTCTTCTTCTTCATTAAATTTTCTTTCATACATTATGTTGATTTGATTGGAGAAGGGTTGACAGGTTGGGAAAGCAAAGAGAACATAAATCCCAGCCTGGAGGGCTGGGAGCGAAAAATACTTTTCACCTGCTGATCACAACTGCAGCTAATTTAAAAAATAAAATTTAAAATTAAAATTTAAGGTAACAACTAAAAATTAGCTGCAGTTGTCATCAGCAGGTGAAAAGTTTTTTTCGCTCCCAGCCCTCCAGGCTGGGATTTATGTTCTCTTTGCTTTCCCAACCTGTCAACCCTTCTCCAATCTAACTGGCCGATAGGCATTTTTCACACTAGAAACATACGTTATGTTGGACATCCTCTCTCCTTTTTACCGAATACATATTTGCAGGGAAGAGCTGCCTGCACATCTTGTCAACATAGCAAAAAGAAAAAGAATTGTTTGAATTCACAAGTAAATATTTTAATTTATAACAGCAACACAATGTCACAAAATACAAATACACATCTTCACACAAGAGTTAGTTTACTGTTTTTTAAATTTAATTTAATAAAGTTAAATTATTTTAATTAACTGTTTTTTTTCTACTACGCTCATCTAAATTAACACCACTCTTTTTTTGTCAGTTCCTTCTAGACCCTAGAGTCTCTGTAGAGTTCGTCCCAAAAGTCCATTCGTTCCTTCTCGATATCTTGCCGCATCTCCTGCTTTTCCTCCTGCTTTTCGCCGATCCTCAGGTAATTCATTTTATTTGCTCTCATGGGGTACCAATATACCTTTGAGCAGGGCTTTCTGCAAACACCAGTAGCATAAGATTACACGTTACCGAAACGCCATAAAACTTTGGGTTAAAGACGTTTCATTCTTTATCTGCATGAGTCTGTAGTATGCAATACCTTTTATAATATAAATACTAGGAAAACTCCAAAGTCGTTGTTAGACGAGTGAGTGAGAGCCATTTGTTGAGTACCCAGTTTTCTCCCTAGCCTATCATAGGCTAGAGTGGCGCATTCTGGCCTTAAAGTTGACGCGCCCCTATAACAAATAAACCTAGGCCTAACCTAGGCAAAATGTTCCTGGGTACTAAACATATGACTCGCTCACTCGTCTTGTCGTCTAACAACGACTTTGGCGTTTTCCTAGTCTAGTTGGTTAAGGCGCCAGTATACGTGGAATGTTGGAGACCCGGGTTAAGTTTTGACTTTCTGGATATTGTATTAAAAAATTATATAACATGTTTTGAAATGCATATATACAGTACTATGGAAAACAAAGCCAGCCGAAATACGTGTAAAGATTGCAAGGTTTACTCAATCTCCCAGTTGAATGTTGGGGAACCTTGAGCGTGAAAGATTCGATACACCTTGGTCACTGCATGCCTTCACGGCCTGTCAAACATGATTCGATTAAAATGACTTCTTAAAGAACAAAACCACTCTCGTTAATTGTTTTTATTTACTACAATTCAGAAATTAAAAAAGTCCGCCCCAACCGGGAATCGAACCACGAATCTCCCACATTCCAGGTGGACGTCTTAACCACTAGACCATCAGGACGGGTACATTTTAATCTCTGAATTGTAGTTGCATTATACATCTGAATGGTTGGGGCGGACTTTTTTAATTTCTGAATTGTAGTAAATAAAAACAATTACACCCACGGGAGTGTTTCCCGATCAACCAAATCGAGAAATACACTCTCGTTAAATTGAATCCTACACATGTTCAGCGTATTTTTTAATTTATTGTTTCTTGTAGGTTTAAATCGCAACGGATGTTGCTGATTTTGTTAATAGTTCTCAGTTAACTCGTATCGTATGTCTCAATCTGTTGGGCCGTTCGGCTGATTTTCGATGTGCACACAGAATGACAGAATAAGCTCCGTTTACCTTGAACTAACAGACGCTGCGCTCCCTCGTCTAATAAGCTGTAAAGAGCTGCTTTATTAATATAAATGATTAATAAAAGGTTTTTAAGCATAATCCCGCTTTGTTTACATGCTTTGAGTGGGTAAAAATAACAACACATTTCTTGATATTCTAGTTGTGTTTTGAGTGACGTGTAATATATTTGAAAACAAATCAAAAATCATCCTTTCAACAAATATTATTAATTTCAATAAGCCATTGCGTATTCGATATGACGTAGAGTATTATAAACAAGGTAGGTTCCAACAACGAATATTGTTATAGTATAGGCCAGGGGGAGTTCAGACTTGAGAGTATAGTTTACTATGTTTCTGACCAACTTTAAAATTAATATGTTTACAGGAAATGCTTTCTTTGATCGTGGAGTAAAACAAATTTAAAATGTTGAAACTACTAGGAAAACGTCAAAGTCGTTGTTAGACGAGTGAGTGAGCCATGTGTTCACACCTTCCCTCTCCTGCCCCTAACTAAGGCTGGATCTAGAGAGCACTGGTCTTTCGGCGTTGTTCCATTCGGCGTTATTCAGCTCCCCCTTTCCTCCCCAGCCTATCATAGGCTATAGAGTGGCGCATTATGGCCTTACAGATGACGCGCCCTTATACCAACTATATTCACAGCCTCTTATCATTTATATATATATTCTTTTTTAGGCGTACACACACAGAATAACCGAAATGCCGTTTTTCTTGAATTGTTATACTCAGTCGCTAGGCTCCCTCGTCTCAATTTAAACATTTATAATCGTTTTCATCTACCTTATAAATGCCTTTACTTGGTCATTGAAGGAGACATGGTTGTCACTTTGGTTTAACCCTTATCCATTTGCAAATAATTATTTAATCGTGTGCTTACCCGGTTTTAGCGAAGTTGGTCCACAGAGTGAGTAGCGAGTTTCGTACTTTTATTTCGGGGCTGTCTTCAGGGAGGTCTAACTGAAGCAACGATGTGTTGAACAAATACCCAAGCTCATCCGCATGGCAAACACCTGTACGACATAAGAAGGTTGTAATAGTACATAGATTATGTTTTTGGTTTATTTGGATTAAGGACGCGCCAACCGTTAGGTCACAATGCACCACTCTAGCCTATAGGGGATTTGGGGAGGAGAGGCCCATGCTGGTCAGAACCAGCCACGGGTAGGGGGAGAAAAGTTCTCACGTCGCGGTCGTCATAGTCTTGGTCAACGTACGTTGTGTCATTGCCATCGTCGTCGGGGAGGTCGTCAAGGGAAAGGGATAGTGTCCCAGACGACGATTGCCAGAGCTCGCCTCTAGATTCGGGGAGTAAAATACTCCCTTACATACTAGCTGATGTTTGCGAGGTGTACTTTTTCTCTTGTATCACCTCGTACGACGTCCTTGACATATTAGCAGAGCCATGTTCTGGGCCAATTCTACCCCGGGCCCAGACGGGGGCATAGATTATGTTGAAATGAAATAACCTTTAAACTTGAGTAAAATATATGATTGAGCGAGCTAAGCGAGCGTCTCCACTTGACTCTTATGGCTAGAATGTCTGTTTTTTTTTTCTGTTACTGCTTCGATACAGGTCGCATCGTTTCTCTGATCGACCTGAAATTTTGCACACATGTACATACCAACTATGCGGGTTGTTGTATAGTTTTGTGGCAAAATCGTTCAAAAAGTTAAAAAGTTACATTAAAGTTAATCGAAAGTTTTTTTTTTAACTAAACGGCGACAAAATCTGAGGTGGCCATAATCATTTAGAATGTCTGTCCGGTCACGAATATGTTAATTTTATTTTGATCCGATAAGTAGTGTAGATGGAAATTACATTATAACAAAGTACCGTTACCATGGCAACGGAAAGTCGAGCAGCTTTTTTGGCACATGATAGCGGTCGAACGGAGGCTCGGATCGAGTTGAAATTTTGACCATCCGCAAGCTTCGTTCCCGATGAATGCCATTAGTTTTGTGGCAAAATCGTTCAAAAAGTTACATTAAAGTTAATCTAAAGTTTTTTTAAAAAACTGAACGGCGACAAAATCTGAGGTAGCCAAATCATTTAGAATGTCCGTCCGGTCACGAATATGTTAATTTTTTTTTGATCCGATAAGTAGTGTAGATAGAAATTACATTATAACAAAAGTAACGTTACCATGGCAACGAAAAGTAGCACGAGAATTCTGGTCACTATGCACTGCCACCTAGAAGTAATCAAGAGTTAAAATAGTTTTCCCAAAGAAATGATGTCAAGGTCCTCTAGATGGCGGTGGATTTTATCCATTCTCTCCTATTTTACAAATTTTCAACTAAATCGGTCAAGACCTTAAAGACTTATTGGTATGTAACATTATGGGAATGTCGTACTCGGGTCGTGTTGCACGTACCGGTGCTCGCTCAACAAAGCGACGGGACTTTAGCGTTTTCCTAGTAATTTAGTATTCACTCATTGAGTTACGATAAATATAAGTAAAACGTGTCGTATTGTTAACGAAACTTTAGATTATGTATTATTGAACGAGCGTAGCGAGCGTCTCTACTTGACTCTTATGGCTCGAATGTCTGTTTTGTTTTTTTTGTTTTGTTTGTTGTTTTGTTTTTTTTTCTGTTACTGCTTCGATACAGGTCGCACCGTTTCTCTGATCGACCTGAAATTTTTCGCACATGTACATACCACCTAGGCGGGTTGCTGTATAGTTTTTGAACAAAATCCGATCGTTGGTTATAAAAAATAAAATAAAAAATAAAAAAATAAAAAATCCGATCGTTATGAAATTTTGCAGGGTCAATAAGTACAACGTTCTCTCCTATTTAACAAATTTTCAGCTTAATCGGTCAAGACCTTAAAGACTTATTGGTATGTAACATTATGGGAATGTCGTACTCGGGTCGTTGTTGCACGTACCGGTGCTCGCTCAACAACGCGACGGGACTTTAGCGTTTCCCTAGTACGTATTCAGATTGTCAACATTATAATTCATAAAACAATGTTTATAAATTAATGTGAAGTATTATTTATATATTAATATTGTGCAAGTTTTTGCGAGTAATATCATTGGGCTTTATTCTTACACACTCAAAAGGAATGAGATCTAAAAAAGGGCCAAGCTCATCTACCCTCCACATTTGCGCATTCTTAATTTATAAACGTACAGTGTCCCATAAACAGCATCCTCGAAAAGCTTGGCAAAAATAGAATTTGCGATTATTAATTTAAACGTAATAGTTCAACCAAGTTCTTTTTTTCTAATTAATTTAAACGTAAACATGCAAATTCTATTTTGCCAAGCTTTTCGAGGATGCTGTTATGGGACACTGTACGTTTATGAATTAAGAATGCGCAAATGTGGAAGGGTAGATGAGCTTGGCCCTTTTTTAGATCTCATTCCTTTTGAGTGTGTAAGGTTTGGCTGTATTTCTACAAGTTTTTGTTATGTGTGTGATCTCATTACTTTTTCAAGTTCCATTACAAAATTATTTGTTAAAATATAATATTTTTATCAAAGTTGATTTAATTTTTATGGTATTAGCAATAACAATAGGATGTAAAATATCTAGGCCCGGATTCATGTACATCAATTAAAACTTTCCCATGTAACAACAAACGCACAACTAATGTTATTTTACACCTATTTCACTGCATCCACAGCCATGTAAATCATCAGATAATCAAAATATTTTCACCATCTTTTGTTTTACATTTTCATTAAAAGTGACAGGAGATTGCGTGAGTTATTAAAAAAAAAAGAAAAGGCTTATTATTGCCGTAAATTTTGGAATAGCCTAGGACTATCATACCATTGTTTATCTGCATAGGCTTTTAGTAATCAAAACTGGTTATTTGTGCGGAAAGTGTGTCAGAAAAAGGTTGTGCTGGCCTAGGGTTGGCTAAGAAAGGCCTAGGGCTTGTCAAACATGTAATGTAAGTACTTATTTTATAGTCCATAGCCTAATGGAACTTTAGACCTACACTGTTGTATTATAAATAATTTTTCTACATCTGGGCCTAGGCCAGGGACGGTTTCTGATTTGTTTTATGAGAGTATAATGACACCTTTTCTCGTTCCACACAAAGAAGAAAAATTTAAAATGTCCGCTATTTGTTTACGTATCGCACTTCCCGCCTAACTCTGCTTGTACCGTCAACAAGTGTCAAGTAACTATAGTTACTTGTTGATTGTATGCCTAGTGTATAAGGCTTATTTTAAAACCTTTATTTGGAAGCCTTCCAGCAAACTTTTTCAACTTTTTTTTTTTTCAAAAGAGACTATATTACTATAACCTTAATGTCCATGTAAAATATGAACATTGTAGCCCCACCCGTCTGGTCAGAATCGCGGGCCGATTGAAACTGACGAATTAGATGTTAGCAGTAGCAGTAGCAGTAGCTAACATCCTTAAAGTGATTTTGAGCATGTTTCAAGCCATTTTTTCACCAAGAAGGAATGGTCGTACCCCAATAAAATTTGGCATGTGTTGTCAGGTACCTAAATCCCCTCGATTGTGATAGTTTTCAAGTTCACATCACGTTACATGACGGCTGGGTAACACCTCGAAATCACCCCAACTCTGCTTGGTGTATAAGGTGCTTGAGTGTGTAGCGCACCGCGGCTTGGCTGCGGCGCCCTAACGGGCACCTAGATAATTATACATAAATTGTATTGATTTTTATAACTGTGATCCACCAACAAAATCGTCGTCTATGTTACGAAAAATTGTATTATTTTCTTTTGGACAAAATTAGTCAATTGAAATTTGCATTGCATATAATCTTAAATTGAATGAATTATATCGAAAGTTGTCTACTAATAGACCTCTGCACTGCACGTATTTAAATATTGCGTCGTGTTTAGTTAATGTGTATGCCTACTATAGACAGCTTACTACTCTCACCTGGAAGATGCTCGATGTGAATCAGTTTCTTGAAGAGGCCTAACCTCCCCTCGAATGCGAATTGATAACAGTAAACTGGCGACGTAGAATGAGCAACATGGAGTTTCGCCGTTTCCCTGATCTTGTACAAGAACATGGCGTCAGTGTTCATCTGGAATTCAACAGTTTGTCATTACAGGTTTGGATTTTCTTGGGAATGAGGAACTTAAGTTCAGTTCTATGTAGTTAATAAGTTTTTAATTTTATTTCCTGAGGGGCGTAAAGAGTAGCATTCACCGACCGACCGGATATAAATCAAGGGTCTGTCAGAAACCTGCTTTGCTGTAACAACTCTCCTGCACGGTGATTAATCCTTTTGTTGAATCCATATGCAAAGTACGAACAAAATTCAGGGGCTATATGGCACAATCATTCAAGGGCAGATGATCGCCGGAGTCTGTATTGCATTCACGACACCGAAAAGTTTTTAAAAATGTTTCAATATATCAAATGGTCGGGTGACTATGATATCGAGCACCTGTAATTGAATCTAGTAGTTCCCACTGAACCGACCCCATCCCATTTGGGTCGGACGACGCATTCCTATCAGCTTCCGACGGCTGGGAGCCGATGTTGTATACATAACAATAAACATGCAATGTTTTGACATAGACACATTGAATGCTGCGTGCAAGATATTACGTCATCTCAGCCAGTCAGCCTGACCACAAGACTCTGATTTCTTCGCTTTTTCTCTTCGTTCCTTCTTACAATGCTCATCTGACATTAAAATTGCATCGTTCTAGTATTATACTTTTTTATTAAGATGTACGGTATGTTGTATGTCTTATTCAAAACATGGAATCAAATAACTTGTCCGATATACTAGGTAATATTAATTTTCACGAACGGAGAGCAAAGTCGACTTTTTTTATTTTAAGATATTTCTTTTGCTATCACTTTTCAATAATATATTCACCTTTGTATATTCCGCAATCGTTTCATTGTTCACATCTTTGTCTCCGAAGTAGTAGTGTTTAATTTTCTGAGCTGCCTCGCGTGATCTATCAGTGTCCAACTGCGAATACATGTCTTCAGGTAATATACATTGCAAGTCATTGTTGACCATGTCCAGTATTGCAGGGTGTTTTATGACATCTGTTTAACATAATAAAATAATACACATTTAGTTACGGTTAAGTTTAAATTGTGACAATAATATTACGCAAATGGGACCAATCCGCAGAGCTATATAAATGGCCAAAGGCGAGCATGCTATACTCATTCCTTCTTCCGTAAATTCCTTGACATGCAAAGTGGGTGCCTATATGGTTTTAACACCTAAGTATTTGTTATTGTTATGATGAATCACATGAGGTTGGATCTGTCCAGCACAGGTCATCTCCGTTATATAAGTACAATATTACCTTGTCCATCATTCACCCCTCGTCGTCTCGGTTGGTGCAAGCAAATAAATATATAAGATGTAAAGTTCAATATCAATAATAAAAATAGCAAATGCGAATAATAAATACTGTTCGTGTGGTGTTACCGTTTAAAAATAATAATCCTTCATGGGTATTTGCCCCAGTGATGTAAGGCACCTTGATAAACCTGCCAGAATCTATTATCTCAAATGGATGACCCAGCAGAAATTTTTCTTCGCGACTTGTCGAACCTTGTTCAGAAACGACAACAAATGGGCTGAAAACTCCACGACGCTTTTCCTATAAATAAACATTACAAATTATTAACTGCCGATATTTAAATACGAACATTGCTTAAAAACAAATCGAATCAAGAGTTGAAACGTGTTAACATTATTCAAACCAAATAAATGTGCTATATTATTGGATGAGCGTAGCGCGCGAAGCGAAGATTCCATTCTACTACACTGGAGAAAAAAATCTGGAATGTTTTTTTTCCTATCTTTCTTTCTTTCTTTCTTTTCTGTTTGTATTTTTGTGTGTTTGTTAACACGATTCAAGCTAAACCGATATTCCAATTGCGATGAAATTTTCTGGGGCCTTCGAAATCTCTGATCTTATAGAACTGCTACGTTTTTGAGCGCAATCGAAAAATTATTTCTCATGAAAATCGCAATTTTACAATTGTTTTCGATTTAAAAAAAATTTCTTCGACTTATAACACCTACATGCTTTATCCGATTGTAATGATTTTTTTTTCAGAACCTTAATTTTATGAATTAATATATTCGTGTGAAATTTGACCGCAATCGAAAAATTATTTCTTATGAAAATCGCAATTTTACGCTTTTTTCGTAAAAAAAAAATTCTTCGACTTACAACACCTACATGCTTTATCCGATTGTAATGGGTTTTTCACAGAACAACAGAAAATCTGCATAATATATGGCAACTCAATGCACCAATTACGCTCATCCAACAACGCGCCTGAAAAAGCGTTTGCGAAGCTTCCTAGTATAATTGACTGGGATTGATTACATCTAAGATGTAGACTGCTTTTAGGATCTTCCACCCTAACTTTCAAACAATCTACCACATTATTAATAGGCATACGTTGCATTTGGCACTGATGCTCCTAATATCAGGGTAGGCCTATAAAAAGCTATTAATGTAAAACACAAAACCGCTACTAAAATGATAATGTGACTAGAAAGTAGATTCCTGTGTACAGCTTCTCTAGATGGAATGCCTTTACAATAGTAAGCTACCGAGCATGTATTTTTTTGTTACACATTTAATATTATTACAGGTAGAATTATATTCTGAAATGACGAGTAAAACAACTAATTAAAAAAGGCCTAACATCTTTCGGTAACGCTTAGGTAGTAACGTTGTTTGTGTTAACTCATAATAAATACAAAATAAATAAATAAATAAATAAATAAATAAATAAATAAATAGATAAATAGCTCATAAGATAAAAATTGTAACTCAAAACGTAATGTCGAAATATACAACAAAACGTGGTTATACCTCCTCAGAGACGCTCAGAAGAAGACTTTCCACAAGCTTCTTAGCAGAAATATTCCTAACGAAGGCAAGGACCTCCCTGGTAGAGTCAGACCTGCAGCCCAGAGCTTGCGCGAGACGGATAGTGCGACTGCGCCCCTCACGACTGAACGCCCATCCGCATAGCGCAGACCCACTCTGCGATATAGCACGGCGGAAGAGACCTGTGACCGAAAGTACAAAAATCATTTAGAAATTAAATGTGACATTTAAGGCTGTAATAATATATAATTTCATTGAGCTTCTTGTCAAATCTTTTGAAAATATTAGATATTTTTTCGTTTTAGTGGTATCCTTACCAAAATTCCGTTTTTTTGTGGGTATGTAACTAATACCCACAATAATAATAATAATAATAATAATAATAATAATAATAATAAATAATAATAATAATAATAATAATAATAATAATAATAATAATAATAATAATAATAATAATAATAATAATAATAATAATAATAATAATAATAATCATAACTCAGTTCCAACTATGTCGGGTTGAGTGGTGGTTTTCCACCATTATCAAGGGCATGAAACTGTAGATACTAAGCTTGCCAGACTCAGTGTTTCTTCCACATCATCTAACTCCTTCCTCTCCACCAATTTACTCCACTCTCTTCTGTCCTCCCACAGCTTTACTCTTGCCACATGCTCCCACACTTCATTCCGTTTTCCAACGTCTTCTTGAATTAATCTTTCCCATTTTTCTCTTGGCCTTCCTACTCTTCTTTTCCCTCCTCTGCCGCTTCAAATTCTCATCTTGGAATCCTCTCTCTGCCCATCCTTTTCATATGTCCAAACCATCTTAGACGTTCTCTTCCTAGCTTAAACTTCAATCTCTCCAATCCCAGTTCTTTCCTTATTTCATTACTTCTATCTTGTCCATCTTTGTAACTCCCTTGATACTTCTTAAAAACTTCATTTCTGCTGCTTCCAGCTGACTCTCTTCTTTTGTTCCCACTGCCCATGTTACTGCCCCATATGTTAGTATAGGTACAAAATATGCCTTATACAGCAAAATTTTACATTTTTGTGGGAACAACTCATGCCATAGTAACTTTCTCACCAATTGGTAAAACCCTTCTGCTTTTTGCACTCTAGATGACACTTCCCTACACACTTTTGCATCTTTTGTCAATCAATATACTTCCCAAATATTTAAATTCTTCTTTTTCTTCTAAGACTTCTCCACGTAATACAATATTTTCCATGTCTCTAGGCCTGCCCTTTGTCTTCTTTTGCATAAGCAAACATCACTCTTTTTCTTATTGATTTTTAGACCAAACTCTGTAGTAACTTCGTTCCATCTGTCCACCTTCTCCTGCACTTCTCTGGCACTCTCACCCCAAATCAACACATCGTCCGCAAACACTGATGTTCTTGTATCCCTTCCATCTGTATTTGGTTCCACTCTTCTTATAATTTCATCCATTACAGTGTTGGAGATAACACACTACCTTGTCGCAAGCCCTCATTTACTTGGAACCATTCTGACCTACCATATCTGTCTGTACACAACTTTCACTCCTTTGATATGTACTTTGTATCCTGTCTATTAAACCTCTTCCCACTCCTTTTATCTCTAGACACTCCCATACTTTCTCTCTAGGCAGGCGATCGTATGCCTTCTCCAGATCCAAAAACACAATGTGCATTTCCTTCCCATTTTGCCATCTCCCCTCCATTGTCTGTCTTATAGCAAATATGGGATCAATAGTAGACCGTCCACTTCTGAATCCATATTGTTCTTCTCTTAGATCTGTGTCATATACTCCTTCAGTCTTAGTTCTATAACTTTCTCATAAATTTTTGCACACTGACACATTAATGTCACCCCTCTATAATTTTCACAACTTCTTACGGTCACCTTTCTTAAACAGCGGCACAATTATACCTCTTTTCCAATCTTCCGGTACCTTCTTTTGTTTCCACGCAGCACTTATTACTCGAAATAACCATCTTCTTCCTTCCGCACCTGATGCTTTGATCATTTCCACAGAAATGTCATCCACTCCCGGAGCTCTACCATTCTTCATGGCTCCTAACGCCCGTGCCACCTCTTGTTCTGTTACCTCGTCTTCTTCATCTTCTCCACTTGCCTCTTCCTCTTTCTCTGCATTTAAATTTTCACTAACCTGTACATTTAGCAGATCTTGGAATAATAATTATAATAATAATAATAACAATCATAATAATAATAATAATAATAATAATAATAATAATAATAATAATAATAATAATAATAATAATAATTATGATAATGATAATAGTAATATTGCTAGCATAATATAGTTTTAAATACATTCTATTTGTACTGACGTAGAATTTATAAAAAAAAAGTTTACATAGATCTGTGAGATGTGTTGGGTCAGTGGAAACAGTTTGGCACACACTATTGATGCGCGCAAAATCTAGATTGACAACGCAAACAGAATAAAGCAATGTCAATGAGATCGAAGTTTCATTGTAATATGCACTGGGTACTTTTTAAATTTATGTTTAAATCAAAACTTATCAACTAGATAGCATATTCATTTTTGTATTTTGTTGGACATAGGCGACAGCATGTGTAAATTAACAAGTAAGTATAATTTACTCTAGACATGGACAACAACACGTATAAATTTATTTTGTATGTATTATTTACCCTTGGACATGGGCGACAGCAGGTGTTTTTGTAGTTTGTAAGTATATTTACCCTTGGACATGGGCGACAGCAGGTGTTATTGTACTTTGTAAGTATATTTACCCTTGGACATGGGCGACAGCAGATGCTATTGTGTATTGTAAGTATGTTATTGTAGTTTGTAAGTGTATTTACCACCGCCTGCTCGAATGGGATGAACCCAAATAGACTGCCTGTTTTGTGAGTGAGCCAACGTTTCGGTCCTAATCGCAGTCGATGAAAGAAGATTTTTGCGCCGTAACTAGCACGCTCTGTTGAGTATATGAAGAAACATGACAGGTTTTGTTTACCGAC
The DNA here is from genome assembly GCA_024449915.1 of Sweltsa coloradensis. Lineage (NCBI taxonomy): Eukaryota > Metazoa > Arthropoda > Insecta > Plecoptera > Chloroperlidae > Sweltsa > Sweltsa coloradensis. Next base: position 67,255 of record JAMZAV010000919.1, on the reverse strand, counting down.
ACACAGTCACACACACACAAACAGTTGACAACCAGAGATCTTAGATAAAGGTTTTTAGTTGGAGCTTCTTTGCAACTTCAAATTGTTTGGCGCAAAGAGGCGCCGTAGCTAGCGCTTTCTTGCGGAATTCTTACAAAGCTCTGCCTTTTGTTGGTCAATTATTTAACATGGGAAAATGACTCACAAAACAGGCAGTCTATTTGGGTTCATCCCATTCGAGCAGGCGGTGATATTTACTCTTGGACATGAGCGTCAGCAGATGCTATTGTGTATTGTAAGTATATTTACCCCTGGACATGGGCGACAGCAGGTGTTATTGTAGTTTGTAAGTACATTTACCCCTGGACATGGGCGAAAGCAGGTGTTATTGTGTATTGTAAGTATATTTACCCCTGGACATGGGCGACAACAGGTGAAAGTGCACAGAGGCTCCCCCGGCATCCTCTCCGAAGATGGCAATGTTATTGGAGTCTCCCCCGAAACGTGTTATGTTCCGCTTTACCCAGCGCAGTGCTGCCACCTGGTCCTTCATACCTGCGTTTCCGGGGATCTCCCTGTCGTGAGTACTCATGAAGCCTGGAATTCACAGGAGGGTGTATTGAGATTACAAATTTTGTAGGCCTATATCTGCAGTAACTTTTTGTATGGAGCATCAATATTTTACTCTCGTGAATTTGTGTTCAAATTCTGCGATCCGCAAGTTTTCAATGATAACAGTCTGTTGTCGTGAAAATTTCATAGTGAAAATCTTATAATTTGGACGTACATTCTGTTAGTTTGAATCAAAATATATTTGTTAATTTGAAACCCCATAATGCACGGGTTCTTTGTAGTTGTCCTTCATAGTCATCTATTACTATGCGTCGTCTTGAATCGAATAGTAACATTCCAATAATAGAGACAACAGAAATCTATCATTCAATAAATCGAAGAGGATTCCACTTGGATTTTAATGTATCTGGGATCGATTAACAAGTCATTCGTTATAATGTTAACCTAAGAATGTTTCAATTTGCATAAATTATACACACTTTTTAGGCCGATGTGTAAATCACAATTTTTCATCATTCTAGTTAAAATTAATTATAATTTTTGACAATTCATTTTCGTTTTTGGAGTTTAACATTGTAAATAATAATGCTCTTTTTGTATTTTGCGAAAATATTTTTGAAACCAACTTTTTTAAAAGGTAATACATCTTTGTACATTCCAAACTTATATTATCCAACATTTAAATTTAACAAGACAATATTGATTAAACAAATCACAATAGTAGGCCTATATCAAAGAGTACGTACTCGTATTTTTGATCCCACGAATATAAAAGAATTGCATAATTTACATATTACGCATGTATGGGAAGTATCTTTACTTTATACACCGTCTTTGGCATGCTAATGCTTAAAAGTTTTGTTTGTATTTCAGAGCTATCCGAAGAGTAGAATGAAAACGTCATACTATCCTACCGAGAACTCCGAGTCGGTAGTTGAAGGTGACTAGGACCACCCCTTTGTCAATGAAGAAGTCCGGACCATAGATGTCGGAGTTTCCAGATCCGGTGATGAATGATCCCCCGTGGATGAAAACCATCACCGCGTGCCTCCCTCGGTTTGAGTCACCCGTTCCAAGAAGCTGCACAGAATGTCACACCACTTCTTGCAAACAGCTTAGAAAGAATTGCTTCTCTTCTCTCATTTAACATGGCATGATGGCTCTTTTAGCATGTTGTGCTTACTCACGACTATATACAATTAGGGTTGACATGCCAGTCAATTGACCGGTCAAATAATGTCAATTGACCAAGTAATTTTTGACCGGTCAAGTAATTGGTCAAAGTAATATTTGTACTTATTTATTTGGCATCACTCATTCTTCAAAGGAAAGTCAACTTTTGTTACATTCCCTTACAAATTTGAAATTGTACAATTCACTGTTGTTGCTATTAAGGAAACATTTGCAGACGGCATTAAAAATGTTAATTGTTGTCAATACACAGCTTATAATTAGCTGCAGTCAGATGCGTGACTTTTGAAACTTTTTTGGTATATTTGGATTAAGGACGCGTCAACCGTTAGGTCATAATGCACCACTCTAGCCTAAGGGGGGTGGGGAGGAGGGGCCCATGCTGGTCAGAACCAGCCACGGGTAAGGTGAGGAAGGGGGATTTCTCACGTCGCGGTCGTCATCGTCTTTGTCATCGTTCGTTTAGTCATTGTCATCGTCGCCGGGGGGTCGTCAAGGGAAGGGGGCTAGGTCCCTGACGACGATTGCCAGAGCTCGCCTCTAGTTTCGGGGAGTAAGATACTCCGCTCTTCCTAGCTGATGTTTGCGAGGTGGACTTTTTCTCTTGAATCGCCTTTTACGATTAGCAGAGCCATGCTCTGGGCCAATTCTATCCCGGGCCCAGACGGGGTAAAACTAAAGTTGTCGTTCGGTCGACTATTGTCGCTTGTCTCTGTCACTCGACTGTTGTCACTTAGTTAGTTGATCCCGGGGCAATCTTAAAAATTCGAGTACGTTAGTGGTTTTTATGTCAGAAAAAAACTTGACACTACAAAGTACATCATGATATCCTCTTTACGGAGTAAGGGGAGTAGGTGTAGTTTAATTTAATTAGATTAATTAATAAAACACCAGGACTTGTTAACCGGAGAATGATAACACTGATTTTCTGAACAAAAAACAGGTTAAAAATAACAATGCACACGAAATATTACGCAGCGGGTGTGTGCTGTGCTCTGCTGTGTTATTTTTAACCGTGTTTTGTTCAGAAATTCTGCGTTATTAGTTTTTTTAAGGGCGCGTCAACCGTTAGGTCATAATGCGCCACTCTAGCCTAGGGGATATAGGGAGGAGGGGCCATGCTGGTCAGAACCAGCCACAGGTAGATGGAGGAAAGTGGGTGTTCTCACGTCGCGGGTCGTCATCGTCATTGTCATCGTTCGTGGTGTCATTGAGGTATAGTCGTCGTCGTCGGTGAGTTCGTTGAGGGAAGGGGGCAAGGTCTGCTACGACGATTGGCAGTGCTCGCCTCTAGTTTCAGTGAGTTAATACTTCCTTACATGCTAGCTGATGTTTTCTAGATGGACTTTTTCTCTTGAATCGCCTTTTACGATTAGCAGAGCTATGTTCTGGGCCAAATTCTACCCCGGGCCCAGATAGGGGGTGTAATTGTAGGTGTCTTGCGCTTCACTAAAAAAAATATACACAAAATATAGAAGCAATTTGTAACTGTTAATTTCGTAGAATCTTAACACGTTATTACGTGCATTGTACCGCAAGGCTAAATTAATCTCTGGCTTCTTCTTTTCTAGAATAATTTTATCAATACCTAGTCTGTTTCAATCTGGAATTATTGGTCATCTCATCTGCATACTTGTGCAGATACCGCCGGTACGTTTTACTTTGCTGCATGTGTGAAATGCAAGCCGAATAGTCTGGTTCAGTAAGCTCTCTCTAAGCATAGGTATTAAAAAACTAGCAACGTGCAATTTAAAACTAATAATCTTTTGAAAAAAACTTCGTCTGCCGTTAATAATACTTCAATTAAACCATTTTTACTGTCAAGTACTTGGGGTTAATGCTGGATGATCGCCTGTCATGAGAAAATTACTTCGACTAAGTTAGGAAACAAAAACTCCTTTTATGATGTTAAAAAGTATCTCTGTAATAATTTGCCAATCCACTCTCAAGAATCTCTACTACTCTTTTATTTGCAGTCACCTGCTCTATCTAAATATTTCATGTGCCTTAGCCAACAAAACAAACCTAACGCACTTGGGATTGGATTGGATGAGGATGAAGTATGAACAGAAGGGAGGAGGGGAAACCCGGTACCGGCACGTAGCCTATTCCTTTCGATAAGTACCCATCCGAATGGACGGTGTAACCTTGATAGTCATATAGGTTCCTCCACTAACCCGGACTGCCGAGCAGAAGTCGAGGAGAACGAAGCCGTTACACTAGCTCTCGAACCCTCCATCTGCTCTAACCAGCGATATACGTTAGTTTCAGGGCAGAGCGGTCACCCACTCCACCCCTGACCACACCCGAGTTTGCTTAACTTCGGTGTTCGAGTGGGAACCGGTTAAACTACCTCGGCTTAACCTCTGGCTGAAGCACTTGGGTTGTCTCATATATAGAGCAATCCGAAATACCTTTATTATCCAAGAGAAGCCACAATTTTTCAAGTTTACCTTAGGTGTGTAGATGTTGATAAACAGGCAGTTCTCGTCCCCCACATACTCGTTGGTTACGAGGTCAAACTGAGGACAGATGTTACCCTCCACTAGAGCGTCGCGTACCCCAGTCCACGGCATTGGGGGCTGAGGAGCCTAGACAAGAATCAAACCAGCGTAAACAAAGCAAAATAAAGTGGGGCCTATATGTTAAATTCATCATTATCTTCTACAAACTAAAATAACAAATATCACACGTGAGTTATTTCCAATGATAATACATGTTAAATGTATGTTTCTAGTGTGAAAAATGCCTATCGGCTAGTTAGATCGGAGAAGGGATGACAGGTTGGGAAAGCAAAGAGAACATAAATCCCAGCCTAAAGGGCTGGGGGCGACAAAACTTTTCACCTGCTGATGACAACTGCAGCTAATTTAAAGTTGTTACCTTAATCCATGACGCGTTTCGTCCTTCTGGGACTCATCAGGCGGATGGTGGCCACTAAAAATCAGCTAACTACATGCAAACAAAACTCATAACACTAACCAAACCTGTGGTAGGGCCACGCAAGAAGCAAATTGCAGCAAAGCAAAGTAGGTGATGAACCTGTTAGACCCTTCTCTTCTTTTCCTTCAACCTCTTCACCTGCAGCCAAGAGCTTGCAACTTGTAGTGTCTTTTCCTTTCGTTTTCTGATCCCAGTCACAATTAGTAGGGCAGCCTCTCTCGTTGCCACGGGTCTTGGTTCAAATCCAGGTTAAGACATGGTTGTTTTGTCGCCCATAGCACCAGAGTCTAGGTGGGAAGCCCCCTCACTGGTTGTGCAGTTTTTTTACTTTCCACCCTTCCTATCTCTAACCCTTCTCTAAGTATGAATGAAGAGGCACCCTGGCCGAGCAACAACAGAAGGGGCAGCTTTTCTCTTGTTGCCAAGGGTCCTAGTTCGAATCCAGGGTGAGTCATGGATGTTTTGTCTCCCGAGCACCACAGTTGGGAGGGAAGCCCCCTTACTGGTTGTGCTGACGGTGTGGCTCAGTATGAATGATGTTTGAAGTAACCTTGCTGATGATGTCAACATGCATGCAGAATTTGCTTCTTGCGTGGCCCTACCACAGGTTTGGTTATGTGTTGTGAGTTTTGTTTGCATGTAGTTAGCTGATTTTTAGTGGCCACCATCCGCCTGATGAGTCCCAGAAGGACGAAACGCGTCGTGGATGAAGGTTACAACTTTAAATTAGCTGCAGTTGTCATCAGCAGGTGAAAAGTTTTGTCGCCCCCAGCCCTTCAGGCTGGGATTTATGTTCTCTTTGCTTTCCCAACCTGTCAACCCTTCTCCGATCTCATGTTAAATGTATGATCATTAAAAAAGGTAACATAATAATTTGGTTGGGTAGATTTTTAGGAATATATGTGCTTCGCATCAGGAACTGAAGCATACCAGGGAAGAGGCTTCGAGTCCCACGACCATTCCCCAAAGAAGACAATTGATTAATTAAATAGTAATGTGGTTAATAATAATCGTATATGATTAAACTTGCCAAACCATTCTTCATTTATGCCTAATTGATTTCTTTAAATTGGCCCCCGCCCAAGTCAATTATTGAGTGAGTGAGTGAGTGAGTGAGTGAGTGAGTGAGTGAGTGTGTACGCTGAAAATCTGCCAAATTTTTTAACCTATTGCGCTGGATGTTAAACAGACATCCGGCCCGGTATCAGTTTACTGAGAACTGTTAAAAATCAGCAACATCCGTAGAGATTTAAACCTGCAAGTAATAATTGATTGATAATTGTCCGAAAATGTGTAACATCTTATTTAACGACAATCGTTTTGTTCTTGAATAAGTAATTTTTATCGAGTCACGTTTTGAATGTCAGGCGATATGAATGCATTGCAGTGAACAAGGTGTACCGAATTTTGCACGCTCAAGGTTCCCTAAAATTCCGCTGGGAGATTGAGTAAACCTTGCAATCCTTACACGTATTTCGTGCTGGCTATGTTTTCCATAGTATTGTATGCATTTCAATACATGTTCTATATTTTTTTAAATACAATCCAGAAATTACAAAATCTATCACGGCCGTTGTTTGAACCCAGGTCTCCCACTCCCAGATTCCGGGTATAAGGTCGCCTTAGTCAACTAGACTATAGGAAAACGCCAAAGTCGTTGTTAGACGAGTGAGCGAGTCATGTGTTGAGTACCCAGGAATATTTGCAGTTGGTTTTAGGGCGCGTCAACTGTAAAATCATAATGCGCCACCAGCTTATGATAGGCAAGGAAGGAAGACCCATGCTGTCTAGATCCAGCCTTAGGTAGGGGGAGGAAAAGGAATGTTACTGGGTGCTCAAAACATGGCTCACTCACTCGTCTAGCAATGACTTTGGCGTTTCCCTAGTTAATACCACATGTTTATTAAAACTATTAATTTTGTGTATTCAAATATTTATAAAAGAAAATAAAGACTTCAGTTTGCTAGTAGGTCTATGCGCAAGCATATTATCACCTTGAACCTGCGTCGCCCCACAGGTGCGTGAGCGTAGGGTACCCCCTGGAAGCTGCTGTACCTCTTCCCAGACTTAGTGACCGCCCTCCGGCCCCTGAGCGCCCCCTGGACCGTGTTTACAACCATGGTCTCCATCAAGGCGGGATATATGAAGGTCCCAACAGTCGACGTGAAGAGAATCTCGCAGCAGAGTGCTGGGGGCTTGAAGATATCGCCTGAATCAACACGATTGGAAAAGTGATTTAATTTAACAACATTGTGCATTGCACTTGGTCGTTTTTTGTTGATTAAGTGCGCGTAAACCGTATGGTCATAATGCGCCACTCTAGCCAAGGGGATATGGGTAGGATCGGCAGAACCAGCCCGTCTCGGTCGTCATAGTCTTTGTCATCGTTCGTTGTGTCATTGTCATCGTCGTCGGGGATTTCGTCAAGGGAAAGGAGAGGTGTCCCCGACGACGATTGCCAAAGCCCGCCTCTAGTTTCGGGGAGTGATATACTCGACCCTCTTACTAGCTGATGTTTGCGAGGTGGACTTGTGCTCTTGAATCGCCTTGTACGATTAGCAGAGCCATGCTCTGGACCAATAATTCTACCCCGGACCCAGACGGCGGTCGAGACCGGGTGGAGGCGGAGGGTTATATTAGTAACTTTGGTCGAGACCTTCATCTGAGTGGGGGGGGGGGAGTTCCACCGCAGATAACGTATAGGCCCTAGGCCTACTAAACAGTCGTCATACTTACAAGGAGAAGAAAAACAAAACCAAGATTCTTAGCTTAGCTTAGCTTAGAATTATGCAATGAACGAACATTGTGTTCTTGCTTACATAGGCCTATACAATACCGGGTCTGACACCTTCGAATGTAGGGTGATTGTAGGCTACACCAGGGGAGAAAAACGCGTTTTGCCATGTAACGTTTCTCTTTTGCTATGAATTGTAATGACATTCAATGTCCAACATGTGCACCTGGGCTAGAATTTGCCCCAGAGCATGGCTCTGCTGATCGTATTTTGGTTTATTTGGATTAAGGGCGCGTCAACCGTTAGGTCATAATGCGCCACTCTAGTCTAGCCTCCCTGCTGGAGGGGATAATGGGGAGGAGGGGTCCATGCTGGTCAGAACCAGCCACGGGTAGGTGGAGGAAGGGGCGCGGGAGGGGCTCTCACGTCGCGGTCGTCATCGTCTTTGTCATCGTTCGTGTTGTCATGGTCGTCGTTGTCGGGGAGGTCGTCAAGGGAAGGCGGAAGGTTCCCCGACGACGACTGCCAGACTCGCCTCTAGTTTCGGGGAGTGAAAACTACCCTTCTTACTAACTGATGTTTGCGAAATGGACTTTTTCTCTTGAATCGCCTTTTACGATTAGTAGAGCTATGCTCTGGGCCAAATTCTACCCCGGCCCCAGACGGGGGTCTGTTGATCGTAAAGGGCGAGAAAAGAGAAAAAGTCCATCTCGAAAACATCAGCTAGTATGCCCAAAGTGGGGTATGACTCCACTAAACAAGAGGCGAGCTCTGGCAGTCGTCGTCGGATAAACATCTCTCTCCCCTCGACGACCTCCCCGAAGACACATTGCATGACCCTCCCCCCCCACCACCCATTATCCCAACGTGCCCGTGGCTGGTTCTGACCATTATCGGTCTTTCCTCCTAGGCTATGGAACGGTTGACGTGCCCTTAAACAAAATAAACTAGACAGTCATGTCAAAATGATAGTACTCACGAAACTTCGTTTCCACAGTGACACAAAATACAAGCTTGTTTGAAACATTTTGAATTTCAAACATTGATATAAATTAAAATCCAAAAGGTATGTACTCACTAACACTAGCACACTTACCAACCTTTTCACTGAGTCGACCGATACTAAAAAGTTATCAAACAATTATCAAATTTCAAGAAAAAACTAATTGAAGTGAAGAGTATTCATTACATGACAGTTTTTGTCATAGATATCACCGCCATGTTGCATTAATAATATAAAACACAACCGAGAAAAACAAAACAAAACTGTGGTTCCGCGAAAATACGCCAGGAGAATTTAGAGGGATAATTTAGCCATTTAATGGACCTTGACCTCCATTAAATTCAGTTACATTCGTATAAAAAAAGCACACTGAAAACATGCAAGAAAATTCCTCCTAGTTTGTATATCAGTTTTTTGTATATTTATTATAAAACTGAGTAGAATAGACGTTAAATAAATAAATAATAAAAAATAAAACATATAGGCCTACTTTTGTTGTTCTTCAGTTCTTTGTACCCCGTCTGGGAATTTCGCCCAGAGAACGTCTCTGCTAATCGTAAAAAGAAAGTGACAAAGTCATCTCGAAAACATCAGCTGGTTATAGTATAGGGGAGTAACTAGAGGCGAGCTCAAGGGGTCGTCGTTGGTTGTCGTTCTTTTATGAAAAATAATAATAATAATTAATTAATATTTTTAAGCTTCGCAAACGCTTTTCAAGCGCGTTGTTGGATGAGCGTAATTTTTTTTTAAAGAAAAAAGCGTAAAATTGCTATTTTCATGAGAAATTATTTTTCGGTTGCGCTCAAATTTCACACCAATAGATTAATTTATAAAATTAAAGTTCTGTAAAAAAATCATTACAATCGGATAAAGCATGTAGGTGTTATAAGTCGAAGAAATGTTTTAAAAATTTAAAAAATCGTAAAATTGCGATTTTAATAAGAAATAATTTTTTGATTGCGCTCCAATTTCACACGAATATATTAATTCATAAAATTTAGATAAAAAGTGGCAGTTCTAAGTTCAGAGATTTCGAAGACCCCTAGAAAAATTTCATCGCAATTGGAGTATCGGTTTAGCCGGAATCGTGTTTTAACAGACAGACAAAAATACGAAAAAAAAAGAAAAAAAACTTCCGGATTTTTTTCTCCAGTATAGTGAAATGGAATCTTCGCTCCGCTCGCTACTCTCATCCAATTATACTGATATTAAAAAGGATTCGACAACGAGGACGACGACGATCATGACAACACGAACGTTGACAAACACGATGACGACCTCGACTTGAGTATCCCCCCTTTCCTCCCCCTTGCCAGTGACTGGTTCTGACCACTAACCTCTATAATACTGACGTGGATATAGAGCATATAACATGAAGCCGACTTGGGCCTAAAGCTAAAAGCAATGCTAAAAGTAAAAGCCTACCAGTGACCTGAACTTGTGCGCGCGGCGGCTATTTTAGAGGTGCTAAATTGACTTCATATCGACAACATGCCAATTTAGTGCAAAAAATAACAAGGAACCAACGAGAAAATTGACTTCTCGTTCTCAATGCGGGAAATCTTATCACAGGTTGGTAAACGTGTTTTATATTTAGTCTAAATTAGTACGGCTAAGATGGCGGCCGGCCGATTTCACTTTCAACATCTGGCTGGTATGTATCACGGTCCACGTAAGTATTTAGAGATCAGTGATAATGAGTGACCAGCATAGGCCTTTCCTCCCAACATCCCATTGGACCCATAGGCTAGATAGTGGTGCATTTTGTTGTCGTTGTCGTCGTCGTCGTGTCGTCGTCGTCGTCGTCGTCGTCGTTGTCGTCGTCGTCGTCGTCGTCGTCGTCGTCGTTGTCGTTGTTGTTGTTGTTCTTGTTCTTCATGCAGTGGAGCGTATTGTGGACCTTCGTCATTTTGACCAACTCGGGATTTATGCACCAATTTTCCAATTCATCAATTATTTTAAATTTTTGTTGCATAACGTCTTTATTATTGCAATACTGATATTCGAGACGAAGAGGGGTGATAGATAAGGGTGCAATAAAATTACAAGAACCAATAGGCCTACCTTATATGCGAGATTCTAAACCTGCGTCCCATTATGTCACACGCTTCGGACCTGCGTCCCAATCGAATGAGTTACCGCGGACGGTTACATGATTACAAGATCGTCAAAATGATTTATTATTGCTTTATTTTCGTGCTATTGTATAGCATGACTGTGCTTGTCATGCTACCACAACTTTGATATTATGACATGTTTTTCGTGCAATGTCATAACAATTTAATTTTTAATCTCCAGATTTTTTTAGGCATTATTATGACAATTTTTCTTGAAATCTGTGTTTTAGAACACAGACAAGTATGATGCTTCATTTGTATCACAAAAATTCCTCTCTACTCAATTCACTTTTCTATTTTAAAATAATATGTCCAAGTACACTAATTTATTAGGTTCAAAAAGTTCAATTTGTACAATCATTACCATGTAGATGTACCGTTCCTTTTCACTCACCAGTCTTAAACTTATACCATAGCCAACAAAATAAAACATATTTTCGAAGTACCCAATTTTGAATGAGCTCAAATAAGGCTTGCATGATTTGTGTCTAATATGGATAATAACAGTTTCTGTCTTTGAGGGGATGGGTAGCGATGGAAAATTTTAAGAAAACTATGTACCGGTACTTGAAACATTTTTAGTAAGAAATAAATACTAGGAAAAACGCTTAAGTCCCGCCGCGTTGTTGGATGAGCGTAATTGGTGAATTGAGCTGCCATGTGTTTTGCGGATTTTCTGTTGTTCTGTGAAAAAATCAGAACTTTGTAGAAATTTTTTTTAAATTAAATCAAATTAAATAAAAAATTAACTCATTTTTTTTAATTAATCGTAATTTTAAAAAAGGAAAAAAATCGTAATATTGAAATTTTCATAAGAAATAATTATTCGATTGCGCACAAAATTTAACACGAATATATCAATTCATAAAATTAAGGTTCTGTGAAAAAATCATTACAATCGGATAAAGCATGTGTAGGAGTTATAAGTCGAAGAAATTTTTTAAAAATCGAAAAAAAATCGTAAAATTGCGATTTTTCATGAGAAATAATTTTTAGATTGCGCTAAAAAAACGTGGCAGCTCTTAGTTCAGAGATTACGAAGGCCTCCATAAAATTTCATCGCAATCGGAGTATCGGTTTAGCCGGAATCGTGTTAACAGACAGTAAAAAAAAACAAAGAAAAAAAAAAAAAAAAAAAAAAAAAAAAAACATTCCGGATTTTTTTCTCCAGTGTAGTGAAATGGAACTCTTCGCTTCGCTCGCTACGCTCGCTACGATCATCCCAAAAATACTTATAAATTCCATTTTATCAATTACTTTGAATAAAAAAATATTCCAATGGGGTGATACTACATGGAAACTTTTAAAATTGTTAAAACAAATTTGTTAAATGGGCTCATAAAAAACCTTTTTCCCATTGAAATTTTTTGTTTAAAAAAAAAATTAAAATTTTTTTTAAAAAGATTTTAATAAAAGGTTTTAAAAAATTTTTTTTATTAAAGGGTTTAAGGGGAAAGGGTTTTAGGAACTTGAATGAAAAAAAAATAATTGTTTAAAAAATTTTTTTTATTAGAGTAGACAATGTAGATTAATAAATCAAATCAATGTATAAATCCTCCCTTTATTTACCGTTATTATTAGTATATTAGATATGAATATGATAGAATATGGTGTAATGCCAGCAAATAATAATAGGCCTACATTAGGTCTATTATCTACTAGTAGGCAAATTTTTACGGCAAATTGTATTATGAATCATCATATTATATACAATATTATCAATCACATAACAATACAATTCAATAGTCCATATCAATTATCATTTATGCTTTATATTCAACATATTCTTTCTTCTAACACTGTGTATATCATTGTAATTGACTATCACTGTTATTATTAATTATTAATTATAGGACGATTCACTTTCTCTGCAAAGAGTTATACTTGTACACTGTACTAGTCTAAGTGATAAAAATATCTATCTATCTATCATTTTGTACTAGCAATAAGTTAGGGTTCGGGTTAAAAAGCTCTTCAGTATGGCCTAAGTTGCCTGGACCATATGGCCAGTTGAAACTTGCTCACAAACATTAATGCAGGGTGCTTTCTTAAAAGGAGAGGTTTTGTTACTTTTATATCAGAGTGTTGAGGGTTTGTTTTAATTGAGTCTAGAGTAATTTAAAAGTAAAATCGAGGCCTGCCCTGTTTTTTTATTCATACAATTATTAGTTACAAATCTTTCATTAAATTTGAAATATTTCAGTGAGTGTTGAAATATTTCAACCTTTACATCGCTAGGGATGGGTATTCCAATATGTCTTTTTGGGGGGATGCCATGTATTGGCATCTCCCGAATTCGACCACTGACTGAAGTCGTGCCCGAAGCTCAATAAAAATCTTTGTCAATGTTGTTTTTCTTCCTCTTAAACTCTTTGACACTGTTAGGCAGTATTAAACTCCTTCCCCACACGATGGGTATGTTGTGGACTGTGCCATGCCATCAGTGGCAGTGCGGGCGGGGAACATGCGCACTAGAATGCAACAGGGGTGCGCTTGGCGTCTGAGAGCAGGTATAGAAGCTAGAGTGAGCATGTAGTCACTGAGAGTGTGATCAACATTGAAGAGACAAACCACGTGACTGAGGGCAGGGCAGCACGGCTAGCCAGGGTGTTTGCATAGGATCTTGGCAATCAATAGTTGCTATGAGAAAACCTTGTATTTTTTAAATGCTCGATATTTATAATTACATGGTTTTATCATAAGCACGCTTTAAAGACTTTATAGCTTTATAGCCATTTAATTCCAACTCGCAACCTTCTCGTGGTATGGCCCGTGAGGAATTTTTCTCCCTGAAACTTATGGCGAGCTCTGGGTCGTCGTCGGGGAACTTTCCCCTTCCCTTTGACTACCTCCCCGACGGCGACGACAATGACAACACGGTCGGATGATGACAGACGAAGACGACCACGACGTGGGGGAACCCCTGCCCTCCCCATACGATTGTGGCTGGTTCTGACCATCACATGCCTGTCCACCCCTTGTCCCCCCGCGTCATCCCTTACGTCCCTCCCTTCGTCTCGATTAGCCAAGTTGCATCCAATCCAATCAATAATTTAAAAAAATCTGGTTTAGAGCTCATAACCTCAGACTCTTACTAACTGAGCTAACAGGGCCCCAACCACAAGGCTATATTGATTATGTTGTGTTCCATAAAATAAATATTACAGCGGAAGACTGAAGACTGCCATGTTTCTCTTTTGTGGCCAAAACTGAGAGACAATACAAAGTTTTGCCAATGTGGGTCTATCCAACGGATGCATTTTAATTTAATGGTGACTATGAGAATGTATTTTTGAAAGTAGGTCTACTGATCCACATTTGTGGGGATATAAATATAAAAAAATGTAGAGGCATGCCGTGAAATTGAATTGACTAGGTTTTCTCGTTACAAATTATAATGTCAGATTGTTCTTCTTGTGCAGACTTGTAGAATAGCCGCGCTGTCTTACCCACCGATCTCTAATTCTAATAAGTGGATTGCGCATGCTATACTGTAACCTTGAAGGCGACTAGGGCCAAAGCTTAGGCCATCATGGCAAGGTTATTTCATATGAGGCGGCCATATTGGAGATGCTAACGGCGGCCATGTTGGTTGTTGGTTGTTACTTACATATTTACGGCGTTGCGTAAGTGCAAAAAACGACCTCAATGCGGGAAATCTTTTCACAGATTAGTAATCGTGTTGTTTATTTTTAACAGTAAGAAAATCCAACAAATTGGTTCGACTTCATTTCTTAACATCTGGCAGGTATGCTTCCTCTACCCATCGCAAAAGAAAGCGTATATTATAGAGATCAGTGGTCTTACGGTCTTACCCCGCCTCGCTTATAGGTGTCAGTGTCACGCATGCTGGCTCCCTCTACTTCCTATATATCTGCTCTCAGCTAAGGCTACGAGGGGAGTGGAGTGACGGCGTTCTGTCACTTCGGCCAATCCTGCATCATTTCATTATAATATTAAGGTAGGTAGGTCTTATCTATAGTTGAATATGGACACATGAATGGCAGAGTCCTTAATATGGCAGTGAGAATGGAATTGAATGATATTGATTGCAATGACATTCACAGTAACACGGGATAACAATAACATAACCTCTTAGAAACAGTCCCGTAATATTGTATTTTTAGAAGATGTGCAGCTGCAGGCTTATTTCTTTTAAGATCGTACCAACCTAAAAACAACGAACAGTGTCATTAGCAACAGGTAGTTGTCGTGTTGTTTTCTTGGCAACTATTGATCGCTATATTTATCTGCGTGTAGGTAGGCTATAAAATGGTCTATAAGGCGCATGCATTTCCATGGTCGAGACTCGAGCGTCAGTGCTAGCGGTGCTGGCACATTAATGGCACAATTATCTCGACTTTCCGAGTATTTGAGCGAAATTATAGAATGTTATAAAATATTTGTATTTTAGTATCAGTGATTGAAATGGACCGTTTTCTTTTATTAAGACATAACAGTATATTATTGTTGGTCATTTTCTTTCATACGATCCATAAATTTACAAAATCTATCAACGTTTCGAGCAGTTCTCCGTGTTCTCCCAGCACTTTTTCACGACAAGCAATTTAAAAGATAAACAAAGCCAAAGGAATATGTATTAATAATAACAATAATATACTAATATAATAATATACTGATATAACATTAAGATACCATAGTACCTAGAGTCACCAGTCACCACCATGTCCGGGATTCAAGGCAATTTGAAGGATTCAACATGCCAGCTTTGTGTGGCATAAATACCTAAAACGATCATGTTCTGCGTACGGCTGCACAAATAGAGCGTCAATAAATAAACACATAACTTGGCACAGGTAAGTTTTCAACTTTGCTTCACAATGTCACTTAAATTGTATTTTGTGGGTCTAGCAAATTTGCTTGCATGTTTTAAACTGTCATATTTATGAGAATTGAGACTGGTGTGGACCTATAAGGCCGAGGTCTAATTAACATGTTTAAAACTAGGAAGCTTCGCAAACGCTTTTTCAGGCGCGTTGTTGGATGAGCGTAATTTTTTTAAAACGAAAAAAGCGTAAAATTGCGATTTTCATGAGAAATTATTTTTCGGTTGCGCTAAAATTTCACACCAATATATTAATTCGTAAGATTAAGTTTCTGTAAAAAAAATCATTACAATCAGATAACATGTAGGTGTTATAAGTCGAAATTGGAAAAAGCATAAAATTGCGATTTTTATGAGAAAGTATTTTTCGATTGCGCTCAAATTTCACGCCAATGTGTTAATTAATAAAATTAAGATTCTGTGAAAACATCAGTACAATCGGATAAAGCATGTAGGCCTAGGTGTTATAAGTCGAAGAAATGTTTTAAAAATCGAAAAAAATCGTAAAATTGCGATTTTCATAAGGAATAATTTTTCGATTACGCTCAAATTTCACACGAATATATTAATTTATAAAATTTAGTTTCTGTGAAAAATTAATTACAATCGGATAAATCACGAAGGTGTTATAAATCGAAGAAAGTTTTTAGAAATAAAAACTAAAAAATCGTGAAATTGCGATTTTAATGAGAAATTATTTTTTCGATTGCGCTAAAAAACGTGGCATTTCTAAGTTCAGAGATTTCGAAGTCCTCCAGAAAATTTTATCACAATTGGAGTATCGGTTTAGCCGGAATCGTGCTAATAGACACTAAAATATAAACAGAAAAAAAACAAAAAAAACAAAACATTCCGGATTTTATTCTCCAGTTAAGTAGAATGGAATCTTCGCTTTGCTCTCTACGCTCATCCAATTAAGCACATAACACGTAGGGCTAGGCCTGTGTAATTTTTACGCAATAAATGTATGGACAGTGCGAACACCCGCGCATCACCGCCAGAATCAACAAGGCCGATTCAGAACAACTTTGAATTTAGTAAGTGCCTCGTTGCTAGGACAGCTCCAAAGTCACCGTTTACATATTCCTAAGCCAAGAATTGATGGACCTAAGTCCTAATCAGAAGTTTAAAAACTTCTGCCTGGAACCGAGCCCTGGACCTTCTGCATTGGAAGCAGAGACGCTAACCACAAGACCAACGAGCCACACTATACCATTGTGGTGATTTATATGTTCATATATCTCGAAAATCATTTGCAAAATTACTTCTTAAACTATGGATTTTTAATTATTGGACGAGCGTAGCGAGCGAAGCGAAGATTCCATCTCACTACACTGGAGAAAAAAATCCGGAATGTTTTTTTTCTGTATTTTTGTGTGTTTATTTTTCTTTTTTTTTTCTTTCTTTCTTTCTTTTATTTATTTATTTATTGTCTATCCTATTCAGTTATAAAACTGATTTACTAAGGAGGACAACACGATTCCGTCTAAACCGATACTCCAATTGCGATGAAATTTTCTGGAGGCCTTCGAAATGTCTAAACTTTGAACTGACACGTTTTTGAGCGCAATCAAAAAATTATATCTCATAAAAACCGCAATTTTACGATATTTTTCGATTTTTTAAAAATTTCTTCGACTTTTAACATCTACATGCTTTATCCAATTGTAATTATTTTTTCTAAAAACCTTTATTTTATAAATTAATATTTTCGTGTGAAATTTGAACGTAATCGAAAAATTATTTCTCATGAAAATCGCAGTTTTACGATTTTTTAAATTTCTTCGACTGATAACATCTGCATGCTTTATCCGATTGTGATGATATTTTTACAGAACCTTAATTTTATGAATAAATATATTCGTATGGAATTTGAGCGTAATCGAAAAATTATTTCTCATGAAAATCGCAATTTTACGCTTTTTTCGTTTTAAAAAATTACGCTCATGCAACAACGCGTCTGAAAAAGCGTTTGCGAAGCTTCCTAGTTTAAATCTGAGATAATAATTTCTTCAGCGAGTTTTTATTCGATTTTGATTTTACTATCGTTATGATCTTGGGGGGAGGAAAGTTATGTCACAATCACAGTGAGATAGAAGGGATCTTTTTTAAGGATCATCGTCAGTAGCGGAGACACGCGTTTACATCCCCATATTAACTTTTAAAAGTTAAAGTTAAAAGTTTTAACATGCAGGTGTACGCAACAAAAGTTTCAGGGCGAGTATATTCATTTCATAACACATTGCCAAGAATAGTGTTGACTCGTAGTGTTGTATGCTGCAGTGCCTATAATGATGAGTAATAATGACAATACAAAAACAACCCATTGCAATATTTTATTCATAAATTATTGGATGAGCGAAGCAAAGATTCGATTTAACTACACTGGAGAAAAAATCCGGATTTTTTCCCCCTTTTTCCCCCCTTTTTTCTGCTTGTAGTTTTGTGTGTTTGTTAACATGATTCGGCTAAACCGATACTCCAATTGCGATGAAATTTTGTGGAGGCCTTCGAAATCTCTGAACTTAGAACTGCCACGTTTTTGAGCGCAATCGAAAAATTATTTCTCATGAAAATCGCAATTTTACGTTTTTTTCGATTTTTAAAAACTTTCTTCGATTTATAACACCTACATGCTTTATCCGATTGTAATGATTTTTTCACAGAAACTTTATTTTTTGTGGGCGAAGCGAGCGTCTCCACTTGACTCTTATGGCTCGAATGTCTGTTTTTTTTTTTTTTTTTTTTTTTCTGTTACTGCTTCGATACAGGTCGCCCCGTTTTCTCTGATCGACCTGAAATTTTTGACCCAATGTACATTCCACCTTGGCGTGGTTGCCTGTATAGTTTTTTGAACAAAATCCAATCGTTGGTTATAAAAAATAAAAAAAAAATAAAAAAAAATAAAAAAAAAATAAAAAAAAAATGTACCGATCTTTATGAAATTTTGCAGGGTCAATAAGTACAACATTCTCTCCTATTTTCCAAATTTTCAGCTAAATCGGTCAAGACCTTAAAGACTTATTGGTAATCATATTTCGAAAAATGATGTTAAAAATGAAGGAGGCAGTGAAGATACAAAGATACACTTTAGAAGGCATGACGTGAATTAGAACAATGCAAAGATGTTGGAATAGTATAAAGTGTACAATGTCAATATCCAGTTAGGCCTACACTGTGTGGTGGGCCTTATGGGAATGTCGTACTCGGGTCATGTTGCACGTACCGGTGCTCGCTCAACAACGCGTCCAACTGAGCGTTTTCCTAGTATTAATTGAGCGAGCGAAGCGAGCGTCTCCACTTGACTCTTATGGCTCGAATGTCTTTTTTTTTTTTTTTTTTTTCTGTTACTGCTTCGATACAGGTCGCACCGTTTCTCTGATCGACCTAAAATTTTGCACACATGTACATACCACCTAGGCGGGTTGCTGTATATTTTTTTGTGGCAAAATCGTTCAAAAGTTAAAAAGTTACATTAAAGTAAATCGAAAGTTTTTTTTCAAACTAAACGGCGACAAAATCTGAGGTGGCCAAATCATTTAGAATGTCCGTCCGATCAGGAATATGTTATTTTTATTTTGATCCGATAAGTAGTGTAGATGGAAATTACATTATAACAAAGTCCCGTTACCATGGCAACGGAAAGTCGCACAGCTTTTTTGGCCCATGATAGCGGTCAAACGGAGGCTCGGATCGAGTTGAAATTTTGACCATCCGCAAGTTTCGTTCCCGATTGAATGCCATTAGTTTTGTGGCAAAATCGTTCGAAAAGTTATAAAGTTACATTAAAGTTAATCTAAAGTTTTTTAAAAAACTAAACGGCGACAAAATCTGAGGTATCCAAATCATTTAGAATGTCCGTCCGGTCACGAATATGTTTTTTTATTTTGATCCGATAAGTAGTGTAGATAGAAATTATATTTTAACAAAAGTAACGTTACCATGGCAACGAAAGTCGCACGAGAATTCTGGTCACTATGTACTGCCCCCTAGAAGAAATCAAGAGAAAAATAGTTTTCCAAAGAAAATGATGTCAAGGTCCTCTAGATGGCGGTGGATTTTATCCATTCTCTCCTATTTTACAAATTTTCAGCTAAATCGGTCAAGACCTAAAAGACTTATTGGTATGTAACATTATGGGAATGTCGTACTCGGGTCGTGTTGCACGTACCGGTGCTCGCTCAACAACGTGTCCAACTGAGCGTTTTCCTAGTAATATATTCGTGTGAAATGTGAGCCTAATCGAAAAATTATTTCCCATGAAAATCGCAATTTTACGATGTTTTTCGATTTTTTTAAATTTCTTCGATTTATAACACCTACATGCTTTATCCTATTGTAAAGATTTTTTCACAGAATCTTAATTTTATGAATTAATATATTCGTATGAAATTTGAGCGCAATAGAAAAATTATTTCTCATGAAAATCGCAATTTTACGCTTTTTTTCGTTTTTACAAAATTTCTTCGACTTTTAACACCTACATGCTTTATTCGATTGTAATATAGTGTGTAATGTAATGTGCGCCCCTGATCCTCATGTCGTCGTCGTAAAAATTAAAACAATATTACCAAGCGTGTCTCGCAGGCCATAACAATGGGAAAACGAAATCAATTTAAATACCATCTGCATAACACATGGCAGCTCAATGCACCAATTACGCTCATCCAACAACGCGCCTGAAAAAGCGTTCGCGAAGCTTCCTAGTTTAAGTACACGGATGTTACCCAAAAAGTAAAGTTATATCACATTAGAAGAAATTAAATAAGTCCCACCGAAGATTAAATCCAGGACCTCTGCTGTTTGGGCAAATGCTCTTTGTTCATATATTTGTATAAAGTAATGGAATAACGGGGGTAGTGGAGAAAGAATATTCGTGACCACACTCCACAGTCCAAATCCTTGTGTACCTAATTATGATTTTTATTTCTTTTTTTTTATCATATATTTATTGCCCTGTCTTCCTTCCACCTCTTGTGAAGTCGAGAACATAGCCACCCAGCCCCATCTAACAATCGACCGACTTGAAATATTTGAAATGCCAATTTTGTTGAATAAGCTCGATCTGTGTTGTGTGTGGACATCAGCGCGATTTTTCACACTTCTCAAATTAGAGGGCTAGGATGAGTGCAAATAATTTTGGAAGCAAACCTGCATGGCTGGCTTGCATTAGGTCTTATTTCGCTTTATATAACAACATTGACTCATGGGCAAGTTTTCGGATTGACCTAGTCTTTGTTTACGTCCACTTTACTAGGCCTTAGATTTACATCGCAAAGTAAACTATAATATGCAGTCATCGCCAAATGCAGAATTTTCGTCACGGGAATTGTAAAGTTAAGCCTAGTCCCGGCTCTACGTAAATTTAATATTCGGCGTTACCGCGGTAATTATACATGTCTTCCGAAAATAAATACATCAGGCTTAAGTAAAGATTTCGATAAACTGTCTGGACGATTTTGAGTCTTGCGATTCATTTGCCTACGTAAATGAAAATCACATTTTTATAATCACTACCGCACTACGTAAATCCATGTTCACCCACATTAGGTCTGTTCTTTAGTCCACCAATTTTTACACCTTTTGCACTTTTTACACCTTTTGAAGAAATAAACAAACATTATTTTGTCCAGGTGTAATTATACAGTATTTCTTCCAAAGACGTGTTCTTTGATCCCGGGGATAATTACAACTTTTATACTTTTTGCACCTGCCTCTTGAGGAGGTGTAAAAGGTCGGGATGGAAATTTGCACCTTTTTCAAAAGTAACCCCGTTTTAATGTGCGATTGTTTAATAAATAGAAGATAAAACTGGTGATAATAAAATAATATCCAATAGAATTGTAGAAATTGCACAAAGCTGTGTTATTGAGTGAGATCTTTGAAAGTGTTTGAATTGAATGACAGCTGGCAACATATAACCTCGAAATTTGCTGTTAAATTAGAACAAAATAGTTCTTTTGTCCATCCGTGAAATATTACACCTTTTAACCCCATTTCTGATTCTGTATTTTACACCTAGGTGTAATTTCCACAATTTGAGGTGGACAAAAGAACAAACCTATAGGCATCGAGGTAGGCAACAACAGCGCGCTAAATTTAAAATGAACAATACCAACAAGAGAACAAAAAAAACTTTTGCAACTAATGTATATAACCCCGCTCTAAAATTATTTTACTGCGTGAAGGTAAAAACTTATCTGAGAAGTTTTTGACCTTCAATATAATATACTAAGATAGAGAAATTGGTTATTTTTGGGTTTGTGTAAATTGCTAAGTTCCACTTTTGTTGGTGTTATGAACAGTTACTGACACGTAAATTTACAGTAATTGTTTGTGGGACTTTTGGGCAGCTCCGTGGCTTTTAGTGATCCAAGTTGCATGTGGTTATGTAAGACTGTGTTGTACAGAAAACTGTGTCGGTGTTTCGTCAAGACAGTTGTGGCAAGAAGTTTACACATAGAACCGAGTTTTGAACCTTTGAATGCCGATAACGTTAAGTGTTGGTGTTTTTTGTAGCTTGCTCAACGATTTGGTAACGAAGTTGGATGGTCCGAGAGAGAGAGAGAGAGAGAGAGAGAGAGAGAGAGAGAGAGAGAGAGAGAGAGAGGTATTTTAAACGGAAGAGGTACAGGCATAGTGAGTGTGACATTGTGTGTGTGCAGGGGCGGCTTGTACGGACGGAAGAGGATTCTAAGGACTCTGGTTCGATACCCGGGACGGTAATCCGGCGAAGATAGGTCCGAGATTCAGCTACCAGTAACAAGCGGGTAAAACAGTAGGATATTGGAATTACGTTTACGATAAGGCAAGAGAAGAGAACAATTATTTAAATAATCACCCAAGTTCAATCTCGTGGTTATACTAACTCAGCACAATGTTCCCTATAAAAATACCCGAAACAAGGTTGTCAAGGAACTCTACTCCAGTCAGATAATAAGTGATAGAGGCGATTGCTCGATACTTGTCCAATGCGAATAATTGTGTCGATACAATTGACACTATCAGAAAAAAGTCAAAATACCAAGTTAATTTCCTACCTCACTTTGCGGTTACCCCCATTTTTCATTTCGTAGGCGAAGGCCTATAGGGCCTATATGTGTACATTGTCATCTCAGATACGAGCATGAATTCTTAGTTTAGTCACCATTAACAATTTTAGTTCATTTTGGGTGAATCCATGTCAGGGCCAAGTCGTAGTTATAAATCACACTCATTAACATCGATTTAAAATTCAAGACATCCATCCAGGACATTGACCCATAACAAAGGTCGATAGCAATATTTATGAGAAAACTCAAACTCAAATACAAAATATATAATTTGGGTATATTTTTAAGGTGCGATTTAAAAAAACATCGTACACAACAATGAGCTCTCTTCTCACAAGGCTACACGAACACGGAACAAGCACATCCAACATTCACAGGCCTATTATATGCTAAAGTTAATTAACTTTGCCCTGAAACGTAAGAAAGGCAATGTTCTATGTTAATATCGGCGCTGCATCTATTTTATAACTCCCATACCAGAAGAATGAACAGCAACAATACCAATGAATTCGCTAGCTTCTTTACCATACAAAAATGCAAAAACTTGCAAAAAAGGGGCCAAGCCGAAAACGAGGAAGATACAAGTGGCTCAACTGCATAAAGTGGTGATATCTAGAAGTGTGGCCAAGTCCATTATTTTGTTTAAAATAATAAATTCATAATATATCAATATCCATATTATTATCTAACTATAATTATGAAATAAATATATTAACAAAAATAACAAGCTTTTAATTTTGAATGGCGTCTGTTTTAAATTTTTATATTTTTCCCCCATGTAAAAGTTTCAATAAATTTATTTAATGTTATGTTTTTTTTGTTAATATATTTATTTCATAATTATAGTTAGATAATAATATGTAAATTGATATATTATAAATTTATTATATAATAAATAAAATAAATATATTTATTATTTTAAACAAATAATGGGCTTGGCCCCCACTTCTAGATATCACCACTTTATGCAGTTGAGCCACTTGTATCTTCCTCGTTTTCGGCTTGGCCCTTTTTTTTTTTTGCAAAGTTTTGCCCTTTTTGTATGGTATATCAATTTAAATTTTTTTAGAACGTACCACGGTATAGATGCTAGCATCCAAGTGGAGAAAATACTTTATTTTCAATGATTCAAAATGAAATCTCACTCATTGACAGTTAAAAGGGGTTTTAGCATCCAGTTAAATTTTTTTTTTGCATTATCTAAGCTTCCGGTCATCTAATCCAATTATCGTTTGTATAGCACATGGCCACTGAGATGACTGACATCGGTGCAAAATTTGGCTTCTCTTACATTATCCATTGAGGCCCCACAAACTGATACGGCAAGGGCCAGCCAGCCAGCCACCCACCCACCCACCCAGCCAGCCAGCCCAAGAAGAAAGTAATTTCGAACGATCTTGACGTCTCAATAACTTCTAGACGCATCATCAGATCGGGATGAAACTTGAAATGGGTCATCTCATAGTAAAAGCCCTTCGATTGAAGCAAGTTGCAGGTTTTTATCTCACATGGTTTCGCGTCGGCGACACCGTAATAATAATACACCTTTATTGATTTATACATAGTACAAAGGCAATGATACATAAAATTAGTGATAAAAAATAAACGATGGTATACAAACATAATGATGAAATATGAAGTTAATGGAAAACATTGAAATTAAGGTGTTAAGTGCTAAAGTAGGCGTGCGGTAATAGGCGCTAGTGGAAGCGGAGCCGCGCGTGACTTGGCCCGGTGCGCTCCCGCGCACCTTGATGAAAGAGGGGAATGCGTTGGGTGGGTGGGGGGATAACCAGTGCTTACATTTCCTCACAACGACCTTCAGAAGTTTTTTATGTGCGATATCTTCAACTTAGCGGAGTGAAGGAACTGAGTCCATCGAGCGACATGCCTCGTGTGCTAGGCAACCTAAGCAGAGATCAAGCTTGCTTCTATCTTCGACTGTTTTACCTCTGTGTTTATATGTTACTGGTGTATGTAAATCCATAACTTAAAATCAAACGAATCAAACTGCACTCGATGGCACCTAGATCGGTAGGTACACGTGTTTTGTTGTCATCATAGTCAGTCTTGCCGGTCTCAAAAGGTGTCTCACACAATGCTACAAAATAAATAATGTTTTCGTACATATTATAACGTCGCGGACAATAATCGTGCATGCAAATTAGGCCTACTCGCTGTGGCACACATATTTTCTGTCGAGTAGTATTGTGGCGTGTTTGTTTTGTTTGTTTGCATGACTGTGCATTCATGCATTGTATGCAGTATGCACCATACACTATCCGGAAGGCTTCACTCTCTCAGATTGTAAAGTAGGCTTACGGTGACTTGCAAGTGTTCGGTGTTTACTTTGGTTTACTTTATTGTTGTCCTTGAACCAAAGATTCCTCCACGTACAAACTCTTGTCATCAAGTGAACGTCTAAGAACCAGTTTAACTATCCATCTGGTATCTGATCAACACTCCCCATTTTCAATGCTTTTGAACCTCCATTTATATTTTTTTTAAGTCGGTTTCCATTTTCATTTATTCTATATGATTGCAATATTGCATAAGTTTGTGAAAAGTGGAGATGGCATAGTGGGTAGGGCCTATAACGAATATAGGCAAATTTACAAATTCCCTTGCATTAAAACTTTTAGAATAGGCTACATATTTAAACTGTCGATTATTTTCACTCTATTTTTGTTATTTAAATAAGGGAGCCAGCTCCCATTTAAGCATCAATTTTCTGTTCGTTCGTCTGTGCGTATTGTCACGTCACACAAAATTTAGCGTCCGATTGGCATGCGTTTTCTTTGGCATTGCCTTCACCACAGATATTAACAGAACAAACTGCAAATGAGTGCAAAGTCAGTTTTATGCAATTATTTTTTTGTATCTTGCAATCTCCCAGTCAATAATTCATAAATATTTTTTAATTTGAACTTACAACACAATTCACGCCGCGAGACAGGGACAGGGGGGCGCCAGGCGCCCCCCTGTCTCTCGGCGCCCTAGGCACGTGCCTAGTGTGCCTATTGGGCAATACGGCCCTGCAGATAATAGAGTACACTATGTGCCTTCACCGTGTATGAAACAGAAGTTGCTGGTGATCCTGGGCGTAAGGGAGCAGTGCCGAGTGGCTATAGACCACCCCTCCCCCCCACACCCCCAGAAAAATTAAAAAATTCATTACCCGGTACGGTACCTCTACCACTTCGAAACAAGGTTACTTCCAGAGAGAGGACATATGTTTTTGCCAAACCATTTTAGCATACTTAAAAACATACTTGAAAAGAAATATTGCCTACAACAACTGCAGACTATACGACTTTTAATAAGCCGCATTTATTTACATTACGGCAGTTAACGAAACTAAAACATGTTTTCAAAAACATGGCGGCCGGAAGCACTGTATGGCCATGCACTCTCTGGTGTTAATTATAGCTATGCCTTCGTGTACCGGGGAAGACGTCACCGCCGTCAAAAAGATCAACGCAAACATAATAATTATGCAAATGCGATGCAATTTTTTGTTGTGATACAACAACGAAAAGTTTACTTTCAGTGGGTTTCAACAATATTGAATATTTAACTTATTTACCTAACAAACGACCAATGATAAAGCGCGGTGGCGTACGCAGGAATATATTTGGGGGGGCGGGGGGGGCGGAGGGCTGCCAAGAGTGTGATATAACTAGAAAAAGTGCTCCACAAACGACTCAATGGGGCAGTGGCGCACCCAGGATTTCATCCGGGGGGGGGGGGGGCTGACCAATCCAAATTGTTCTAACAAATCCAATTCTTCGGAATCGGAAATGCAGTATTTGAAAGTGGCAGCGCTGCTGATTAGGGGTGCCGGGTGAAACTTAGGTTGGGTTGGGTCTAAAAAGTTGCCACTAGAGTGTACGTGGCGGTCTTAAAAAAAAACAAAGCGCAGATCTTAAATGATAAAAAAATACAGGAAACTATAACCACAGCGCTAAACTCAAGGCGCAACAAGGTGTTTTGATTTCTTTCTTACTTTCTTTCTTTTATTTATTTGATTCAGTATTATTTTCATCGAAATGTATCATTCATAAGATATATTAAAAGTGAAGAGCTTCAAATATAAATTAAATGTTGGTGCCTGTGAGAGGTTCTGGGGGGGGGGGGGGGGCTTTAGCCCCAAAAGCTTCCCCCTTGGGTGCGCCACTGCAATGGGGGGGGGCGGATATCCCCCACAATAGCGCCGCAGGCAATTAATCGAAAAATACGTATTTTTAAGTGGTTTTCATATGTTTTAGAAGAAGTTAAAAGTGCTTTGCTTAACGGAAAAGGAAAATCGTAATTGATAGAGGTATTTCATTTTTTGCGTACATTTAGATGATTTGCAGAATATATTAAAGCTGGGATTTCGGGGGGGGGGGGGGAGAGACACAAGCCCCTTGAGCTCCCCCTCCTCTGGATACGCCACTGATAAAGCGAATCGAAGCACAATGATTGATTGTCGTCGTTTTCTAAAGCTATGGCAACGTGGAGAACGGAAAACGAAACTTTGCGATTGGCTAAAATATCTTCAAAGTTACTATCCATAAAATGTCCGTTCTTTAACTCAAGCAATATCTTATTCAGTGCACAGTGGCAGCATGCAACCACCATTTCCAAATTTCTCAACCAAGGAAAAAGAATACATTTATTATTATTGGCATGCAAGAACTGAAGATGAAATACTATATTATCATCTACGATATTGCACGTCTGATTAAAACTCCACTTGTGTTTATTTACTGTGTAAAGCAGTCTTTTTAGTCTATAACTATGTTACCAAAATTGTTATTCACGTTTTATCATTCTTTACAGATAAAATCTAATCTATGCACTTGAGTCTTGATAACTCTTCGAATCTTCAGCGTTCCAGGCTAGATGACGTCTCTTCGCCGCCTTCAATCCCTGTTGAGCGGTAGAACCCTCCGGTCTGTCTACAGGAACCTGCACAGCTCGTCCGATGCCATGATTGTCAATGTGAGAGAGGGCGCCCTCCGCGGCCGGTATACCACTTCCAAGGACGGCGGGAAATTCTTCAGCTTCCAGGGTATCCCATACGCCCAGCCACCCGTCGGCCCTTTGAGGTTCAAGGTGAGTAAGAGTATTCTTCGTCTCGGGACCTTCGATCCTTAGATTACCTAGTAAACGTCGTGGTCTTCAATTTAGTTGCCAATTGGTAATTGTGTGATGTTTCTGTAGGAATTCGGAAATTACTGTTAGTATAAATCGGTGTTGTACAATAATGTGCAAATTGTTTTAATAGGAACCGACGCAGAGACAGCATGCCTTTACCCAAGTGACTATTCTTATCCTCTATTAGTTGGACCGTAGGAGGATAGTTGGGAACGATTTTACAAGGATTTTTTTTCAGAAATCTTGCATTCACCTTTTGCCTGAGGAAAAATTAAGCTAGAATTTGGTGAAATTAAATGAACATGTAATATTGAAAAATGTCCCAGCTCATTCCACTCTATACATAATATTGTGAATATAAATATATCATTCAACCCAGAAATTTAAAAAATTCATCCCGACCGTGATTTGAACCCGCATCTCCCACATTCCAGGTAGGCGACCCAGGTCGGGATGGATTTAAAATTTTAAAATTTAAATTCTGGATTAATACCAACTATGGGAGCGTTTCAGGACATAGGTGCCGACTACGTGAGGGTTTGGGGTCCAGAGCTACCCCTGAAAAATCTCAGGGGGGCTCTGAGATTGAAATATTAATTAAAATTTATTCTTGATTGTTTAAAAAAAACTGCTGACAATATCCCGATTTAGTCATCTGGCCATAATTTCTTGAATGAAATCGGAGCATTTTTGTTAGTGAGGGCTCGATTTTAGCTCGATATTATAGTGGTAGAATAGTGCAAATGTGAGACTAACTTTTCGTGAGTGGAAAAAACCGAAATTTTCCGTTCTTTCATTTAAAATTATCACTAAAAAAATTGATAGTAACTTTGGGCGGTAGTACTTCCCCAAGTATTTAAAAATCACAGTTTCTAGAACAAGCAGAAAAAAGGTGAGAAACGGGACTAAAAAAATTGCAAATTTTCAGCTTTTTCACAAAAACACCACTTTGAAAAAATCGGACGGTAACTTTAAGCTCCAGGCCTGTCCAAAGTTGTGAAAAGTTTATATTATAAAGATAAGCAGAACAAGAGTGCAAATTGAGATAAGAGTTTTTCCTTTGGTACGGTAGGGTTGGTCTATTGGAAATTTTTCGCTCTTTAATAAAAACACATCTTTAATTAATATGATGGTTACTTTGGACCCCAGGGCTGTCGAAATTGTGGGAGGGGGGAATTGTCCATTCTTCCATAAAAACACCATTTCAAAATTATCTGATAGTAACTTTGGGCCCCAGGGCTGTCAGGGGTAGGTACAATTTTTAGGTAGGCCTATATATGGTATATTTGGACTAGAACAATAATAAATTTTCTGCTCTTTCATAAAAATAGAATTTAAGAAGAAGAAAAAACGGTCTGTTACTTTTGGCCCCAGGGCTATGTATCCAACATAAAGTAAGGAAAATCAAAATTTACAAAATTAGCTGAATAATATGCTGCAATTAGGACTAGACTGATCGAAAATTTTCCGCTCTTACACAAAAACACCAACCTAAAAAAATTGTGCGGTAATTTTGGGCACCATGGCTATCCAAAGTAGGAAAAGGAAGCTTATCTGACATTTGGATAGACCTGGGGCCCAAAAGGCATTATTCAAAACCAATCTTAATGTCCTTAGTTTTTTATGCAACGGGTGATATTTTTAGCCCCCCCCCCTGAGATTTTGAGAAGTCGGCGCCTATGTTTCCGGACTTACCAAATCGAGAAACATACATACGTTCCTATTGTTGATTAAAAGTATAAGCAGGAAAGAACGATTACTTTCTACAGTACATTTGTGACGAAACACTTCTTGTAAACAAGGGCAATAAAACAGTTGGTACCTACTATTCACGCAGGCCCCGAAGCCACCCCTGCCATGGAGTGGAGTACGAGACGCCCTTGAGGAAGGCAACATCTGTCCCCAGATCGAACCCATGATAAACGAGTTCACAGGAGATGAGGACTGTCTGTTCCTCAACGTCTTCACCACACAAGTAAGTTTCATGGACATTTTCTTACTTTCTTATCAGCATACTTGGGGAAATTCCTTTTGAAACGGAACTTTTTAAAGATTCAGTTCATCAATTTAAAAAATTACTTTTATAAAGTTCAAGTTCCTTTTTACATCTTTATTTCTAAAAAGTTCAAGTGCCCCATAAAAAAGAACTAAAGTTTTTTAAAAAAGTTACCTTTTTGGTGTCAAGTACTAATTTAAGTAAATGCATAGTTGAAAATGATGTTTAATGCCATTGCTGTGTCACTGATGTGTAACTTGGAAGCATACAGCGCTGTCATAGAGCATGGCGAGCGAGGATCACGAATCAAGTTGATACATAATGTATTAATTAATTGCAAGGTTATTTGTTAACGAATACTGAAAAGTGGCACTAAGCACAGGAAGACTACTCTATTGTAAGAGGAATGTTCTAAAGAACTTTTAAAAAATGTTCCCTAAAAATATGAACTTGATTACTCAAAAGTTCCTCAACACTTAAATGGATTGCATTCATTAAAAAATTCTGAAAAATGGAACTCGTTCATTTAAAAAGTTCTCCAAGTATGCTTATTAGGAAGTAAACTGTGTCATGGATGTAAGTGAAAGAAGGTGAGAAGTTTTCCATTGTAGTATTTTTGTTAAATTTGATCTTGAGGTTAAAGCCATACTATCACATTGACTTGTTGCTTACTTATGTTAAACCTAAATTTATTTTAAGAATTTAGAAAAAAAAATGAATTAAATCGGTCAATATTTAAACATGGTACGACCAATATTGTGGAAATTGTATGGTGCGTGACGTCACCACCCGTGACGTAGCTGGATGGCTACAGAGCTTCGCTACCGATCGACTCGAGTAAATGCGGCCGCTCACTGCCCGCCCATTCAATACCATCGGGCACAGGACGGGTCAGTTGAAAAGTGTTTGTTCTATGTACAGGGTGTTAGGATTAGCTCCCTTCATTTTCGAGCCTTCATACACAGAAAGTGAACAGAGGAAAAATCTAAAGAAAAATAAAGAAAAGAAGCCTGGATAAAACAGTTTAGTGGCAGGAAAGGTGATCTTAAATGGTGTAGTTGTAATGAATGTACATCAATGGATACCGACACAGAGTGCTTATATTGTCACGAATCGGAAAAAATCAAAAATTTGCGTGCTAATTTCGATTGTATTACTATCCATGATGGGTTCGAGCATATTATTAACATTCATTCTCTCAACACTGCTATTCAACAGTTTTTGTTACTCTCCACGTGTAAAGAACAACGATATATCTAAAGGATTTCAAGTCGCATACGGGAGTACTGTGGACTCTTTGACTAAAAGTGATTCGACTTTAATGATTTCTTTATCATTGTAAGGATTAGAACAGTGTATACATTTGTAACACGATTTTAACCCACGGAATTATATGAAAACCACATTTCTGTATCATAAACCTGATTTTGATTTTGTTGTCCAATACATCCACATTTAAACACTCACGCGTCACACATTAATTATTTATAAAACTAAGAATTATTCAGTATGTTTGCCGTCTCTTTGTATGACTCATTTATCACGAACTTAAAAAACAACTTAGAACCTAAAAGTAGACAAAATCCACACTTCCAACTATGTTTGTTAACTGTAGTCACTGTAATTATTTATAAAACTAATAATTATTCGGTATGTTTGCCGTCTCTTTGTATGACACACGTATCACTAACTTTAAAAACTACTAGAACCTAAAAGAAGACAAAATCCACACTTCAACTATATAGGCATGTTTGTTAACTGAAGTCACTGAGCCATCCGTACTCTTCACATATCTCGACAAACCTTGTAATGCTATTCACTATCACATTAATTAAATTAGTACATAAAACACTTGTTGAGCTGTCACTGTGCTAGAACAAATCTGCGAACACTCCATCCACACAGAATGTCAACCCCTTACTAAATACAACACATGTTCTAACCGAGTGTCTACCCTCGCCCGGCCGGCTCGGTCAGCTCAGCAGGTCCCCATCCACCCGCGTCACATGCCCCCAGGCGCGCGTCAAAACAAACCGTTGTATATGGTATAGGCCTCATCCAAGGTTGCCAAAATGTCCGGCATTCTTATTTTTTGTACACCTTCTTGTATCAAAAAAATACTTCATCCATTGTGATTTAATGCCTTTAAGGTGCTCATTCAAAAAAAAAAATTGTATTTAGAGTCGACGCACTTACTTTTTTTAGTTAGACTATTGGTATGAATGGAAGGGGTTGGAGGCTGGAGGAGGAGGAGGGCAGATAAATTGCGAAATGAACCCGATAAGGCTATTAGCTTGGCCGCTTCGCTAACACTTTTCCCAGTCACATTGATGAATGAGCGTTTTGGTTTATTTTATCAGTTTTTTAATTGTAAAATGGGTATTCTTGGGATTCTTGACTCACACATTTAAGGAAGAGATGGCAATATATTCTGGAAGTGGAAGGACGTGGTTAATTTGAAAATTATAATTGTGTTCATTGGATGAGCGAAGCAAAGACTTCAATTTCACTGACCCCTCAAAAAATTTAGCTCCAATGTTTTTTTTGTTTTATTTTCTGTCTGTTTGTTCGCACGATTCCGGGTAAACGGCATATGCGATCTTGATGAAAATTAGAGGGGACCTTCGAAATCTCTGAACTTAGACCTGCCACGTTTTTGGGTACAATCGAAGAAATATTTCTCATGAATATCGTACTTTTACGATTTTCCCCCGATTTTTAGTGCGATATTTTTGTGACATTTGGGCCGATTCTGACCAAACGGGTGGGGCTACAACGTTCATATTTTACATGGCATTAGGTAATGGTGATGTATTGCTTTTTAAAAGAAAAAGTTGAAAAAGTTAGCCAGAATCCATAGAATAAAGGTTTTAATATGAGTTTTTTTAGGTTTATAATAACAATTAACAAGTAACAATAGAAACTTGACAACAATCACCTACAATGCATTCAAAAAGCACTTACAAAGGAAAAGTGGTCCCGCGCAAACTAAAAACTTACAAAAAAGCTCATCCATCAACGCGGCGGGACTTAAGCGTTTTCCTAGTTTAGTAAAAACTAATAAGCGTTAGTTAAAATTTCTACAATTTCATTCATTCAAGCATTCATTCATTATAGTTCGAGAAGATACCAATACTTTTCTTGCTGCCTTGCATTCACCGATTACTAGCTTCAATTAATGGTATGAAATATTTTAGCACCCATGTTATGCAAGTTATGCATGATTTCATGCGTGATGGCCCAGTAAGCTAAAAATTTGTGGGCATATGATAAGAAGAAGAAGACTTTTGATACTTTTAATGGGTCCTTTGGAACATTTCACGATAGAGAGCAACGCTGATTAATCAACAGATTGTTGAAGAAGGGTAACATTAAAACATTCCTGCAGCATTGAAGTCTCCTCGATGGTGGTGCCGGGTTGATCGAAAGACCCACTTTGAATGTGGGTGGCTAGCTTTGCCCATTGACCTCAAAGGTAATTAATAACATTATGAAATTCTTGTTGAAGGGCAATATGATCCAAAAAAAAAAACACGTCATTTTCGGATTTTATTGCGAGACGTGTCACACACACAGACGAGCGGACGGTCAAGAAAGTAATGTGTGTCTACTGGATCTTCAATTTCCCTGTTATATTTTTATTTCATATTGACATATTGGTATTTATTCCTTATAAGCGTCTCTAAATTTGTGAACACTAAAATCATCTCATAATCTAATGTAAAAATATTTTGCCTATATGTAGAAGCAAAAACTAAAGTTGTTGGTTTTCTCTGCACCAGGTCCCAGAAGATGAGGCGTCACAGATCTCGAACAAGAAGGCCGTGATGGTGTTTATTCACGGCGGTGGTTTTGCCATGGGGTCAGGCAACAGTGCTGTCTATGGACCGGACTTCCTTGTAGACCAGGGGGTGGTCGTCGTCACCTTCAACTACCGCGTGGGTCCCTTCGGTAAGATACATAAACCGTTCCAGTCTCGAGGCCTGACATGGTTGGGTACGGGTGACATTGCTGTCAGTTTAACATTCGTTTGCTTTGCATTGATTCTCATTTGATATACAGCAAAAACTTAAAATATGTTATTGTTTATCATTGAAGTGTTGTGGAAATTCCAAAGATTTCACACCTGCAGTGCGTGCTAGCGTTGAAAATAGTTATGTTTTGGCTTGAAGATATTATTGTTGCAGGCAGCAATTACTTAAGAAATTACATACTATAATACACACCAAGAATATAGTTTTACCTGTGACTTCTATTAATGACTATAATATTGCTTTCATGGTTGCTTAACAGACTACTTTGGCTCTTTCAACTGACCTTGAAATAAATACTCCACAGTCCACAGACATCCATGTAATCTGTATGGTGTTATTATACCAAATTATCCCTATTTAGTAATTTCACAATAGGGAACTGTCCTTGGTTTCAAATATATCTTACACGTATTTAGTAATTTGTAATAATTAATTTAATTAAAATCACAATTAAAATAAACTATAAAAATCAAATTGTGGATCTATGTATGTTCAAGTTCTGGTTTGAATTCGACAAAGACTTAAGCACGCGCTTTTTGGTTTGAGACGTCATCGAGGTGAGGAGGGAAGCAATTGGCAGAACTGTCAGCTGCCGATCGCAAACCTAACGATGAGTACGCCCTACCTGCAATGGTGCATGCGTTTTAAACCGAAGCCATTCAATTTTTCCTCGCTCACAGTTAGCGCTTTAAAGCGGACGCCTAAAAAACTTAACTTGTCGTATATGAGGTTCTGTAGTAGGGTATATTCAAATTTGGTATGAAGGAAGTTCCCATTGCATCAAGGCGGAACGTGTTTTAAAATTATTGCAACTCATTAAATTTCTATAATAGAATAAACACAATTTTTTCATATTCCAAAATAGTACCATAAAATAAATCTATTACCATTCCAGGCTTCCTGAGTACTGAAGATGGAGAGATCCCCGGCAACGCGGGATTGAAGGACCAGGTGGCAGCACTGCGCTGGGTACAGCAGAACATAGCAAGGTTCGGGGGTGACCCCGGTAACGTGACCATCTTCGGGGAGAGCGCCGGGGGAGCCTCTGTGCACTATCACATGCTGTCGCCCATGTCCAAGGGTAAAATTATAATACTTACAAAATACAATAGCACCTGCTGTTGCCCATATCCTAGGGTAAGTACTGGTAGAAAACCACCTGATTATGGTAATATGGGTGACTTAGCTAGCTTGTATTCAACAATAATCTTAAGTAAAGTACTTTTGGCAAGGTGACAAATTTTGTCGTTACCAAATTCGAACACAAGCCTTTTGTTGTTTTCCAACAGGTCTGTTTCACCGGGCGATCTCTCAGAGTGGCTCAGCACTGAATTGCTGGGCGTTCAGTCGTAATGTGCGCAGCCGCACAGTCCGTCTTGCAAAAGCTTTGGGCTGCAAGTCTGAGTCCTCTAGGGATGTTCTTGCCTTCCTTAAGAACATTCCTGCCAACCGGTTGGTTGACAATCAAAACCTGGCATTATCGAATGAGGTACAAAATGTTAATTGAATTAAGGATCTTAGCCTACTATCCCGGTGTTATGGTAACTAGTGTAACTTCCCGAAATTCGATTATGACTCTTTAACTCAACATTCCCCCATGCAGTTTTGTTAGCTCTATCTTAAACTTATGGTAACAATAGTACATCAAGTAATTTAGGAATCCTTCCACTTTATTGTTTTCTTCAAACATTATACAACTTTGTTTGTTGAATGTGAACATGTGAACTGTGAATGGATAATGTACTAATGCATTAATGCTATATTAATGTGGCGTGTGTTTTTTGTTTCAATCCTCATCTTGGGTAAACAGGGTACGAGAATCAAAATATAAACATTCCAAGAGTGTGCAGAAAGTTCTTGTACACCTGGATTGAAGCTCGGGGTTGATTTGTTTAGGAGAAACGTCGAGCAGGTGAACTATGCTTACCATTTGTGCCAACATCTGAGGGAATGGTCAAAAGCAAAGAAGAGAAATTCTTAATAGATGAACCCATCAATATAATTAAATCTGGAAATTTCACTATGGTGCCTTACATCACTGGTGTGAACTCAAATGAAGGTCTACTGATTTTAAAAGGTATGGTATTAACTGTTAATTAATTATTTAATTTTTCTGTGTATTCATCAAACAAATATTAGAATATCAAGGCAATGTTTACATTGTCATGGTTAACCTGTTGAACAGTTGTTTAAAAAATTACATCATTTTGTAGTCATTTGTAACAGCAAACAAAAAGTTTGTTGCAATTTTGCAATAATTATTTAGCAATCATTGATTACAAAATTGCATTAATTAATTCATTACACAATCAAATTGTTTCTCTTTTTCCTTAATCGGGAAACACTCCTGTAGGTATGTGTGTACCGTATTTGTTTATTTTAATATAATCCAGAAATTTAAAAATATATTCCCAATGGGGTAATGTTGTGTATTTATGGATTGTATTTAAAAATGAATAAAATTGTTATTAATTTTCATAGCAATTTTAAATACCTAATGTTTGCTTCTTATACATATTGTTTTAATATAGGAGATATTGAAGAAAACAACAAAACATGTTTGCCAAAAATGTAAGTTCTTACATGAATTGAGTGTGGTTTCATAATCACAATAATAACACAGATGTTTACTTGTAGATATTATCGGAAAGACTGATGTTCTTAAAAAAATAGATAATGATTTCGAAAGGCTGCTTCCAGAAGATATGTTTCCTGAAATAGATTCTGCAAAGTCCAAGGAAGCTTCCCAAAAAGTTAAGAAGTTCTTCTTCGGTAACTCACCATTATGTGATGAGACGCTTAATAAATACGCTGATGTAAGTATACATTCTTGATACCGTTGTTCATTGATGTAGGCTAAGTACATAGTGGTTAAAGCACTACATTCGTGAATATGTTTCCCTGATTTTCACGAGAAACACACATACTCAAATGAATTTACCCACCTTACCCACCACACACACACCACTTTTTCCCCACTTTTCCCACACTATACATGCATTAAACGCACGTTTTCTGGGAACCCATGCTGAATCCAGCCTTAGGTAGAGGGAGGAAATGAAATGTTGAATGAAATAATGTTATATATTTACTATATATATATTATTATAAACAGTACACAACAAGCAATTACAAAACTGCCCAGTATGATATAAATATTCATATTCAACATAAAAAAAGCTATTACTATAGAGGTAACTAAAAAATTAAAATAATGATTTAATGATTAGTCTATCATAAACGTTGCCAATTTTTGTTTATTAGTAAAATAATTTGTACTAGAGTAAGAATGTTCTATGCATAAACAAAGTGATAAGTATTATTAAACTCTAATGTCGTGTTTGAATGTTATTACAGTATAAGGTAGGTATTGTAGTAGTAGTTTGAGTTACCTTAACAACTCCAATGAAAGTTTCATAAAGTTCATCACATAATATCTCTGTTCCATATTTTACATTGTTGTTAATTCAATATTGTTACCAGTAACATTTCATGTTTACACTTTTTCTAGTTGAAATCAGATACGCTGTTCCTGTACATGGTAAACAAGACTGTAGAGCTTCACGCACTCAAATCAATGACCCCAATATATTATTACCAATTCGCTTTTGATGGACTCCTGGGATTGTTTAAGCATTATGTCCTCAACTCGGACTTACCAGGTAGGGTTTTACTGAGTGTTTATACACATTTAAAAAATAATTATAAAGTACCTAACTTAAGTTTAAATTCAATGTCAACTTTCTAGTCACAGACAACGCAATCAAGCATGTCTCAATTTCATTAATCAGGAAACACTCCCACACTGGCATAATTATTAATCATATGAAAATCAATTCATAAATTTAAAATATGTATACATAATGAACTGTCACTCCAAGCCATCCATGCTCATTTGGTTAGAAATTTTATACCACTAGTTTGATTTTCCAAAAAATCACATTTTGTGCGTTATATATTGTTGATTTTTATCATAAAGTCAGCTCAATGGAATGATTATGAGGATTTTGTACACTGTATTGATATTGAAAGTTATAACTCGGTATTACCAAACGTTACCATATCCGTTGATATTGTAACTATGACTAAAAATTAACTTTTATCTCGTTTACTTCTAGGAGTAGCACACGCGGACGAACTTGGGTACATGTTCCATCCATCGTTGTTCCCAGTTGAATTCGAGGCACAATCTACTGAAATAAAAGTTCGAAACATGATGGTCAAAATGTGGACAAACTTTGCTAAAACAGGGTAAGTTGTTTAGATGATTCATAAATATAATTAAACCACTCTCTCTCTGGCAATTAAGGCTTTGAGCAAATTGTAAATATTTTGTAATTGTAATACATCAACACTCAACAACAGATCCTCATCAGAAGGTAAATATTGTGGTAACTGCTAATAAATTTAATACAAAAAAGATACAACATTATCAACATAAACGTTGACTTAATCTTGATGTGCCCCTATTGGCACACACTATGTGACCACACATTTATCACGAGTGTAACTTGTTATGAACTATGAGACGGTGAGTTAAGACTTTTGAGTCATTGCATTTTGCACTCAAATAAAAGTGAAGAATATTTGTGACTCTGTGCTTGCAGAGATCCAAGTGCAGATGTAACCTGGCAACCGGTGTCACCAACTGAAACCATTTACCTGAGAATTGACGAAGTTCCAACAATGATGGACGGCATCGAGAAAAAGAGAATGGCTTTTTGGGACGAACTCTATCAAATGTATCAAAGTGATCACATACCAAGGAAAACTTCTAAACTGTAATGTTCTTCCCTTTACGTAACAAACCAAGTCTGCGTTGTTGTTGTTGTTGTTGTTGATGTTCTAACTTGCGTAATTTCGAAACGTCAAGGCTAGGGTTACCATAATTCTGAAAGTAAAATCCAGGACACATGTACTTTCGTTGTGTCTGGACTTGCGTGGGCTCGCTACCCGGGGTCTGGGGCGAAGCCCCAGCCGCCGAGGCGAAATTTTTTGGGCCTTTTTTTCCCCCAAGATCGCCTGTAGTGAGATCTGAGAGTGTCGGGACAGGGAAGTACTTGGGTATTAAAAATAGAAGAAATAAGTATTTGGTTTGGTTACATATTAATTTAGTCTTTCAGTTTGTCTGAAAAACGACACTTGCGTTTGGCCATTGTATTTTGCCACACACGCACACCACTGGCACAGTCTGTAAGCTAAGCAATGTCACAAGTCACAACGCGAACTCAACACTCACTGATTACACAACGGTGACTGCAGACTGTGCAGTGAATCATTGACAACGACTGGACTAGCCTACTAGTGGGTTGACACTGTACGGACTGTCGCCGCCCGCTGCCCTGGCCTTGAGCTCGACTCAATGACAACATTTTTGGTTACATTGCGCATCCCCGCGTCCCGGCCCAGCCGCCGTCGGTGCCGCGAAATATTTGAAAGCAGAAATTTGCTACGACAATTTGGAATTGGATTTTCGATTTCCGGGACAATTTGGCGTCCCGAAAATATTTTTCGGGACACCGGGACAGCAACAAGAAAAACGGGACTGTCCCGGAAAATCCGGGACGTATGGTAACCCTAGTCAAGGCGCATGCATACATATTTTAAGGTGTGCGTAAAATATAATTGAAATAACATTAGGTTTTGTAGTGAAAATGTAAATATTAACTTTGTGTCTAAACTTAAAACTCAAAACATAAAATTGTTTTACTTTAGTCGCAAAGTAGCTAAGAGCATATTATGCAGATACTACAACAATATATTTTTTCAAAACAAGTTGTATCTTTCCACTGCTGAGCTATGTTTAGATTCCAACATCTGACTTTGGTTATTGATTCGGAGCCATTGATTATAATTATACGAGAAGTGTATTATTTGTTTTCAAACACAACTTACCCCCAGAAACAGATGTGCGTTGTTAATTTGTACGCAACTATGCAATGATGTATGGATTGTACATTAGAAGAATGTACAAAAAAAAAATACTAAATAAAACACGTTTAATTTTGTTCATTTTTAATTATTTAATTACATTTTATGATTTGAAAGCAGTATTTTAAATACTAGCTGTATAAATTATGGTATCACAAATTGCATAGAGAGTCTGTAGTTTACCACACCAATAATATTTTAAGAACAAGACAATTTGTGCACTCCAGAAAAAGAGACTGACTTTTTATTTTGATCTGAGTGAAGTTATATGAGAACTGCATTTGTTTACAATCTATTCCAATTAATTAACACATGGGCACTCACATTTTTTCATTGCATTGTCAATTTCCACTTGTATATTATTATATTTATTTATAGTATTTGAACACATGGCTCAAAATATTTCAGTTCTCAGTTCAGTTCATGTCTTTTATTGGATGAGCGAAGCAAAGACTTCAATTTCACCGACCCCCCAAAAAATTTAGCTCCGTTGTTTTTTTTTTGTTTTTTTTCCGTCTGTTTGTTCGCTCTCTACCGGGCAAACGGCATATGCGATCTTGATGAAAATTTGACACGACCTTCGTTTTCTCTGAACTTAGAGGTGTATTGTTTTGGGTACAATCGAAGAAATATTTCTCATGAATATCGTACTTTTACGATTTTTTTTCGATTTTTAGTGCGATATTTTCTTCCCATTTGGGCCAATTCTGACCAAACGGGTGGGGCTACAACGTTCATATTTCACATGGACATTAAGGTAATGGTAATGTATTGAATTCTGAAAGAAAAAGTTGAAAAAGTTAGCCAGAATCGAGAGAAATAAAGCTTTTAATATACGTTTTTTGACTTTTTGTGCGATATTTTCGTGCCATTTGGGCCAATTCTGACCAAACGGGTGGGGCTACAACGTTCATATTATACATGGACATTAAGGTTATGGTTATGTAGTACCTTTTGAAAGAAAAAGTGGAAAAATTTAGCCAGAATCCATAGAAATAAAGCTTTTAATACAAGTTTTTTACGGTAAATAATACCAATTGACAAGAAACAAAAGAAACTTGACAACATTCACCTTCAATGCGTAGGCAGCAAAACAAAGCACTTGCAAAAGTAAAGATATCCCACGCAAACTAAAACCTTTAAAAAGCTCATCCATCAACGCGGCGGGACTTTAGCGTTTTCCTAGTTTAAGAAAATCAAATACATATTACAAACTTTAGTATAAGCCCCCAAAGAGACTAGGTGGCTTGCAGGAGGGGGCTTTCTCTCTTACTCTTCTCTTATGCCCACATTGACATATCTATGTCATCATGTGTCTTGACAACCAGTAAAGATAGGACTCCTGTCCATACCCCCTGGCATTTCCCCATAGTGTCCTTTCAATGTAGCGCATCTAAATATATGTTGTCTGTCCTGTGTTCCATCACCACAGAGCCTACACATGCTGCTCTCCATCACACCTATTCTATGTAAGTGCTTTGCTAGCAAGTCATGGCCGGTATCTAGTCTGAACTGTGCTGTTGTAGTTCTTCTCCTATAATGGTTTGTCCTATAATTTCTTCCTTTCCTTGTATTAACTAGCTCACTCCACATTTTATTCTTGCCTTTCTCCTTCCATGCTTTCTTTACCTCCGAGTTGCTGGCTCATTTCAGATGTGATTTAGCTGATCTGTATGAAATGTTGTTTATGAATTGCTTGGTTTTACTTCCCATTTTAGCGAGGAAATCAGCCTTCTCGTTTCTGTTTATGCCACAGTGTGCCGGTATCCATTGTAGCGGAGATTTCACGGAGATGTTTTTTGAAAAGAGATGGTAGAGATGCAAAAATAGTGAAAAATGATGAAAGTAATTAAAGTAGAGTTACATTAATGTGAGTTAAAAGTAGGGATGACATCGGGTACCCGGGTAGCCCGGGTACCCGGTTCCAGAAATTACCCGGAGCCGATTTTAAGATCCGGGTATATTTTGCGGCCGTTTTTAGGCTAATTCACCAGTTTAAATTACGCGCTACGTGGTTGCGGTCTTTCCCGCGGAGCGTGCCCGCTGCCTAAAGAGTAACTGGAGTTGACGACAGAGCGCGTTGTAAGCTATCACGTGCTTCCGTCCGTCTCGGCGAGTCGCGCCCATGCCACAAGTGAGTGCAAGAGAGAAAGATGCGGCAATAAATCTTGGGCACTGCCGTCTGCGCAGTACGAGATGCGCGTACGATCCAACCAACTCACACTCACAGGTGACAGACAAAGATGGTTGGGTGTAGAAGAAGAATTCGCGATGCAATCATCTTTCAACCGATTCACGAAATTCGTAATCACGACCCATAGGATTGTTATTCCTGGGCTTATCTTCTTTCTTTCCTAGGCTTATCTTGCGACGAGAGCTTCAGCGCGGGATATGGTAGTGAGAGATTTTCCCACATTCGATGCGTGTTTGTTTTCCCTTGCTTTCTGCGCGTAGGCCTAGGCCTACCTACAACGAGTTTCACTGCCTGTACAGTGTAATTGGTAAACTAATCTTTGGTGTAATGAAGAAAGAAGATCATTGCCTGGTTATCAAAGCGGTTCTTTATTTGTGAACGATTATTGCAAAAGTTTCCAGAGACGGAAACGTAGTCAGTCGGTATGACCTTCAAACCAACTAGTAGGCCTAGGAAACAGCGTTTCCACACATCGTGATGTAACGGGACCCGGGTACCCGGGTAATTTGAGTGCTGGAACCGGTTCCGAATTTTACTACCCGATGTCATCCCTAGTTAAAAGTGATATAGGCCTACATAATTTTAAAAGCAAAATGTTATGACAATTTGCCTATGATGGCAACAAGTAAATACAGTAGTAATACAATACAAAACGTTGGGCATGAGTGTGTTGCCTAATAAATAATAAATAAATAAATTGTATTCATAGTCTACCCACTCAGTTATATTACTGTTTTTCAGTGGGGGACAGTAACCTATGTAAAAATACTAAATACAATAAAGAACTAAAAGTAGGGTAGGTAACTAAAAATTAGAAATTAAATTGTTCCGGGCTATCAACGTAGCTTCAAAATACTTATAAACTAGACGACTTGGATATTTCTCTCACATAAAAAACAGCACTGCATCCTGCGTTGAAGGTAAGCATAATATGACCCAAAAATCAGTTGGTGAAAATATCTTGTGTGGGGGGGGGGGGCTTGGAGCTGTAGTTACGCCACTGCATCTTGATGCTATCTGGGAGCTGGTTGTAAATTTGATATCCCCTGAAGTTGATTGAGGTTTTCCCATAGTTTGTGTTTACTGTGTTTAACCACTTGCCATACTACCACGTCTGCCAGATGGGCGCGCCGCCCGTGCCACGCCATACTACCATGTCTGATAAGACGGGCGTCAGGTGGTGTGGAGGGTATTGCTATGTCACAAGTGGATGGCATGTGTAACAATTACTTGGGAGGGGAATCAAATTTTGAATATATTGTGTTTTTTGGGATATTAGAAATGTTGGGGGATTTTTTTTCAGAAAACGTTTGGGGGGAAGTGATCCTGGGAATAGTGGCCAGGGCTGGGGGAGAGAAAAATGTCAAGATCGTATGAGAACCGATCAAATTACCTAAAAGGCCAAGAAAAATAGGTATTTTTATTTTTTGAGAATTTCAACCAAAAGATTGGGGGAGGAAAGGGGTGGGGAAAAGTGAGGGTTGGGGTAAGGAGGGGGAGAGGGTAGGAATGACTTTGATAGGGGGTCGTAGGTGGCTAAATGTCAATTCAGATAAAATCCAAAACAAATGACCTAGAAGGTAAAGACTTGTTTTTTTTTTTGGGGGGGGGGGGGGGGTAGTAATCTGGCAAGGGGGTGTAGTCTGCAAAGGGTTAGTGATGTTAAGGTGGTTGTATACTGTGATTCAGATAAGGTGGCGGCCGTCAAGGTCAAGCGAGAGCACGGACGCCAACGTTGACAATTTACACACAACTGGCATTAGGTAGGGCCTACCGTATTTGGTCATGTTATCGTGATATTTTATCACATAAATCAACATTTTATAAGCTGTGAATAAAGTAGTTCGTCCCACAGAGTCAGTATTTTAGCAAAATGATGATTTTAAGTAATCACGATTACAAAGTTTTTTTTGCCTTGTTGGTAATGGTGTGTCCAAAGTTCCAGCTGTTTATAATGCCAACCTCGCCAGATGTGATGTCAATGTTTAGTAGCATCAAAATGTCTTGATTTTATTCGTACACATCATAAATACTTTATTTTTAGGATATATTGGGCAAGGCTTGGCTTTAAAATAGTCGTGTTTTTCTCCGAAAGCAGTTTTAGAGACCGTTATTTTATTTACTTTTTGCCGATCCTGTGGCCATAGTGCGTGGACGACAGTGCTGCGATCCCTCGGCGACCGCCACCTTATCTGAATCACAGTATAAAGGATCTGTGAAAATTACCAGCGGGAGAAATTATTTTTCATTTTCATTTATTTAGTTTTTTAGAATGAAAATATGTGTGTGGGGGGGGGGGAGTTCCATTTAGCGTGAATTTAGGAGGGGGTGGGTAGCAGTAATGGAGGCTTATATAAATCTCAGATGAAATGTGACAAAAAAATATTGAACTTGGGCATAGTTTTTTGGAATTAAAAATCACGAACTACTACGGGGGGGGGGGGGGGAGGAGCGTAAAAATGGGGTGGGCGCTAAAATGTCAACGTGGGATGAGATCCAATACAATTTTTGTAAAGGGGAAAAACTTTTTTTCCTATTGTTTTATTGTGTGATTGTTGAGTGAGAGTGTTTATTGAACAAACTGTGTTATGATGAATATATTTCTAATGAAAATGAATATATTTATTTGTTTAATAATCCCACAATAGCACTTTGAGACCTCAGATTACTCCACTCCAGCAATATTTATTTTTCA
Source organism: Sweltsa coloradensis (assembly GCA_024449915.1). Classification (NCBI taxonomy): domain Eukaryota; kingdom Metazoa; phylum Arthropoda; class Insecta; order Plecoptera; family Chloroperlidae; genus Sweltsa; species Sweltsa coloradensis. Next base: position 22,825 of record JAMZAV010000919.1, on the reverse strand, counting down.
ACAAGTCGTTTTACAAGTTCTAACATGAATGTTGGTTGTTGAATGTTGATTCTGAGCCTTTGGTTACAGTAATACTAGAACATTATCATATGTTTTCAAAATATAACTTAACTTAACCCAATAGCCATGTGTATAAATACAATAAATAGGTAAACATCTTCAGCCAAAACTGGGAATTGGGGTGAATGATTTGATCATGATGAGCTGATGAGCTTTTTTATTTGTTGTAAAAGTCTGGAGATGATTGAAAGAGAGCTAGTTTGGAAACTTATTGCATTTTTCTGGGTTTCTGTGAATTTTCTAGAAATCAAAACATAATCTAAAAGTTCTCATTGTTGTGAATTAACAAGTGGGCAAATCATTAGAGCAGGGAATGGTAAAATGACTTTTTTCAGGCGCGTAGGAACTCTTTTTGGAGTGGGGGGAGGGGGGAATGAATGATTTGATTAGCCTTTTTTATGAGCACCACCCACAGACTGAAACTAGTTTTTCAGTTGCAGCCGTGGCAATGAACGGCAAACTGTATTTTTAACATTCTGAAGTGGGGGGGTGGGGAGAGGGGTCACAGGAAAAAGTGGGGGGGGGAATTCCCCGCCTTACTTATTTAGTATTTTTATTTAGAAGTCCGTTGCTTGACACCTCTATTTCTGCGTGTATTCAAGACAATTAGTTGGATGAATATCATACAAAACCATTTATTTATTATGTGCGAGTCTCGATTCTCGAACCCACGACTCCATGGTGTCTGATGCTAGACCTATATCGCGGTTCGCGGCCGTGCAGCACCTGTGCACCACCGTAGTTTTGGTGACGACATTTCCTACCTTTACCAACGATGACTAGTTTGATTCTACATAGTATAGGTATAAACTTGTGATGGCGATTGAAATAATAAAATATTACTGTTTTCTAATCTTTTCATATTATTATCAAGTGAAATTTTCCGTGTAAGAACGTTATTTTTAGATCTCGTTGTTTTTGACACGAAAGCGATTGTGTTAACTTCATAGATGTCGCTAGCAGTCACCTCAGTGACGTCATGGCTCGGCAGTGAGCGACGAGCGCGGAGCGAGAAGCGTTATCTGTACCGGGCGCGACGGGAACTTTGGAGAAAATAGGCTGCGTACGTCGCGACCGGTACAAATAGCGCTTTCCTCAAATCAACAGTGGCACTGGCGTCACGTAAATACCCAAGGGCAGACCAGGCAAAGCCTTGACCATCCTCATCAGGTAGATGAGCAGCGCGAGGTTATTCTGAACGACGTTGACTTTAACTCCTTCTGCGATGAAGGTGCACATCCTAGGCAGCATCTCGTGCAGTCCGGGATCAGATGCAAGACTCTGAAGCGCTTCCTAGAACACAGCATCACAATTATTAGGCCTATTAAGAGCGTCATTCATTGGCGTTAGTGATATCGAGTACCAGAATAATAATATATGTAATACCGTATTGTTCCGAATAAAGCACGACCTCGAATATAACACGACCCCCAATTTTTCAGAATCATTTCAAGAAAAAAGAAAAAAATCAAAGAAAATTAAAATGTACATGAAACACTTACAACAAAACATTTTGAACAATGTTAGGGCCTAGGCCTATGGTTTTTTACAGGGTAGGGCCAAGCACAAGCTCACATGTCAACCACAGTTCACCAGTCTGATTCCTGGTCTTCAATGTTTACGTCACGGGGGGGGGGGGGGGGGGGGGGGGTTATACTAGGCCCTAGTATCTATGGTCGTAGGCCTAGGCCTAGCTCCTTCGCAATCCCTTGCTGATTTGTAAGGCAGAGGAACCTTTCTTTTCCACGCGATCAGCAGTCTTCATTTGTTCATCTTGAGCCATTTCATCTTCTCCTTCATCACTCATTATTACGTTACGTAGACTCTTAGCTCTTAGCAACGTAGATAGACAACCCCGACAAACAAAATCTATGTAGGTCAAGCTAGGTCACGATGTGATCACGGCTAAGGATTCTGACGACTAGCAGACAGTTTCGCCCAAGGTTCGGCCGAGTTCAGTGGCTTCGAGTGGGTGGGCGGGGCGAAGCGCAGCAGACTATGCGCGGGAGTTGTATAGAGGCGTGGCCTATGTTCAGGCGCTATTTCAAATGCAAGCGCGCGGAAATAACGCGAGTGCTGTTTTTGAGATTGTATTTTCGGAAAAAAACATCGCGCTATATTCGGAACAATACGTATATAGGTAACAACTTTAAATTAGCTGCAGTTGTCATCAGCAGGTGAAAAGTTTTGTCGCCCACAGCCCTTCAGGCTGGGATTTATGTTCTCTTTGCTTTCCCAACCTGTCAACCCTTCTCCAATCTAATATATGTAATATAATATAATTAGAGGCATGAAAATTTAGCGTTTTAGGTTATTGATGCTAAATCAGTGAGTATAAATTCTTAAAAACGCTACAAAATGCTAAATTTACTGAAAATAAGGTTTACCTATACCAATTGAGAATTGGTTTAGCATTGTATTCTAACGTTTAATGTGACAACATTGAATTGAAATGTTCCAATAAAGCATAATTTGAATTCATTCCCCATTAAAACTACATGAAACTCCCCACATTTGGAATTTTGGTGGAAAGAAGAAAATTAATGCTACAAAATGCTAAATTTGAAAAAAATAATGCTAAATAAATATTCAGAATATAAATGCTATTTTTTCATAGCTCTAAATATAATGCAGATGCTGTCAGCATCGGCAGGCCAACGAGCGAACAGTATTTTAAATTAGGAGCCCCTGATTGGCTAGAACTAGCCCGCCGGAGACCTAACCATCTGAAAACTTCCGATGGAGCAGCTATAGACTGATCAAACTTTGTGGATGGTAACATAGAAAAGTGATACTGATAGGCCAAAGTGTACAAGTGTGAAAAAGCAATGTCCTATCTCTATCAAAAATTCTAAACTGAACTCCATTTTTGACAGGTCAATTATTGATTAAAGTGAGAAAATTAGATACTTATCTCTAGGATTGAATCAGTTAATTTATATAAAACTTAATACACATCTTGAACCAGGTGCGAGCTCTGAGTTGTCGCCGACTTTCCCCTTCCCTTTGATTACCTCCCCGACGGCGACGACAATGACAACACGGACGGATGATGACACAGACGGAGACGACCACGACGTGGGGGAACCCCTGCCCTCCCCATACGCTTGTGGCTGGTTCTGACCAGCACAGGCATGTCCACCCCTTGACCCCTCGCATCACCCCTTACGTCCCTCCCTTTGTCTCGATTAGCCAAAGTGCATAAATATGAGGCGTTAAGCAATATCCAATCAAATCAAATCAAATTGAACCAGGCAACCTACCTAGCTCTGTAGCTTCTATCAGCTTTGTGAAAAAAATAAAAATAAAAATTCTCTCCCCCCCCCACCCCCTAATGAGTGACTGAACAATTAGAAATTTGAATAATATTCATTAACAAGAGTATTAGCCTTGGTAACTTTGCATCACCACTTCCCCTGATTGAATATTGCCGTTGCTCCATCACAAAAATCGAGCGGGAAACGTTTGGGTTACCTACTAAAGGATATAGGCCTAGCCTAAATACGCTTTATTTAAAGAGTAGCCCTATGGTACCGGTAGGACTCATTTGGCACAAGTTAGCAACTAGTAGCTATTTGTTTGACCAGTAAGAAGCATGATTATGAAACTGTGCAGTGGGCAGTTGTAAAAAAATGATAGGGCCTATACCTACATGGACAGCTCTAGTTGTAGGCCTAAAGTATAAAAAAATGTTAATCAAACAGAAACCGTTAAAGGCAGACTTAGGCCTAATTAAAATAGGCAGTAGATTTTGGACTTTCCAAAAACAATTTAGGCCCAGGTCTGGTCTATTGTTTTTGCATGTCCCAAAATTATTTTTTCAAGTGTAGCTGTAGACTGTAGAGCCTTTCAATTCTGCATCCATGACAATTGTAGACCTTCAAATTTTACACAAATTTCAGTCAGCTGAGTAAAAACATGAATTTGCCTAAAATGCACAAATTAGTAGGGGCCTACTGTGTCCAACCAGTTTGAAACACAAACACACCGCTGTACAGATAATTATCACTACTCACAGCTCTCCTCGCTTCGTCGGAGCCCACGCAGGCCTCGGTGATCTCCTTGTAGTAGGCCTACAGCTGTTGCTCAACGGACAGCTCGTGTGTTGCCAGCTGTTTAACATGGACGGTCTCTACGTTATGCAGCTTGTGCATCTTCCTAGAAAACAATGGGGACAAATTATGATTATTAGGGTCACACACAATAATTGATAATGACAATGTAGACATAATTGAATTGTTTTCTTTCCAAATTTTCAGTAATTACGCGTAGTGTACCTACCCCCACCCCATTAGGCCTACCGTACCGGTACTGTATTTGTGTTTTGTATGAATAACTAGGAAAACGCTTAAGTCCCGCCGCGTTGATGGATGAGCGTTATTTTTTTTAAACGAAAAAAGCGTAAAATTGTGATTTTTTAATAGATAATTTTTCGATTACGCTCAAATTTCACACGAATATATTTATTCATAAAATTAAAGTTCTGTGAAAAAATCATTACAATCGGATATTTAGCATGTAAGTTTTATTCGTCGAAGAAATGTTAAAAATTGAAAAAAATCGTAAAATTGCGATTTTCATAAGAAATAATTTTTTGATTGCGCTCAAATTTCACACGAATATATTAATTCATAAAATTAGGGTTCTGTGAAAAAATCATTACAATCGGATAAAGCATGTTGATGTTATAAGTCGAAGTATTTTTTTTTAAATAAAAAAAAATCGTAAAATTGTGATTTTCATGAGAAATAATTTTTCGATCGATTTTTCCCCCCGTGCAGTTTTTCGTTCAAAGATTTCATAGACCTCCATAAAATTTCATCGCAATTGGAGTATTGGTTTAGCCGGAATCGTGTTCACACACACAAAAATACAAAAAAAAAAAGAAAAAAAAACTTTCCGGATTTTTTTCTCCAGTGTAGTGAAATGGAATCTTCGCTTCGCTCGTTACGCTCATCCAATAATGAGTTACCGGTAATAAATGGGTGGTTTCCCCCCCCCCCCCCCCCCCACCCAAATCCTGGTTCTAATTATATTCTGCAAAAATATGACACACTTCAAGTCAAAATTTAAAGGTTTCAGCTTCTTTTAGGCCTACGGTAGGCGTAGGCTACATCATTGTCTTACCCAGTAGTTGGTTTTCCAGCTTGCTCCCCCCTTTCCTTCACTGACTTGTTAAGTTTGCTGACGGGATCGATACTCTCTAGCTTCTGAGATTCCTTGGATATGGGAGGTGGGTTCTCGGGCACGGTCGGTTGGACACCCTCAATGCACAGCCAGTGAGCTGGAAGACAGTAAAGAAAAGTTAGCAAATGATGGATAATGATCAAACAGATGGAGCTAAAATATTTTCATGGACGCATGGATTTGAGTGTCCAGATCAGGCATAGCCTAGGAGGCAATGAATAAGGCTATAAAATTGAGTGGATCCATGTACCTAGGCCAATCCCATGTAGGCTTAGGGTTAAAGAAAGGTCTAAAAAATAATTGTTGTCTACCAAACCAATTAGGCCTACTAGCTGGATTGTATATAAAGATGATGCGATATCAAATATGTTTTAGGCTAACAACCTAGGCCTAGGTACCGGCAGGCCAACCGTTGATTTTTTTTTTAAAATAAACAGTTTTTGAAAAGGTTAGGCCTAGGTACTAGGTACGGTAGGTCCAACAATATACTGTTTTGACATTTTGATAAGGCGACTAGATGGAGGCCAATTTAAAAACCAACTTTGGGAGAACTAGGCCTGTGTTTATATGCTACCGGTAGGCCTGTCACTATGTAATGCCTTTTATCACTCAAGCACAAACCTCTTAAAGAAACTTCCAAAGGTAGCTTGGGTAACTGGGCTGTAATAACGTCGTTCAAATCAATATCCTTCTCGTCGATAAAGTGAAGTTCCCTCCCGCCGCCAGACGCAAAGCGGAATGGAACGTGGTCTTGGGTGTAGAATCCATAAAGTGGCTAGAAAATAAAATTTAGGTGTGGATTAGGCCTACTATTTCAATACTAAATATTAAACCACAAATCATAGGCCTACCACCTAACGTCTTGGGCACAACATGTAGCCTAAATTAGATCCATGTAATTGTAGGCCCTACCTACCGATAGGTACAGTAGGCCTAGGTTTGTTTTTTTGTCCTGCACTTTTCTGTGGAGCCGGTGTAGGGTATAAAACCGGAAAATGTCGATAGTGTAATTACACTACAGGAAGACAAAAAACGCTTTGGTGTAGCATCATTTGATCAGTTAAATAATTCTGTATAATTTTGATTTAAATTTACGTTTGTATGAAATAAGTAGGCCTAATGTATGTAGGCTTATATAAAACATGACTATTCCTGGTATAAAACCTTCAAGAAATGTTGACATTACGTTAAAACACAGTTAAATTTAAGTTGCCACCATCTTTTCACTGCACTACACTGCACAGTGCACACCCACCTCTGGAGCGGGTGCTATACCGCAGTGAAGTGTAAGTTTACACTGAACAAAAAAACGTCGCAGTGTATGTTGCACGGAGACAGAATAACGTGTTGGGGCTCTACACCTTGCACCAACGACGGCAGTGCAGGACAAAAACGAACCTAGTGAAACTTAAGAAATGGCATAGGATAGGCCTAGGCCCTAGCCCAAACACAACTTCTCTCTTGAGATAAAAAAAAAACATTTTGAACTTACCTCAATGTTTTTAACCTTCAGAGCATGGTCAACATCCAGATTTGTCAACTATTGGTGTTTAGCATGGTGCATGAACTTTGCAGCATCCTAAAGAACAATAAGAGAATATTGTAGGCCTACAAGTTAGGCCCACTGAAGACCAAGTTTTGAATTTACGGTAGGCCCTAGCTTGGCTAACAATACAATAGGGGCACTTCTGTTCTTGGCGGGTCCCAACGTTTTTTTTTGGTATTGGTATTGGTATTGGTATTGGTATTTTCTTCTGCTAATGACTAGTAGTCGGTGGCAGGTTTTAATCCTTCATCCTTCCTTCAGCTTCTTCCTTCCTTCATAGGCCTATTATAGTTATCCTTCTTTTGACTAGTAGTTACCCTTCCTTCAATTTGAACTTAGTTTCTTGTATCTTGAAGATTAATCTTGTAGATCATTTTAATCCTCCTCTGTGATATCTCCCATTTCAGGGTTTCCCAGATTAAAAGTCTTTAGTTTGCTCATGAATCCTTTTATATTTTTTGCTCCTAGGTTTTTGCCCACTTGGCAGCTCATTCCAATCTACCGTAGTCCTTCCCATGAATGTATACTTCCCCACATCAGTTTTCCAGTTTCCCCTTTCCAATTTCCAATCATGATCTCCCCTTGCCAAGTAGTTAGCTCCCCTCGTAAAACCACAGATAATAGAGTACGTACTCTATTATCTGTGGTAAAACTGTTCAGTTCACCCCATCCTTCATGATTTCTAATGACTCGATACATTTTACCTAATCTATCATTTTTTCTCCTTTCCTCCAGGTTTTCCCATCCCAGCTCCTTAACCATTCCAGTTACACTCTCATAAGTCCTTAATAACCTTCCGTTAACCATTTCCTCTGTCCATCCCTTCCCTTTTTGCATAATCCTCCTTGCTGCTCTCCTCTGCACTGCTTCTATTCCTACTATCTCCCCCTTCCTGTAGGGGTCCCAAGCTGACCCAGCATATTCCACCACAGGTCTAACCAAGGATTTCAATGAAAACATACACACCCGAAATTCTTTCCGTTACAAAACTACTTTCGTTAGGTTAGCCGAACTTTCCGCTGGCTACAGTGCGCCACGCTAGTTCTAGGATATTTTCGAAAAGAGCGCATCCGAAATCCTTTCCGTTAGTGTAGGCGGCCTAGGCCCTATAAAAGTTGGGACCCCCCAAGTACAGAAGTACCACAATGGGCTTAGGCGGAGGCCTAATGAAATCTTGAGAATTGGCCGGTCTGCAATAGATATTAAATACACGGCACTCCTTTGGTTGGTAGCCCCCAACTTCTCTGGGGTCCAGGGGCAAAGCCCCGGTAGGGGTTAGGGGCAAAGCCCCCCATTATAGATAATCTAACCTTTTGCTTTGAAACTCCTTTATATTTAAAATAGCAACATTGAAGGTGTTGTAGTAGCTGTGCAGTATAAATGTGTTGGGGGTTACCAACCAAAGAAGTACCAAATACACTAAGGGAATAACTTGCCGTTACTGTTACTGTGCAAGCATTGAATTTTGGATATTAAATACACAAAATGTGCAAGTTTAAATCGGTAGGCTTAGGCCTAGCCTACATTTGAGTTTGAGCGTAACGTTTGGCTGCATTTGGACAGAATGCAGACGACCTAGGCCTAGGGGCCCTAGGCGTTTCTTAGCGAATTCAAGTTTAATGAACTAGAGCCTGAGGTGCGTTTCTTAGCGAATTCAAGTTTAATGAACTCACAAAGCAACTCACTCTTTTACGTTCCTCTGTGTCCACAGAGACTTCATATGCCTAGGGCTACCAGGGCTAGGGGCTAGGCCTACCCCACGCAAAAAGGGAAAACTAACCTGCAAAATCTGCTTTAACCTGTAAGTAACGTCATCTGCAAGTTCTTTGGCTGCTTCATCTGGCAAATTATGGGTCCCGGTACTTTCAGCCATAACCTTAATTGATTCCAACGACAAATTTGTGCCGTAAACCATTTCATTTTCACTCATTTTGAATAAATTCAAATAACTAGGCCTACCTAGACAAAATAAATTAATTTTGACATAAGAACCTCCTCAAAAGTAGGAATCAAAACAATAATTAAGATGGCCGCCCGGTGAATGTGGAAGGTACCAACCTTAGAATGGATCCAGTAGTACCAATGGTGTTTTTTGATTATCATAGGACAAAGCGGGAAAACTGAAGGTGGTTTTATTCTTCTATTTATGTAAATATAAATCATGTACACAAACGGTAAAAGCTGTTATAAGCTTTTTTAAATTTATTTATTTATTCATTTATTTATTTATTTATTTATTTATTTATTTATAATTAATTGCTTAATTAATTTCTTATTTTTTCCTTTTTTCCTTATTTATTTATTTGTGTATTTATATATTTCGTACAATTTTGTTGTTCTCAATTTTAAACACTACGGTTAGCTGAGTTATAGCGAAAAAAAAACGAAGTTTTCTATTGGCTGAGAAAAATCAATTCAGCCAATGACAGGCGAGTTTACATCGTGTCTAGAGAATCAGTTTATGCCTAGACCAATCACAGCGCTCGCTTAGGGTCTTCTGATAATTTGTAGATTGGGAAAATTTGTAACCGTCGCTTCAACCTGTTGACTGACCGACTAAAGTGATCATATCTCCGTAATAAACGCGCAACAAGTGTTAAGACTGAGTAAATAATGTTTATCGGCAATTTTACTTTCAAAATGAGTCATAGTTCGAAGTCAGTGTTCGTTTTTTTAGACCAAATGAAGTGAAAAACAAATTGTAATTTGGCACTTGGATTTACTGGTAAGGGTGGGTAGGCGGGCCTGCACCCGCCTGACATCGCTAGGCCTACGGATGCGACCCTTGAATTGAAGGTAAGGTACGGCACCTTTTTTGTATTTAGGCCCTATTGTAGATATTTGTAGCTACTTATACATAGCCTATCATTCAAAAAATTAAAAGATTGTCCTAGGACTTGGGGCGTGTGCATGGGTATAGGGGGAGTGAAACAGTGCCAGAGCTAGCCTAGGCTAGGCTAGCGTACGTGAACAGTTCATAGAAAACGTTGGAATGTGTCACCTAGTCATTATCTCGTAGCCTATTCTACGTCGCATACCTGCGTTGATATCTCTTTTATCAGTGTTCTGAATAGGTACCTACCTGTTCTAAAAGGATTTCTTAATCTGTGAGTTTTGATCGTAGGCCCTACGTATACCTAGGCCCGTATAATAGGCCTAGGCCTAGATGGAAAAGAGGCAGTTCTGGGACAAGAGTCGGGAGCCTCAAGTACCCTATCCCAACCTAAGAACCTAATGGAAATGACAACTTTTTTTCATAATAAATTACTAAATGGCCGTATCCATCCTTATACCTACCTAAACCTAGCCAAAGTGGGTTTAGTGTGTGTAAGGCCTCGCCTGCAGCTTATTCTTTGGTTAGGTTAGAGGTTATTATGAACTGTTAAGCCCTTTGGTAAGGTTATCTAAGGCTAGAATAGGCCTAGGGGTTTTAGGACTTATAGTTGGATTATACTGTGTAACGTTTCTTTGGTTAGGTTAGCCTATAGAGTTTATGCCCTTTTTGGTTAGATAAGGGTAGGTAAGGAGGGGGTGGGCCCCTTGGTTAGGTTAGAATGGGTTGTAGGCTCTTTGGAAGGTTTCTAAGTGTAGAATGTGGGGTGTTAGGTCCATGGGTAATGCTGTGTAGGCCTATGTGCCCTACTATGTTTTAGGTTAGGTTATGCCCTTTGGTTAGGTAGAGCCTAAGGGTAGGTTAGGAAGGGATGGGCTCTTTGTTTGAGTTAGATTAGGTTGTAGGCTCATTGGTTAGGTTAGAAAGGGTTAGGCCCTTTGATAAGGTTGTTATCTGAGGCTAGTATGTTTAGGGTTAGGACCATTGGTTGGTATGGGTAGGTTAGCAAGGATTACGAGTTACGACCTTTGCTAAGGTTGTCGTATAGATTGGGTTATAGAGGGTTAGGAAGGCTACACTGGGTGTGAGGGTGTTAGGATGGTTGTGATGGGAATGCCCAGAAGGGCTCCCTAGCATTCGCAGTGACGTCTGGAAGAAACTGGGAAAACACTTTCAGTCAGGATTGCAAATGATTGTGATCGAACCCTTGACCTCCCGAATCAGAGCGCGTTACAAGTTGGCTATAGCTGTCGATACGTGATTGATAATAAAATACTTTGAACCTAGTGCCAGGCACTAAATGGTGACCAATAGGAAAAGTGTTGTAGGTACATTAGGACTCAGGAGTCAAGTCAGTAGACCTACTTGCGAGTAGGTCTGTAGGCCTACTGAGGGCAACACCCACCCCGTATGTCACTGCATTATTTATTTTATTGAATTTTACCTGCCCATAGGGCAGGAAGGCTAATGCAGGGCAAGTGTGGCCCTCTGTAGCCTAACATAATGATTACAGAGTTACAAGTTAAACATTACATTTTACATACATGAAAAACAACAAGAGAACATGACATTAATAAAGCATGGCAGTCTTGTGTCAGGTCAGTTTTGTTGTTCTAAACCAGTTTTCTAATAATAGACCTACCACCTGCAAAAGGTCTGATAGGCCAAATAATTCGCCCATTTGCGAATAATTCATGTTATTAACTCATTCGTTATTAATCTGATTGTTTTATGATTGACAATTCTTCACTTGATAACATTTCCCAAGAAGTACTGAAAATTTTGCTCGTTTATTGTAATGGGGGGGGGGGGGGGGCATCTGGCTACGAAAATAACTTATTTATCGTTTCTTACATTCTTACAATGAATGCCCCTCTTCAGGCGTCTTTGGTAGACTATATTGGAATTGTGAAAGGAATATCCACAATTACTCAATCCATAGGGAAAACTTTTAATCATGATTACCGGTCGGTGGAGGGATTCGAACCCGTGACCTCCCTATCAGAGTCTTGAGCCACCACTGTCGGTACGGATATTGGTGACCTAGTGTTAGTTCTGCTACTAGTGGGGTTAGGAAACTCGAGCCAACGTCTCTTTGTGTCTTTCCCTTCCCCAAAACTACGGTGTTATGCAGCAACGTTTCCAAGGGTGCCCCGCCCCCTTTCACAAAAGTCTATCACGATATCAAGACCATGCTACCTATTTCTTTGTTCTTTCATAGCAGTCCTAACCAAAGATGTGCCTGACTCAGGACTCCTGACAATACATCACCAATGTAAACCTCTTATATCACCACAAGATAATTAACAAATTAAGTTTCTTTTTATGTGATTGGATGGGCTTGTGATTGCTCTCTCGCATTCCTAGGGAGGAGAAAAGTGCTATCTTCGGTTTCACGATATGGGACAATGACAAGCCCTGCCTCACATGTCAGTTTTGACGGTTACGCCCCCTTTTTCTAAAAAGTACGCCTCGCATTCCTAGGAAAAGATAATGCACCTGTGCGACTCCTTAGATTTCGAGTCCCCATCCACTCCCAAACCAAACTGTGCTCAAAAGCGAGCCTATAGAAATGTGTATTATGTTTTGCAGTTAAAAAACGAGGTTTAAATTTTTTGTGTTTATTAATTATATCACTCGTTATAAAAATCATTAACTTACTGATGACTTGTTCTAATGCAATGCAAATCAAATACCGGTGAGAACATTTTAAATTCTCTAACGCCCCAGTATTCAAGTCCCTGTCAAATATTGATTTTCAGATTTTCTTGATATAAAGATAATTATTTGTTCTCAATATGCAGCAGCTGCTCTAAACGCACAGATTGTTACAGAAATTACCTTGACATTAAATGTTTCTGGGAGTAAGCCCCCCGTACCCCCAATCCATAGATCAGTTGGTGGAACATTTCCCCCTTCCCCCTTTACGGATTTAGATTAGGCTTACGCTTAGGCATAGGGCCTAGTAACTTCATACAGTTACAGTAAGGTTGATCAGGTAGCTTCGTGGGAATGTGTGTTGAAAGATAGTTTTAACCATCACTCTAATTAAAACAATGCAATATTAAATTAATTATTGTATAAAGTATTCGTTAGGTGGTTGGGGTAAAAGCTTAGAAATGGAAGAAGAAATCTAGAATGTTCCTGCACCGAGTTTGCTTGGGTGGGGGGGGGGGAGGAGAGGTAGGATTTGACGATGTAACCAGTACTATTTATAACTCCATGATGTAACAACACATAACAAATAAATAGGTTCAGTATGGTTTATTTATTCACTAGAGAAGAAAGGCCTACCTGTTCGTGTAATTTTTATCCCATGGAAAAATGCATATTTTAGCACTTCACTTGCATAAAACACATGGTTGATGGGTCGACATTCGACGTGTTAAGATATGATTCGGCTGAAGAGTCGGGCGTTCAAATCTCCTAGTAATGAGAACTCTTTTATAACTTTCTCACGAATACCGTTGAATTGTCATTGAAACAGACGAACACTCGAGTAGCAAACGAAAACACGTTCAGTCTCCCTGTTCTAGACATCGCAGGCGAGTCTTCTACCGCGCACTGACTGGAGACTGCACAGTGGTCAGTGGACAGAACTCAGCTGCTTGTTGTTAGCCAGGCCAGGTCGGCTTCTGCGCATGAGCACATCAAAGCTCTGTGGAATGAGCCAGCCTGGCTTGGTCGACAGGGTTGGTGGGGCGGCTGGGGCCGGTAAAGTCATGCCTCTTGAATCGTTCCCAGAAAACACAATATTATTAATAATTTCGATAATATTTTAATAATATTTTAATATTTAAAATAAAAACAGATCAAATTTTATTTCTTGATTTTATTCATCGGGAAAAACTCCCGTATGTGTGGAAATCAATCGAGATTAAAAAATACATCCCCGCCTGATAGTGACCCTGGGTCTCCCAATCAAATTTTCCACAATCGAAAACAATCGGGAGAACCGGGTTCGATACCCGGTTGAGATGGATTTTATAATTTCTGTATTGATTTTCGTAGGGCCTATGGATCAAGTTTTGTAAACAAATTAAAAACTTTTCATTACTATCAAATGGTGTAAGAATCAACTACAAACCTTCGAGGTCACTAAGCTACAACATTCGTAGATTGCAAGCTGCGAGACGTAACTGCGTTTCAAGGCATATGTTGGTGCTACTATTGATTATCGAGTCAGATTAGCTAACCTGGTAAGAATATTTCTGCAATCAAAGTCTCTGAATACGATCTATATAACTCAGAACAACCTGGGATACACATTGTGCACATTGCCGGTAGCGGGAATCGAACCACCGACCATCCGACAGAATGTTTTGCGTGTGATTGATAAGCTTCAAATTACGCAGCTCAATCTAGCCGAGTGTGTAGACGTAGGGTAGGTAAGGTTTGACAATCTAATAATGGGATGAGCATGAGCGTAGCGAAGATTTGAAGTTGATACCCCTGAGAATAATAGTTCGGGTGTTTTGGTTTGTAACTTTCGGTCCCTTCGCTCTCTACCGGACAAACGGCTATTCCGATCTTGATGAAATTTTAAAGAAACCTTTGACGTCTCTTACTCAGTAATAGTGCTTAATTTGTATTGCAAATATTGTATGTAGGCCTATGCTGTTCTTAACCCATTTCAGAAGTAAAAATGTAGCTTTTTATAAATACCAGAGGTTACATTTTAAGTCAAATAACTCTTAATCATGCGTAACTCCCTTTTGTGGATACCTAAATGGGAGTTGAGTACGGATTACTCCTTAAATCCCTCTGTTTTTGGTTAACTCCTCTGATATGCATTGCACCCTGGGCAGGTTCCCCACGAGAAATAAAATAAAATGTTCAATGAAAGGGAAGATTTCTTGAATTTGTCTTCCTTGACTATCGTCACGCGGCAGGTGAATGCGAATATGGGATGCGTTCCTCGTCCAAGGTCGATCAGTTCGACGTATACGTTCCCACGCTCATGTCCGAAGCTGTGTCTTGAACCCCTCGCCTAGCACATTTAGCATTTTTACTCGGAATTGGGATACAGGGTTGCAAGATGTCGATTAAAATACATCGGTACGTTGGGAGGCTTAAATTTTGCTTTTCCAATGCACATTTTATCACTTTTACTACCCTGATTGTACTAATTACTATACATTCAGACTAGCATCACTTTGTTGCTTTGCTGATCGTAGACTTGCTGTTGGATAATGGTAGGCCCTACACTTGTTAGGAAATATTAATTGATTTTGTTAAAACTAATTGTAAATTTGTTTATAAAAAGGAAAATTCACTTTTTAATATTATTATTAGTTGAGATATTTATATACCTTTTATGTATGTATGTGTATGTGTGCACATAAAATCGGGACTGCATATGTCCCGACTCCCGATACAAAACCAATTGAGACGCCGGTCACAACACTTAAAATCAGGACGTCTGGCAACCCTAACGGACGCGTTCACTACACATTACACTACAGTAAAACACATAATGTACGACAAATTCATATGTACAAATACCTAGATTAAGTTTGGACCCTGTAAAATCGAGTACAGTATAAAGATTATGCTAGCAGGTGGCCACTTTCGACGCTTTAGTAGTAGACCTACAGCTACAGCTTCGTGTCTGACAAATATTAATGCAATTTTCAATATTATTGGATGAACCTTAGCTATCCGATATAATATAATTTATCTTTTGAGTGCTACGAGCTTTTTTTTTATCAGTGTAGGCGATGAAAATTGCGTGATTTCCTCCTCGCCGCCTATCCTAGCCATGTTTAAAATTGCCCTTGTGTCCAGCCAGTGACCAGGTGACCAAAACTCCTCCTCACCCCTCTCCGAAAGACTCTGTTCGAGGCTGTCACGTGACGAATTCATAAGTAGGTCAGATCAGAGTCGGTCAGTGGGTCAATGGATTGAGAGGGGTGGAAGGGGGGGGGGCGCGACTAGTCGTCCTCCGGAGTCAACCTGTGTCACCACCACCTGCCTCAGCCCCTTGCCCATCACTGGCTACGCGACGCAATGCACAGAGACAATGAACAATGTTTGTTTCTCTGGGACTTCAAAATAAACAACAAAATACATTTTCTGGGCTCATAAAGAAAGGATAAATTGTGTATTGTTGTTGTATTAAAACAGACAAGTAATGAGAAAACTTAAGCAGACATGACACGCACGCACAGACAGACGGATGGACAGAAATGTAATCATAGGGGAGCTTCGCTCGCTCACATTGTATTATCGAAACTTTAATAAATGTTGTGGATGTCTTGTGGTGTCTTTTGCAGAAGGTACAGGGTTCGTTTCCCGCTTTAAGCAGAAATAAATAAATAAATAAATAAATAAATAAATTGTATTTCGAGTCTACCCACTCAGTTATTACTGATTTTCAGTGGAGGACAGTGAATCAAAGCGACTAAGCCTACCCTGTGTAGGCCCCGACGCTATCGACGAGTGAGCGATATAACCAACCAAAGATCGATATTTTTAGTAGTAGGAAATATAGCAATCAGTGGTATGGACAGTGCGAGCACCCGCGGATCAACGCCAGAATCAACAAGGCCTCACAGAAGTTTGTCAACTTCTGATGTGGACCTACGTCCACCAGTTCTTGTCTTAGGAATTCGTAAACGCTAACTTTGGAACCGTCCTAGCAAGAATAGGCATACTATAATAAATTCTAAGGTTGTTTCAGATGTTTGTTCCGAATCAACCTTATTGATTCTTACGCTGTCCGCTGGTGGAATCGTGTCCAGCTTGATTGATCGGTGTTTCCTTCATAAACATGTCAGTCTTTATCTAGATGGTCATTATTCGCTCGTCGATGGTGTGGGCACCTACAGGGTTTGGCTTTGTCTGCATTAAAATGCAGGCTTTACTGTCTCAAACTATAAATCAGTTTTGTGACTTGAGTGGTGGGTCGACTCTAAATACGATTTATTTATTTATTTATTTATTTAAATCAAAATATAAGGGGAATATAAGTAAGGAGGCCGCCCCAAGAGCGAGACTGGGGGCAGTCCCCACCCCCCATAGCCAGCCCACCCCTTCTGACAGTAGCCGACCGTTCTCGCGTTGTTTGTCTGTCTGCCTGCCTTGTCTGTCTGTCTGGAGTTTGTCTGTCTGTCTATCTGTTTGTGTTCTGTGTCTGTGCCTATGTCTGTCTGTCTGTCTGTCTGTCTGTCTGTCTGTCTGTCTGTCTGTCTGTCTGCCAGTCTGTCTAGTCTGTCTCATCTTGTATCTTTGGCCTCAAGGTTGCATCAGCTGGCTAGAGATAAGACTGACTCCCTGTGCGAGGCCTTGAAGTGGGCTACACGCTGAGCGAGACAAGTAGCTCGTTCTAAACACCTGTATGATCGCTAGGAGTATTGAAGGGGGGAAGGGGGAAATGCAATCTAGTCTTGACTTGTAGCCTACCTACCTCTTCGCAGGCCGGCCCTACAGAACTAACATATACCAAACAAAAATGCAAAAACTTGCAAAAAAGGGGCCAAGCCGAAAACGAGGAAGATACAAGTGGCTCAGCTGCATAAAGTGGTGATATCTAGAAGTGTGGCCAAGCCCATTATTTTGCTTAAAATAATAAATATATTTATTAATAATTATATAATAAATTAATAATATATCAATATCCATATTATTATCTAACTATAATTATGAAATAAATATGTTAACAAAAATAACATAAACATTTAATAAATTTATTGAAACATTTACATGTGGAAATATCAAAATTAACAGACGCCATTCAAAATTAAAAGCTTGGTCGATGGATAAGTGAGAAACTGGACCAAATTATTTTTACCTAGGCTTAGGCATCGATATTGATCAATTGATTAATAGGTATAAGAACTTTCCAAATCTGTTGGACGTGCACCAAAACGTATTTAAAATTTAAAATTCTGGTCTCCCATCTATCCAAAAAATATTTTTTTAACCTGGGGTATAACTTGACTCAAAATATAAGAAAATATTTCTCTCTGTTTAGTTCTATCTTTTTGTAAAAAAAAAAAAAAACTCAAATCGGTTTTTATATTTTTGTAAACAAAATATAAAATAGCAAATAAATATTGTGTTTGTTCAATGAAAAATAAACTTTAAACTACAACTTCTTTAATTCCTTGTTCCAGAATTCCGTCTGGAAACCAAGATATTCTCCTTCAAATCTGTTCCGAATTTATTAATTTATAACAGGAAGGCACTTCGCGATAACGCAGACGCGGTCGGAGACGGGCGTGAATTGCTGCATGCTGCGTGCGGTGTTCGAGTTCGTGAAAAACACGATACCTGGTGGATGGAAACAAAAGATTCTTTACACACAATAGTTTCACACATTACAAATGCAAATTACTTAATTATTTTTAATTATCTTTGTTAAATTTAATTTTTTTAGAAATACATTATTCATTCCTAAATTAAACATATTTTTATAACAGAAGTGAAAACGCTTTAGTCCGCGCGTTGTTGGATGAGCGTAATTGGTACATGCTGCCATGCGGATTTTCTGTTGTTCTGTGAAAAAAATCAGTAACTTGTGAAATTTTTTAAATTAAATTAAATTAAATTAAAAATTAACTTAAATTTTTAATTTTTAATCGTAATTTAAAAAAAGAAAAAAATCGTAAAATTGTAATTTTCATGAGAAATAATTATTCGATTGCGCTCAAAAAGACGAATATATTAATTCATAAAATTAAGTTGTTCGATTTTTAAAAAAAAATAAATCGATAAAGGCAGTGTTAGTGCTTATAAGCAGAAAAATTAAAACAGGATAGATTTAAAAATTATTTTTTTTGAGAAATAATTTTTGATTACGCTAAATTTCACACGAATATCAATTCATAAAATTAAGGTTCTTTGAAAAAATCATTACAATCGGATAAAGCATGTAGGAGTTATAAGCCGAAGAAATTTTTTAAAAATCGAGAAAAATCGTAAAATTGCGATTTTCATGAGAAATGATTTTTCGATTGCGCTCAAAAACGTGGCAGTTCTTAGTTCAGAGATTTCGAAGACCTCCATAAAATTTCATCGCAATCGGAGTATCGGTTTAGCCGGAATCGTGTTAACAGACAGAAAAAAATACAGAAAAAAAAACATTCCGGATTTTTTTCTCCAGTGTAGTGAAATGGAATCTTCGCTTCGCTCGCTACGCTCATCCAATAAGCCCTATATTTTTTAAATACATATAGTTCCAAGCTTCAATATTGTTTTTCATCTAAACTCATTTTACAACTCAAAATAGCCTGGCTATGTTTTCAAGATTTACACTGCGTCGGGGCCTGCAGGGTTGGCTTGGTCGCTTTGATTTAAAGTCCCCCACTGAAAATCAGTTATATAACTGAGTGGGTAGACTCTAAATAAAATTTATTTATTTATTTATTTATATTTTCTAAGGATTTTCAAGCAATTTTAATTTAATATTTTCCTTTAAAATATCTAAGGTCTCCTTTAAATTTGGGATATAGGCTATGCCTACAAAATATATATTTCCCTCCATAAAGCCTCCATAACACAGAACATACACATAAAATGGTACAGCATTGCCATTGTGTCTATGAAGAGGATTGTTCCTCTTGAAGTTCGTCTAGTTCTCTAGGAAGTGTGGCAACCTTGGAGGAGTTTTCCCCCCCGTTCAAACCATCTAAGCTGCGCGGTGGAGCTGTTCGTAAACTACTCCCGTTTGTAGGCAGTCAGTGTGTTTATGAGACTCTTAAAGTACGTTTAATTTCATTAAATTCAAGTTAAACATTTTGAGTTTTGAGTTGCCTACCATTTATAAACCGTTCAATAAATGTATCTTTAAACATGTCTACTTGCTTCAAGCACTAAGATATGTTTCTTTAGATTACCGGTATCAATAATGAATTGAAAATTGCTCTACACTTGTTCTTGAGAACGTATGTTTTGTTTCCAAACTAAATCCCACTTTGCAACGCCTAGATTACGCACAGCTCCCTTTCAGGTGCAGAGACTTCCAGACTTGCCCCCCCCCCCTCACCCACCCTCCCAACCGCGCTCAGCGTAAAACAATGATCAGCCCAGTGCATTTTTTTTACAGGCTAGTTAACCATCATCGTCAACCCTATAGTATAGCCTTTTTTGCAGGGTAGTTTTCTTCGTAAAATAATTATAAAGCCCTTACGTTTTGCCTTAATTTTGCCATGATAATTTGGCCTTGCAGCGTAAAAGAATAACTAAGCCTTCAGCTGTAGTTTGCGCGCCTACACAGCGTACGTAACACAATAGAGCTCACACAGAACTAGCGAGTTCATATTCAGGGGCATTGTTTTCGAGCTCTGTTTTTTGTCTTGCTTCTTCCTTACTTAGCGTTCCTCACCACGAGACCTTCAAGTCTACAGCCACAGCAAAACAAGTAATAACCTCGTCAGCTAAGATGGAGTGGACGCAACTATTCCTTCTTTTGATCAATACGGTTCCCATACATAAAGGGAATGATTTCCTACCCTAGATTCATGTCCTTGATTAGTTTTGTGCTCGAATTGTGTTGTCCTCCTCCAAGGTTGAGAAGGTGTTGGGAGCCCTTGTAAGCACTAAAAATGTACTAGCTCCGACACAACCATTAGCGCGCTCTATAGATCCGATACCCGGCCTAACAGCCACTCGCGCATATCCAAGTAATAATAATAATAAATGATTTTTATTGAATGTAGTGGTTACATGGTTTGGTACAATATTAACAGAAATTCCTGAAACACATAAAACAAAAATGATCGTAACTTTCTACTTGTTGAAAGATAGGGTTAGCACCATGATGGATAATGTATATACAATAAAATGATTTTGGGGAAAAAAGTTAAAAAAAAAAACAACCCACAGAGCATATCCAAGTGGTCGCTACCGCTGAGAAGAGAAGATCAAGACATCAGATTGTGCGGAGGTGCACCATTGTTCCTGGGTAATCATTCATGTAGTTGAGCCTTCTAGAGCTGCTGAACTGAACTAAACTGAAGCTTGTTTTATAACTTGTATATTATCCAACTTAACAGGCACTACAGAGATTCTGCAATGGTTGGAGACGACTCTGTTTTCTAGGACCCATGTAACAGCATTGGACCATAACAACAGAGAACTCATCTTGTGGCTACCACTGAAGCTTATTTCATAACTAGTATATTATTCCAACTAAACAGGCAATAGAGATTGTGCAACGGTTGAAGACGACACTGAGTTCTTGGATCCATGTAACAGCATTGGACCCTGACGGCAGATAACTCTTCTTGTGGAGACCACTGAACCTATTTCATAACTTGTATATTATCCAACTTAACAGGCATTACAGAGATTTGCAATGGTTGGAGAAGATCTTTTTCTTGGACCCATGTAACAGCATTGGACCATAACGGCAGAGAACTTTTCTTGTGGAGACCGCTAAAGCTTGTTTCATAACTTGTATATTATTTAACTTAGCAGGCATTATACAGACTGTGCTGTGGTTAGAGGCGATTTTGTTTTCATGGTCCCATGTAACAGCATTGGACCATGACGGCAGAGAACTCTTCTTGTTGAAACCACTGAAGCTTGTTACCTTACTTTTATCTTATCCAACTTAACAGGCAATACAGAGATTCTGCAGTGGTTTAGAGACGACTGTTTTCTTCGACCCATGTAACAGCATTGGACCATGACGGTAAGAAACTCGCCATTACATCCTTCCAGGAGTTCTTTTAATGCATAGGTATATTGTAATTAGAGGTCTGATGCAGGACATTACCTCCTTAGAGGAGTTCTGTCATTGTATAGGTATATTATAAGTAGCGTTCTAATGAGGGACATAAGCTCCTTGAAGTAGTTTCTGTCATTGCATAGGTAGATTGTAAATACAGTCTGATGAAGGAAATTAGCTCCATGCAGGAGCTTCTCTTATCGCATAGGTACATTGCAAGTAGCGGTCTGATGGAGGACATTAGCTCCTTGCAGGAGCTTTTGTCATTGCATAGGTATATTGTAAGTAGCGGGATAATGAAGTACATTAGCTCCTTGCAGGAGCTTTTGTCATTGCATAGGTATATTGTAAGTAGCGGGATAATGAAGGACATTAGCTCCTTGCAGGAGCTTCTGTCATTGCATAGGTACATTGTAAGTAGCGGTCTGATGAAGGACATTAGCTCCTTGCAGGAGCTTCTGTCATTGCATAGGTACATTGTTAGTAGCGGTCTGATGGAGGCATTAGCTCCTTGCAGGAGCTTCTGTCATTGCATAGGTACATTGTAAGTAGCGGTATGATGAAGGACATAAGCTTCTTGCAGTTTATTCAGTATCACACATTTGCGTTGACTGCAATCATCTTTGGCGATTGTCAGCACGCAAGCGATTGGATGTATTAAAATTACTTTGAACATCCATTCTTTTGACATTTGTGTAGTAGTAAGGGCTGGGGATTTTAAATAACAATGTCTTTGTATCATTCAAATTCACTTATATATTAAATAATATATTTGTGGTTACCTGAGTGATAAATAGTATTTGTTTATTTAAATTTCTGCCTTTTAAGGTTTAAATTGTTTACATAGTAAAGTGCTATGGAGGTTGAGTATAGAATTGGGAGCATAGAATTAAGGATAGATAAGTGATTTCCCACTTATCTGTCTTTTCAGGGATTGTTCGAGGTTGGAGACGACTCAGCTTTCTTGGACCCATGTAACAGCATTTGACCCTGACAGCACAGCACTCTTTTTGTGGAGACCACTGAAGCTTGTTTCATAACTTGTATATTATCCATCTTAACAGGCACTACAGAGATTTTGCAATGGTTGGAGTCGACCCGGTTTTCTTGGACTCATGTAAGAGCATTGGACAATGACGGCAGAGAACTCTTCTTGTGAGAACCACTGATGCTTGTTTCGTTTCTTGTATATTATCCAAGATAACAGGCATTACAGATATTTTGCAATAGTTTGAGACGACTCTGTTTTCTTGGACCCATGTTACAGCTTTGGACCATGACGGCAGAGAACTCTTCTTGTTGAGACCACTGACGCTTTTTACATAACAAGTATATTATCCACATCAACAGGCATTACAAAGATTCTGCAATGGTTGGAGAAGACTCTGTTTTTAAGGACCCATTTAACAGCATGGACCATGACGGCAGGACTTTTTGTTACGTTCTTAAAGTTATTCTGCAATTATGGTTGGATTGTTTGAATGACGCTTGACCATAGGTTTCTTTGGACCTGAAGCATGTTCAA